>BMAU01016072.1:0-216764 GCA_019973935.1 Trichonephila clavipes
ATCTTGTGCTTATGGCGGCGGGAAGAGAACTGTCTCGCCATCTTCGCTGACTACCTCGAGTCACTTCAGTTCTATCATGGCTTAGGAAGTGGTCTGCGAGTAGCTGATTTCCACACGGGCATCCTGATGACCACGCCGTCCTCGGCGCTGGGGAACAAGTGAACTGAAATAATAAAAAAAAACAGCAGAAAAAGGAAAATACAAAATAACAAATAGCTTTGGTGATGGTAGCTTCTCAATGTATACACCACTTCTTCATTTTATCAGCTGAAGTTGAGGTTACATTTGGACCTTCATGTTGCCCAATTTTTTGTACTTCATAACGATCGTGTTTGTTGACTTTTGTTACTTCATATGGTCCAGTATTTAGGTCGAAGTTTCAATCCAGTTCCGAACTGTGTACGCTGTATCGCAACTGTGTCACCTGGTTTGTAGTTATAAAGCGGGTTTACGATGTTTATTGTACTGTTTCTTGTTTTCAGCCTGTAAACGTAGGATATTTTCTTTAGCTTCGTTACGTAGTGTCTCTCGTTTGTTAATAAACTGTTCGCTAAGTTCGTCTTCAAGAAGGTGTTTAATTTGAAGGTCCTCTTTTTGTTTCATTTTTTACTCAATTAAAACTTCAAAGGGTGTAAATTTTGTGCTACGTGTAGTGGTACTATTCATAATGCGTTGTAATCTGTGGACATGTTTGAACCATTTTTCGGGCTCTTCGATGGTTAACTTGGTCAAAACAGGGATAATTGTTTCATGCATACGTTCTATCTGACCGTTTCCACGTGGTACACCAGTGGTTATCTGAATGTGTTCAATTGATTCTTCCTGACAAAATTTTTGAAATTCTGTAGATGTAAAAGCACTACCTTTATCTGTAATGATTTTTGATGGATTACCAAATATGGTTTGTTGCAAAATTAGTTTGTCGAGAGCATCTTTAGTGGAAGTAGACTTTACAGGGTAAATCCAAACAAATTTAGAAAATGAATCAATAACAGTAAAGAGGTGTTTGTAACACTTTTTTGTGGATGGTAATGGTCCTAAAAAAATCACAATGGTAATAATCAAGGGGTTGATCACCTTTTGGAATCGGATGGAGAAAGCCTTCTTGTTTACCAGCTTTACGTGAGGATAAGATGCATGGGACGCAGTTTGTAATTACATCCTGAACAATTTTCGTGAGTCTGGGAATGTAAAATTCTTGTGAAACAATAGATTCAGTTTTTTAGAAGCAAAATGGCCTTGTGCGTGTGCATGGAGTACTATCTCTCTTTGCATCATTTCTGGAACAACTAATAGTTCAGAATTTTGTGTAATTTGTACAAAATTTCGTTTTTAAGAAAATATTCAACGGAAGGTGTAATTTTGATTGCTGATTTAAGTTGAGAAATGAATTCATCTTTATTTTGAGCTTCTTTAATCTTTTGTGTAATATCATGGGAGGAAATCATCATAATGGGGTAAGGACTTAATGCATCAACGTATTTCATTTGTCTACCGGGTCTGTGACAGACTTCATAATCAAATTCTTCTAGCATCAACGCCCAACGAGCAATATTTTAGCAGCCAAATCTTTTTTTGTGCATTGTCTTTTGGAATGCGTCACAGTCTGTGATAATTTTGAATTTTATACCTAACAGGTAACTTCTAAACTTTTTCAGCGCTTCAATATAATAGCTAGTACTTCTAATTCATAGCTGCTATATTTCTCCTGTTGAACTGTAGTTTTGCGACTAAAATAATGGATAGGATGAAATAGTCCATCATCAGATTTCTTTAATAGGACAGCGCCAAAACCTAGGGATCTTGCATCTGTGTGGAGTTCTAAAGGGTAACCTTGTTGAAAAACACGGAGAACTGGGTTCTCTGAAAGAATGTTTTTCAATTCTTGAAAAGATGCTATTTCTGTAGGGCCAAATTTAAATTTAACATTATCACGAAGAAGATCACTTAAAGGTCTTGCAATTCGAGCGTAATTTGGAATAAACTTCCGGAAATAACTTGTTAATCCTATAAAACTTTGAAGTTGTCTCGGGGTTTGAGGTTGTGGAAAGTTTTGGACAGCTTGTGTCTTAGATGGTGAAGGTTTTATTGTTCCGTTTTCGATTATGTATCCAAGAAATTCTATTTTGCGTTGTAAGAAATTACATTTCTTTAAGTTTAACTCAAGACCGAAGTCTGCAGCGGTTTGGAGAACTAGTCGTAATTTATTTAAACCTTCTGCTTCATTTTGTGATGGAATGAGCAAATCATCCATATACACAATTAGAATGTTGTCACGTATGAGTTTTCGGAAGACAGTGTAAATAAATCGTTGGAATACACTTGGACTGTTTGACAATCCAAAAGGAACACGTAAAAATTCGTATTGTCCTTCATGCGTCACAAACGAAGTGTATTTTGTACTGTTAGAATCCATGGGTACATGAAAGAATCCATTTTTAAGGTCGAGTGAAGTGTAGACTTTAGAGTTTTCGAGTTTATCTAACACTTCTTCTATCAATGGCAAGGGAATTTATCTTTAATCATTTTTCTATTCAAATTGCGATAATCTACACAAAGTCTGTGTTCTCCGTTTTTCTTTTTGCATAAAACGATTGGTGCTGCGTAATCAGAACAGCTAGGTTTTATAATGTTAGTGTTTAACCATTCCTGAATTTGGTTTTCTACAATTTTTTGCTCTACGAAAGGAAGTCGACGAGAACGTTGGCTAACTGGGATATCATCACTCAATAAAATTGTCATTTTTAAGATCAGTATCGTAAATGTTTTTAGGTTTGTAAGAGTTTACAAGTTGTTCAACATCATTACGAATTTTAGAGTTCGATATATGTGGAAGATCAAGTTTACATTGTTGTTCATCAAAAAGGTTGGCAAGGTTTACCAGAACATCATCATTTTTGCATTCATCAACATCTCGGAATATACGAATTCCATCACGTCCAAACGTGAATTTAGTTTGTTGTAAGAAATCAATCCCTATAATTGCATCTAAAGGGATCGTTTCATCATTAACGACATGAATTTTTGCGGGTAATGCAGTGTTCTGAATTGTTATGAAATTTTTAAAATAACCTTGCTTTCGACTCTGTCTCGGCCTATTCCTGAAAAAATGTACATTGTGATGGGCTCAATGTAGGGTAACCAAGTTTTTGATATGTTTTCTCATTAATTATGGTGGCTTGTGAACCAGTGTCACAAAGTGCTGTAATAGGAATTTTTGAAATGGTTATTTCAACGTGCATGAGATTTTTCGGTGGTGTTAATATCGAAATGGAATTTACAGTTCTATCAACTTGCGTATTGATTTTGTGATTGGTTATCGGTGTAATCTTTCGAGAATTCTTGGGGCATTCGGCCTGAACATGACCAAAGTTTTTACATCCATAACATTTTTTTCCGCGTTCTTTATTCGGACATAGGGTACTTTTATGGCCTTTCAATCCACAGAGGTAACAAATTGGTTGTTGGTTTGTAAAGCGCTTGTGTTCAATTCTATGCTGATTAGATGTTGAATTTTCATAATCTCGAAATCGTTTATCTGGAAATTGCTTATTATGTTTTGAGTTTAAAAGTGTTTCGTAAATTTTTAATTTATCCTTGAATTCACTAAGTGTTTTAGAACCGTACAAAATTATTTTATTGTTAGAAGAATCAGGGATACCATCAATAATATAATCAATCAGAGAAGAATCATCAACCGCACCCTTGTGAGCTAAATCTCGCATTGTTAAGAAATATTCCTGCAACGTTTCGGTTGGTTTCAAACGTCTAGCTTGCATCATATTGTGTAATTGTGCACTATTGATTCTATCAGAAAATTCGTTTAATAAATGTTCTTTCATTTGTGACCAATTTGTGATTCCACGAATCGATCGGATTAAATTTTCGGCTGGACCCTTTAAACATTTCTTTACGAAAATTATTTGATCAATAGGATTTGTGATCTGATATAATCGAAACATGTCTTCTATATCAGAAATGAAAGTTTCAATTGAATAACTGTCTCGAGAAGTGAATGGTTTAACTAGTTCCAGTAGATCTCGTAAATTAAAAGATAGGAAAGAGTTACAAGTATTCTGTTTATCAAACAACGGCAATAAATTTTGAGCTGAATCATTTAAATCAAGAGATTTCATGTTTTCGGAACGTAAATCGTTACTTGCTGAGTCAGACGTAATTGGCTGCGAATGACGGTTTTCGGGCGGAGATTTTCGTTGAGTTCAAGGTCGCTTTCTCTTCCAGAGTTGAGAATAGTAGATTTAAATAAAGTGAGATCACATAAATGCGTTAAAATTATGTCACAGCAAGATTCTAATTCAGTGGTAAATTCTAGATGCAATAAATTACAAACAGCAATTAATTCCTTAAGAGTGAATTCTTTAATTATTTTAGTTTTTGTTTCTTCAACATTAAAATCAGTGGGAAATCCGGAAAATTCTCGTAATCTAGAACGATTTTTTCTATCGCCATTCTCACCAAAAATTAAACGATGTAGAATTTTAATATTATTTGTGCTACTAGATTTTAATGATTGAGAAATCTTTGGATAATCATTTAGGTACTCATACTGATAATTATTCAAATAAAACACACAAATATACAAATCCTATAATACCAAAACGAATTCTATGATTTGAAAATATGATAAAATACTTATATATTCATCAATTCAAGTTTTAAAATATAAAATGATAACTCATAATCATCAAAAATTTAAATGCAAAATAGTATCATATGCAATATCAATATTATATAGTATAGTCAACACAAGTTTTATATCTGAAAAAGATACTCAGTTCTATTTCACACACCATGTAATTAATTTAAGCATTTTATTTCAAAAAATATCAAGTTCTTATCTTCAAAATATAATGTTCTATTCTAGAAATATTAACTCAAAATCTTTCAACTTTCGTTTCCACCAAAATTTTAAATATTCTTCAAAATAAAAAATCACAACTTCAAATACAAAACTAATTTAAATCATCAAAATACGAATGTTATATTATCAAATATACTCTAAAAAAATATAAGCAAAGTTTCGATTTCAATTAAAATTCCTGATTATCTTCAAAATTTGTTGTCAACATCAAAATTTATAGTTTCAAGTTTCAAATATTTTATTATCTTCAAAAGTTACTTCAAATGACCAATATTAGCATCACAATTGTCATTTCAAAAGAATACTTCAATATGCTTCAATTTAGTTTTTCATCAAATGTTGGCATGAGACAATAGGAGAATCAAATTCTACATCAATTAAAATGCTGCATCAAATACCATCAAATAGCAAAATATATTCAAACCATCAAAAGAATAAATTATCGCTATAGAAACATCGACATGAAACAAACAGTTTCGTATTCGGCGTTATTCATCACAAAGAAATTTTTACATCAAATAAATTTCTTTTTCAAATTAGAAGATAATTCTCCAATTTTCTCTTAGGTCATACTTTTTTGTTGAAGCATTCTTAATTTCATTTTTGAACATCGAAATGGCTACTTACAGTTTTGAGTAGTTTCTGAAGTAAAGGATTCCACTTGAAAAGCGAAAGTCATCTCATTATTATCGGCTTAGGAAACTCGTATATCAGGAACTGATGGCAGAATGATGTTGTCTAGGGGGTTTCGTTTCAATTTTAAAAATTAGGCATTGGCCGAGCCCTCATGTGAGTGTGACCGTTATTTAAACACTTCAAAAAAGGGAGACTTCTTAAGTTAATTACTTTAATATAGAAAATAAAGGACATTATAGGACGGACACACAGGTAAAAAAAAGAAAATAAGGCTATCTGCCTTTACATAGTTAGATTTAAAACATCACGCGTGTTAGAGGTTTTTCATCTTGTGCTTATGGCGGCGGGAAGAGAACTGTCTCGCCATCTCGCTGACTACCTCGAGTCACTTCAGTTCTATCATGGCTTAGGAAGTGGTCTGCGAGTAGCTGATTTCCACATATATATATATATATATATGTGTGTGTGTGTGTGTTAAGTATTGAAGTTGCGTTGGCCGGTGTTGGCTGTTGTCATATCTGTTTTATTGAATACATATTCCAAATAACTTTACCTCCTTTATTATGAAGCTCAAACCACACACACAGTAGATTAAAACATAATTGCGGTACATTTTCACATTGAATAGGCAGCGACATGTTGGAGGACACAAAGACAAAGAGATGCAGTTATTACATTCTTAAATGCTGAAGGCAAGCAGAAAGACAGTGATTACACCAGATTTATATATAGCTAACTATGTCACACATATGTTTACACAAGTACATACTATGAGTAATTTATCATACATATATTTACATACATAAGGTAGTAAATTTAATGATATATATTTATAATTCTGGTGTACGTTTCATACTTAATTTTTTCTATGTATTGGATTCTCTTCGACAGCCGTAGTTCGCTTCAACACCTTAATAACGTTTTTCTCGTTGACGACCGAAACAGCCTCTTCATTCTACACAAATTGAAACCACTTTGACTGCCCTGCAATGCTCATTTTCAGTGAAAACCATCTCATGTAGACTTTAACGACAATGAAAAAACGGACGAACTAGCGAAGGAGGGCTTTAAACTTCCAACTCCCTCTACTTCCACCCTCATATATCAGGAATTATACTTGCTGAAAAATCTGAAACTTTACTATTGTGGAGGGTACCTCATACTCATCATATGTATGGGGTTAATAGACCTGATCTGGTTCAAGTCCTCAAATATGACAGATGCTCCCAGTAGTCTCATCAAGTGACTCTCGTTCTCAGAGATAAAAAAAATCTCCATCTGTGAAACGTGTCAAGATCTCCTGAGCACATAATGATTTGTATGGATCTCACTAGTAAATATATCTGAACGGATCTCCTTCTTACTTTGTTTCGATTCAACGGTCTAATGGATCCTGTATGACCTTGTTAGACTCTGCAGGTTTAGCAATATATATACACAACAGCAATATATATGCATTACATCTCAGTATTTGGATGATGTATAAAATATAGATAATTTCAATGCTGAAACGTACGTGGTGCCTTTGATCGAGATGGACTGCTCCAATCTCTAGCAGATGGATTCGCAAACAGCATAAGAAGATGTCACTATATTTAAGAGACGATGTGCAGTTGGACTATATATATATATATATAATAAGTATCGTTGTTAAATCACAGGATCTCTGAACAATATGGTAGAAACGATGCTATCTTCAGACGATGTCAGTAAAAATATGTGAACCATGGACATGAAGGTCATCAAAGAAGTAGAGGTCGACTAAGGGAACCGGTGACAGAATGTAAGGATAAATAGACCGTTTTATCAGTACTCTTAGCTCCTGATGGGTCATTAGCAATAATCCAATGTGTAGCGGAAATATCAGTTATTGCCATGGTCGCCTATAGGCGACTAAACAAACGTAAGCTGGTGTCATAGTTGTTGTGCTGACTACCCCTTATTTTTGCCCGTCATCAAGCGCGTTGGTAGTGGGTGCTTTCGATTTAATCTCCTGGACTAGAATTATTTTTAGTGATCAATCCTGCTTTAAACTGAGCCCCGATGACTAGTGAAGTTTCTGGAGACATCCAGGAATAGAAATGCCGATTTGGAGGATGTAGTATGATAGTTTGCTATGGATTCAATGCCAACATAACAACCCCAATATTCGTATCACAACAAGAGTAAATTTGTAAGCTTATCCGTACATTCTGACAGAATATTTGCTATACGTAGCACTAATTATGATATGCGATAAATATTTCCTCCAACAAGACAATGTTTCAATTTGTGTGTCGTCATTTAATGTATAGCAGCAAATAATGCAAATCTACTGAAGTAATCATCGGAAATTCATACTTGAACTCGGGGGAATGCTTATGGGTCTTAATCGTACGTGATATTTATAGTACTGGAAAGTCTATATTAGTGAAAGAGAACTAAAAGAAGCCATTAAAAAATATAATGCTGTACAAAGGTACACTCCCGGAAAATATGTGGCATATTATGACATCCAACATGATACAAATAATCGAAAACAAGGGAACATTTTAAAACCTTTTCTAGTCTTTAATCTGTTATTTGTTGGCTGACAATCATTGAGCAGCTTTATAATTTTTTTCTAGTATTTTTCGTGTCAAAAAAAGCTTGCTAAGAAAACAGAACAATATGTAAAAATAAAATATATCTGAATCTTTAGACCGTAGTGATACATATCAGTTTTTAATTTTTTTTCAGCTAGTTTTTAATAATTTATGATTAATAGTTCACCTTGTGTTTCACATTTCTTCATTAGTTATTTAAATAGACACTAAAAGATTTGAGTCTTTAATTTACAAAAATTTTAAAAGAATTATAAGTGTTTAAATTACATCTATGAGCAGAGTAATAATGTTCTTCAGCATAAAAAGCTTCTTCAAACGAGTCTCTTCCCTTCTAAATCTAATTCTCGCGTTCTTGGCTTATTAGTTCCCCTTCACTTGTTTCTAAAAACAAGAAACCATGATGTTCCCTTAATCCAGGAAGCTTGTAAAAATCAAAAACTGCTAAAAACTGCCTTTCTAACAACTAAACTAGAATGTAAACTTTCTAAAAAATCCCCGCAAATGATGTATCGAAGCACACACGTCAAACTGGGATTATTCAATTCCACCAGACGTTAACAAAGAGGCATGACCGCTCAATTCAGTAATCAGGTGACCACGGTCGAACATTTTGCACAGTCATTCCCTGCGAACTTTTTATATTTAAAGAAACGAAATCTTCCCTAAATAGGGATTACGTTTGAGCGGATTTTGAAAGACGTAACTGCAGTTTGTCATCGCATGCTTCATGCTTTCGTAGCACGCCAAAGTGTTTTACTTCATAAATCAACAATGCGTGTCGTTTTTACTGGATCCGGTTAAAAAATAAATAAGACGACACACACATACAAGGGGAAGAAAAGAATAGTTTTTATTTTTTATTTTAAGGAGGAAAAAATATAAACATAAAGAGGGAGAAACAAGCGTACAATTCTGAGGAATCTTCTGCATGCTCTGTTGACCTACGCTTCGAATCTGTTTCTTTTCAACGAGGTGAATTGAAAGCTCATAAAACGCCTCCTAATGCCTCGAAATAAAGAGTTTGGTTCGTCCCTAGTCATTGCTTCGCAAAGTAGATTCGTCGACAAGAGAAGTTGTTTCAAGAAATGTTTGCAATCAATTATGACCGAGGGATAAAGTGAAAAAAGTCACTCAAGTGTTGAAATCTGAAACATTGTCATTACGTTAAGTATTCTGATATTGCAGCGTTGACGCGGTCTTCGGAATGATCGGGGATGGCTGGCAATTTTCCTTTCTCGTTTTAGTGGCAGTGAGTCCAGCGTGCGCGATGGTAAATTGTCGTGCAAATCGACACTTCTCGAGTTCTGTTTTTCTGACAGAGTATTTCGTGTGAGGGATTGTTATTAGCCATTATTGTTGAATGTCGAGATTGTGCTCAGTAGGATTAGAGATAGATGAATATTGTTTGGCATAGCTGAGGATGATGAACTCTTAATGCTTTCCCAAGAGCATTTAAATTTCAGTTTTATGTGGCAGAAATAATTTGCCAACAAATTTAATGGCACCGATTTCCTGTTGAAAACCTTTAAAAGAGAATTATACTATTTAAAAACATGTGGGTTCTTGTATTAAAATTGATAACATTTACAATGATAAATATAATATTTAAAGCTTGCGACAGAGAAAATGTATGAAAACAACTTCTTTGATTTAATAAGATTAACATCGATCATTTATTTTGATGAAATCTGCACATTTTCTGTAAATATGTACAATACTTGCAAAAAGTGTAATAGTTTTTAATATATTTATTGCAGGTGTTGAGACAAATATTATTCAACTCGTTGCTAACTAATGACTGCTCAAGCCAAGTGAGTTAATAAACAAACAAAAATGTAATAAAATTATAGAACATTATACTTTGAAAAGTAATTAATAAGCAAGCAGAAATGTAATAAAATTACAGAACATTATAATTTGAAAAATAAATACATTTTAAGATGAATTTCATAATTTTATATTTAGACATTTGTAATTTACTATATTTTATACTTTATGTAAACTAATTGTATTTAAATTTATACTTGTAAATCTGGAAGTAATTTCTTTGTAACCTTCTTCTGTTTACTGCATTGACAACAACCCGTTTTTTTAGTATCAGACTAGTTGCAATGTTTTGATATTAGCGCAGCTAAGCCTAGTAAGAATAAAAACTGTTCAGTTCGAATTCTTTAAAGCAAATTTTTTACAAATAACGTTGTAGAACCAAATGTTCATAACAAAGGTTTAATAATTATCTTTGAAAAATGTAGGTACTTTATTTTCATAACAGCTTTTAGAAAATTACTTTTAAAACGTTAAAACATAATAGCAATTATATAACCACAGAATTATAACCCCTCACAAAGCAACGGGTTATAAGATAGTACTTTTAATAACAAAGTTATGTCACACACACATTAAATTTTAAATGATGCACTTAGAATAAATACTGCAGTAACCTTATTAAATGCTGCAGGGAAGAAAATAATTAAAATTACTCAATGTGTTCTTAGGTTCTAGCTATGTTACAACAATAAATTACAAATATTTCTTGTCAGCAAATATATAGGCAAGCGAAATGAAAATTTCCCCATGTTTATATATTATTAAAAATAATTAATGTAAATACATGACTTTTATCCTTTTTAAGCTATATATATATAAAGGATAAAAGAAATTCCCTCACTCATCGCGATATCTCCGGAATTATTAGACGTTACAGACTTGAAATTTGGTAGACATGTTCCTTACAAAGATCCTTTAAGAACAGGTTTTGCAAAAACCATCCCCCAAGGGTGGTTACGAGAGGTTTTAGATAAAAATTCTTATTTTTGAAATGTTAGACTCATATATGTGAAATTTGGTAAGCATGTTTATTTTGGTGAATAGAGATCCGCTAAGAACGGATTTTACGGAAATATATTTCTTTATATGGGGGTGAGCAGAAAGTTACTGGTGTGTACAAAAGAAATCTCGTTTTCGATTTACTAGACCTGCCATAATGAAATTTGTTATGCATGTTTTTCTTTTGTTAAAAAAATCCACTACAAATGGGATTTTCTAAAACCGACTCTCAAAGGGAGTACGTGGATTACTAATAAATAAATTTCCTTTTTCGAACTATTATATTTAGTCCTGAAATTTGAAAAGTTTGTTTATTTTGTTGAGTGCAGATTCGCTAAAAATGGTGTAAAACTCTTAATGCTCTAGAACGTAGATATCAATCATTTATAAATAAAAACGGAGCATATTCAAACAGGAACATGAAATACCCAGCGAAGCAGGTGGGTAACGGCTAGTTAATATATAAATGTCAATTATGTCTTATGAAACTCTTTTAACTTATTAGTATTATAGATTTATCTTTCAACCAAATAGAGTTAAAATAATATTTAATCTATCACTTTATTTGTCTACCACCCAATCTTGGAAGCCATAACATTTTATGCGCGTGTAAAAGTAAAAAAAAAACATTCAAAAATTATATGAAAAATTCTTATTATGAAGAAATTCTTGGTGAAAAAACTTTTTTTATCGCATTAAACAAAATGATTTCCGAAATTTTATTCATCTGAAAAGCAATTTGGTAACGAAATCATTGCAAAATCATAAAATAACGTAAGGAATAGCAATTTCTGTTATAATTAATAATTACAATTTCGATTAATTTCTATTATAGCTAATCAATACAATGTATGTTCTATGGATTAATATACAAGTATATCTCAGTTTACTTATTATCTACACTTATGTTCTCCACATGCAGGCTGGGACAGTGCTTCCAGCAATCATCAAGAACAGCCGTGGAAATGACGTGCAACTGGATGGGGAAAGAGAAAAAGAAGAGAAAAAGTCCGTTTGATAGCCCTGGGCTGGCTGATGAGGTTTTTCATCAAGGAATGACGAATCACCCTTTCCCACTTTCCTCTTAACGACCACGCGAGGAATGTGCTGGTGACGAGTAGGAAGCACTGGGGTTTTATGGACTTTGGATGAGCACTTAATCCTGCCAGGGTTAGCCATAAATGGCCTCGATCCTTAAGTAAGGGATCAAGGAAATCATCTGCCGCATGCATTTTACTGCCCTGTAAACTGCCCGACCGGGAGCCTAATGTCTTTAATCGTGATGCCCCGAATTATGTCCCATCTTAATTTTCGCTATCCTTCTGTCCACACGCTGATGGTTGGCTGGCGGGAATGGGCGTGCGATTAGATTCCACTTTCTAAATGTGTTTTAAAATATCCTTTTCCAGATGGAGGAGGTGATTTAATTTTATTCATAATTTCTCGGGATTCTTCAGACTCATTTTCTGTCCGAGTTTATGTTTCTATCTGAGTATTCCTCTTGGCTGTGGTTGTGCCGATCAGTCATGGTCTCACACTCTTAACCGGCATTGTTTCTCTTGAATCTTGTAGCCGTGGAAGCCTAGTGGTTATGGCCATGCACTCATGGCCGGAGTGTCTGGGGTTCCAGTCATGGCGTCACTGAAGATCCACTGTATAGAGAAGCCGATGCACGCGTGAAATCTGTCGAGGCTCAATATACTCAGGTTGACGTGGTAGTTTTGTGAAAAAGGTTTTCTTCCCAGGTACCATCCTCGTCACTTGAACGAGGTTCAAATTTACGAGAACCGTCACCAGAGGTTCTCGTGTTGCTTATAGTGCGACTTTAATATGACTCTCATACTCACTGTGTCGAGATTTGGACTCGAGTCTTAATAAAATCAAAGACAATCTGCCGTATAGAGGTGCTAATGCCCTTTAAATCTGTTGGGGATCAGTTTGCGTGGTGTGGAAGCTTAGAGAATTTGGAATCGATTCCGGTGTCATCCTCCTCAGTTGAGCGTATTCAAAGTTATGAGATCCATTGTTTTAATATAAACTCCCATTTGAAGTTTTTTTTAAGACTCCCCAAGGGTAATGAAATGTTGTATCAGAGATTTTTTTCCTGATGTGACAAAATGACCTGCGAAGACCTTAGACACAGTAGTGCGTCTCCATTTTCTGGCCGAAAGTGATTAAAAAGAAGATTTTCCGTAGATATTGTAACTCGTTGTCGTCTTGCAACATGTCTTTTGCACGGATTACTTTGTTTTAAATTCATTTTACAGTTGTTGGACCCCACTACGGAATACATTGAGACGTCTAGCAGCATCAACTTGTAACTACTTCCTTTCAGTTCAACTGACCGACCACCTCCTTAAAGATAATCGAGTAAATAAATTCTATATACGTAGTATGATCCAAATGTTCGAGGACAAGATGTAGAAAACCTTACCCTGAATAGTTCACAGTACCGAAGCTCTCCCACTTTCAAAGTAGTTTCCTTGGTCGACGGTATGTTTCGTCCAGCGTTCGTATAACTTCTGGAAGCACGGCTGTAAGCCATTTTTCGCAACCTCCCATAAAGATTCCTGCGACGCTACTTTCGCCTCATCTGATAACACAAAACGGCGCCCTTGTAAATGTTTTTTATTGATGGGAACAGGTAAAAGTCACACGGGGTCAAGTCTGGTAAATAAAAGGGCATCAAAGCATGTTAGTACGAGTTTTGGTGAGGAACTCTTTTTCCAATTGGAATCAATGTGCTGGTGCATTGTCATGGAGAAGATATCAGTCATCACTCTGTCAGAGTTGAGGCCGTTTACGACGAATAAATTCCCTAAAACAACGTCTTTGAGAAGCGTGTATCTTCAGCGAATCGAGCAAATGTTTAGCGATGATCTTTTTGAACACATTCAGATATGAGAACGCAACATATTCTGCGTTCCGTGAAGACGATCGTCCAGCGTGTTCATCATCTTCGGTGGATTATCGGCCCCTTTTAAAACACTGATATCAAACGTAAGCCTTGGATACCGATATGGTATATTCACCCCATGCACCTTACTTAGCATTTTCCAAAATTGCATTGGAATTTTACCTAAGCGTGCTAAGCGAATTTAATGTTCAATGCTGTTCAAGAGAAGCCATCTTTCTTACACCGCGGAGCAAAACTTCGGAAAATAACAGCTGCGTGTACGGTTCGGTCACATGACATGAACTAAACCAACCTGGCCAGTTAGGAAAGGGTTGAGATAATCTATTTCAGGCGGCTTAACTTTAGGTATTTGCTTTCGTCGTCAGCAATGGCATCAGTTCCCGAATTTTCGGATCGAGCTACATATTACTAAATTCTCTTGGATATTGTGAACAAAATTACCAATAACGATTGAAGATAATTTATTATGCATAAAACGTGCAAATGGAATTTCAAGTTTCTTTTGTGCATATTTTCGGTTCCTCCTATAAAAGAGTCAATTTCTGTAAAATAAAAATTAAGGCTATCGTTTTTACACGCGTTTTCTTAAAGTTCAACATTATTATTAATATGTTGTAACTTTTAATTTTACCAATTTCCTTTAAAAAAAATGCACTTTGAAAAAAACATGTACCTTACCTTTTTTGGAGGTCAATATATACATGTATAATAGATCAGTGAGAATGTATTCATTTCGGTTAAATGTGATAAAATAGTCTTAGCACTAAAACAAAGCATCTTATAATATATCTCACATCATTTATTTCATTTTAATATATGCAGAGTTATTTCGAGCTTGCTCTTTGCTCAAGAACAAAAATACAAGAGAGGAAATTATTCAAATGTTCATACTAAATACACAGGGGAAGAACACAATATTAAAAGAAAAATCAGGTATTCCCAAGCGAAGGGAATTATTAGTTATTTCCAGAAATTAGAACAAAATGTTTAGGGAAAAATTGAAACAGCTTTATAAGGTACGTGTAATCCATTCTGATATTTTTTACAAGGAATCACCAATAAATCAATCTATCGAAAAAATTCAAGGTCTAATCTTTTTAAAGAGGAATAACTAATAAATATAGCAAAATAATGTTTTTAGTTCTTTAGAAAAAGATAAAATGAGACGTGTTTCGAAAGAGGAATTCGGATTTATGAATTATATATTTAAATAAAAAAAGATTCACACAGATTTTGAGTAAATATTAATTTAAATTAGAAATAAAAAGAGAAACAGAGAGAAAGAGCTATAAATAATGAATATAATCCTTAAAATTAAATTTTAAATACTTATCCATAATTCAAATTACTGCTAAGAGATATTAAGAATGAATAAATCATTCTCCGCCTGAAGATAAAAAAGACGAACTTGTACAAAGTCTCACTACCCGTCGTTAAAAAATTACTCTGAGCGGAAACCGTTGTCTTGAACACGAAAATGAACAATGTTACTGAAGGTCTTTTAAAAAGGGGTTTGTTTTCCAATCGGCTGATTCTCTGTGGGGAGGGGCGAGCGCGTGAGACATTTGTGCGAATTTCCTGCCTCTGACGAGATGAGTGGAGCTGATAAGTGAATGTTCGTGATGAGTGAATTTTGGATCTACCGCAGGTAGTTTCGGTTACCATGTTTTCGCTGCAAAAAAACGGTGTCGTGACTGCGACTGTTTGTTCGCGGGGACTACCGAAATGTTGCTCTTCAGAAACCGAGCCATTTAGTAGTTAACAGGAAGTTCAAAGAACTCCTAGTAGAGGTCGTGTTGTAGTTCTGATTGTTAATCGTATTATTTACTTAAATAATCGTTCATTTTTCATTCTTTCTCTTTTCATGCTTGTTGTAGAAAAAAAGTTTAAAAACCGATTCAACGGGATGCTTATTGATTAAAGAGAGCGGTTTTTTTCCACAATAGTACATATTAATACGCGTACATATTACATAAATATGTATAAACAAGTAATATAAAAAAAAACTTAGTCAAAATCCCTACTTAAGGTCAACAATGAAATATTTTATTTAGTTACTTTTTATTAAATAATTACAATCAATATAAATATGTATATACGTATGAGAGAATCACAATATTAAATGACAAATTTCTTCTCCCATACAAAGCTGAAATTAATTAATAAAATTTAATCAATAATTAATATTTGAAAAAACTGTATTGACATCAAGTGCCATCCTTTACAAGTTTAAAAAAATGTATTTGAACTTGAGTGGATGAATATAAAGTATTTTATTAACGACTGAAAATTTAAGCAATATATATACTTACTATAGAGAGAGTGTGAACTAATAAAAGAAATTGAAAAAAGCGTGTTTGTGTTTGAAATTTTAATGTCAATAATAACGTAGTTCTAAGTTAGGCTACAAAAAGGATCTTTTAAAAATTACAATTAGAACCCTTAAGGGGACTTGGTACCCTTTGAGCAAATTTCTTTATTTACGTCTTTAAAAATTATATTTTAGCATTTTATACAATGTTTCTATTCAAGAAAATGTTATCAGATGAAAATTTTCATATATTATTCACACAATTTGAAAAATTTTAATTTTTTGAAGAAAATTGGGAAAATTTATAATCCTACTCCTTTTGTAAAAATTCATTTTTTGACCTGAAATTTTTTTAATAATATTTTTATGGATGTTCTAAACAACTTTAGGGATCGATTTTAGAATAACTTCATTCGTTTTCGAGAAAAAAAATAAAATGTTGATATACAGGCTAAAAATCAACGAAAAAGCCAACATGTCTTACATTTCATTTTTTTAATAAAAAAGTATTCAGTTTATAGCAAAACGGATCCCTAATTTTATTACATGCTTTATTTTTAACACGCAGGAAAAAAAATGGAAGTGATTGGTAAATAATTGTCGAAGGAGTAGCATTTCGAATGCACTAAGGTTTCGAAAAACGCAAACTGAGAAAAACCACTTTAAGGTTTATAATTCTGAAAAAATAATTATTATAAGCTTAATTTAACTTAAAATACCACTTTAAGACATTACTTATACGTTTTTCTTTAAAATAATTGCATTTTCATATTTTTCAACCCACACATTTTTATAAATGATCAACTTTTAGAGAGTAGTAATTGCACAAGAAAATTCAAGAAAACGTTAAAAAATTATTTTGTCTGTCACGACAGAAATTTTAGCTGTTTTTCTTCTTATAATATTAAAGTATTACATTTGTATGAAAAATATATCAGGAATATAAGAACTGAAATTATAAAATTTTTAATATAAAATGCCTTAATTTAAAAATTTTACATGCACACATTTCACAAAGAAAAAAAAATGATTATATGCATTGCCTCGGAAATATTCTGCTTTATATATTGCACATTCTTTTTTATAGTTATTATTTCTCTTCATAAATTAGATTTTTTTTATCAAAACGCTTTTTTTAGCTTTTTTTTCTAAAAGGGGGTGTGGCTGAATTGCCTAATTTGTTTACAAATGAAGTTTTATTCAACTTCTAACTTTCCGACATGCAGAAGTGATATATCAATCGAAAGATAATAATGCAAAGAATAAGATTAAATTAAAATAAAAAAAACGATAGCTTTGTGATTTTAGGGGTACCAAGTCCTCTTAACGGTCATATATTTGTACGTAGTTTTAACCCTTCTTTGGGCGCAGCTGGCCTGAGAAGCCAGCAAAAAAGCCTTTTGTGTCAAATTAGCAATTTTGGTTGCTTTAGTTACAGCTTCATTTTGTTCATCAAACGATTCTTTTTTGTACAATTGGGTGTATTTGCTTTCCTTCACCGGTGCTTTGAATTAATATTGATTAGGGGAAAGGGGAAGTTATAATATAGTTAGTGGCCTTTAAGGACGAGTGCGCCTGATTATGTTTTGTTCAGAGGTGCGCCCAACGAAGGGTTAAGTACATTTATTTTCAAGATCTGAAAACTCACAATGGAATCATTAAAATGAGACATAAAAGTATTTTCAGAAATCTGAGGAAGAATATAATTTACATGAAGATTTAAAACTTTTTGCTATTGGGGGTGGGGACTCACATTTTATCGTATTGAAATAAATGAAATAGACAAAATTTGAGTAAGAACGCAGACATTTTATGTATGTATATATATATATATATATATATATATATATATATATATATATATTAGACACGGAGCGAAGTGTTCATGGAAATGAACTGGTAACTGGCGATGTTTCAGCCGGTGGTACATTTGATTTCTCTAAAAATCTATTGGGAAGAGGAGCTAATGCATCTTAAATATCCATGTCAATTATTCTTTTGCTTGTTTATTGATGGATAGGCAGTTAACTAACGTATATTTCTTTTTGAAAAGAAAATAAATATACGTGAGCTAAAAAATCGTATATGTGAGATACTGTGAGATTTCTTTTATTCACGTAATCGCTATACGTAAGCAAAAAAAATCTCACAGCTCTCAGTTTTAACTTAGTTAACTCGAATACCAGAATAGGAATAATCATCTAAATATGATTTATAGATGCCAAGTTAATTCCCCTGAGTTTATTGTACTTATTAATATGATGTTAATTAAATTAAAGAAATTCTTTTTACGGTGAAAAATAGAACATTGCTACCACAGCAACAAGAAAAGAAAGAAATAAAGGCTTACATACATTTTACAAAATTAAATGAACTGAATAATAATCCTTACATTTAACTTAACGCAGTCGCACGACAGCTCATGATGGCCAAGGCCTACTGTGTCCAACTCAGTATACATTGCATTTGAATGAGCTTTAAAAATAAAAAAAACATTAGATTTATTCAAATGGACGAGAAAAAAAATGTCTTAAAAAATGACTTAATGAACAAGAATTTGTTTCCATGTAAAATTGTATGTTAATATTGTTATTTAGAAAAGGGCAGCAAATTTTATATTTAACTTCCTAGATTACCTCATTTACTTAAAATATAATACAAAATTATGTACTGCTTACATCATCTATATTTATTTAAGTGCATGACTTATATTTTTTCGATAATTGCTTTAGAGTGTGACTTTATTAAAAATTTTTTTAAAAAAATCACTTCTTTGAAGGCCCACCACGTATTATTTCTGATTTACGTTAAATTTGATGTTGTTCAGTCTCCCTGGCGTGGATGTAGATAACTGAGATATCGATTTTTTTATTTTATTGGGGCTTAAAATTACAAAGCGATTAATGCGGTTATTTAGTGGAGCTTTATATTGCAAAAATAGACTCTTAAGAACTTAAAAATTCTATAAATTATCTTTATTTAATTCAAGTCCTGAAGTGTTTTGAATTTTGATGGAATAAATGTATTTCAGGGGCATATATTCGAAACAAAATTACAAAAAAACATTTCACACATTATTTTAAGGTAAAAAATATACCCCCTCTCAATCTTTTCGATACAATGATCTCAAGTTTGCTATTTTGAAACTTACTTCATGATTAGAAAAATATCGTAAGCCCCGGATTATAACTTTTTTCAAAATAAAATTTGATCAATACACTGGATAGAGACAAAATATCACCTTAAATAAAATGTTCTTTGATGATCAGGGAGGCGATAAAATTAAGTACAGAGAGCTTTGTAAAAAAATACCTGTGTTAATTTTTTCCGTCTTTCGATTTTCTTAAACAGCCACATATAAAATTTATAAGAAATTTAAAATGTATAACTAGTATTAGAATTCATAATCTAACTTTTTTGATGTTTTAAATTAACTGTGATTAAACTAATTGTGCTTTAATTACTGTAAATAAACATTGCACTATCGAAATGATTGTACAACCTGCATCTTATAAAAGGGTTTTTTCGTAGTTTCTTTTTATTATAAAAAATATAATACTAAGATTAAATCACACACGAATCTTTGAAAAAGATTCAGTTGTGTCTTATAGATAGAATAATGTAATTTAGCTAAAGACAAGGGAAATTTAAAGACGGAAATTATAATATAAATTTTAAGCAAACGGTATTTTGCACTTCACCACTGAAACAATGAAAGCAGTTGTGTAAGTGCAATGAAATCCGTCGACAGTTAATAAAAGGTTAAGTAATACTTAATTAAATATTTTAAAAGTATGTTTTTTGTGTTTCCAAAAAGTTTAGTACCAAATCGAACATATTTTTAAACTCAGTTTCAAAGAAACTATATAAAGATGAAGTATAGATCAGGTATAAAATTAAGAATCCGTTTCTATTTCAGGGAACAGGTCCAATTTATAAGATTTATTTTTGAATTGTGAGAAAATTACTTGTTATTAATAAGAACACGAATAATCAAATCGATAACAATGCTCCAGAATTCTATACCTACTATGCGATTACTAAAGGAATCGATCAGCTAAAAAGGTCAAAATAAACACACAAAAAAAGGTGAAAAAAAGCGTATACTTTTTTCTCAATATCTAATGTGAACCGCATAAGAATTCTTTTTTTTAACCCTTACACAATGGGCCTACTCATTTGACATCAAACATCTAAAATAAACATATTATACCCAATTTCTTTTCTTCGCCCGCTACACAATGTAATGTCATGAATTGGTAGTCACATCCATAAATCGTATCGCATGGGTAAACAGATGCAGAATCCTTAATTGAGGAGATTTCTAAATGAGTGTGTAGAATTTTTTCCCCTACAGCTTCCGGGGTTTTCAAAAGGAGCTGCGGTGTAAAAGGGCTGATAGTATTGTTTTAGTGACAATATAATTGGATTATTTTGCATTTGCTTGAAAGAATATTAATAGTTTGAACTTCATTACGAATTCTCATTGCGTTTCGTGGTTATTTCTTGCCCCTGCTAACTTATACTCATTCTAGCACTTTATCTATCTTGCCTTGTAATGACACCGACTATCGGGTGTATCATACTTCCTATTTTTGCGCGTCTTTCATGTTCAAGTTGAATTGTAAGGAATTGTTTCAGGCACATCCATCTCGTCTATTGACAATGTGGATCTATCAAAAACAATTCATTGACATATTTTGATTGACATGAGTTTTATAGTCAGCTCACAGCTGTTTTATTTGTTTTTCTTTGGGTTTTTTTTTACAATATCACAATGAAAGAGTACTAAATGCTTTGGTACAGAGTTTGAAATTTGGCAATTAAATTGTTTGATTGTTTTAAATATATATTGTTCCTGATTAGAGATTTTCAAAATTCAGCATCTTTTTTTCTATATAGATGATAAATAGTAGATAATTTATAGATACGATACAATTAATGTTTACAGTTATTACACAAATTAGTACAGGATTTAAATAAATGTAACAAGAGAGAGAGAGAGAGAGAATATATTGACATGCATGAAAAATCACGTTAGAAACGCGTGAAGTCATTTTAATATTTGCCAATGCTTTCTGTAATTCGTAGAAACAAAACGTTTATATTCTTTTGTAATTGCATTGGGTTGAAATTTCTTTAAACTACATGCAAAAAAATACTTAAATTTCCTTTTATTGAAAAAAGATTCATTATAAAATATAAATGAGTTGCATATTTCTATAAAACTTAACTTCTCATTAAATTTCCACAATCATATATTATCACACCTTTTATTTCATTTTTTTAAGTAATTTTTAAAAATACTTTTAAAAAACTTCTTTTTCTCTCTCAGGTAGTTTACCTTATATCACAAAAATTTGTGTGAAGTAAAAATATATAAATAATGTCAGTCATTAATCTTTTAAAAATAATAAATGGGAACGAGCTTATGATTTTATTTAGACTATTAAATGATATTTAAGTCAGTATATTATTATTAAAATAGTGAAACTTAGCATTAAAATAATAGTAATTCTTAATATTAGTTTATTTATTGGGAAAGATAGCAATAAAATTTTTTAAATATTCTATAAAATATAATTGCTTGTTAATTTACTTATGGAATATTTTTTACAAAAAAATTTAGCTAAATGATAAAAATTTCTTTAATGTAATTGATTGCTTATGATAAAAATAAAATCTATAATTGTCTCTTTTTTGCATCAGTACCTGCTGCAATTCCTGAAAATATTAAAAGTATTATTTCATTACTCTGCCCTGCCATCTTTAGTTGGAATCAGATAATTGTCGGAATTATACTTGTGTCTTGCATACTTTTTGAATGAACAGAAATAAAAAAAGTATCTATTTTATTAGTCAATATTCCTACAAACCCTTTGTGATTAGCCACTTTCCAAATCACAGTTTCATATAAAAAACTGCCATTTTAATAAGATTAAGATAGTTTGATTGGGAAATAAACTCTGAATGTGAATGTAATGACTTAAAATACTCAGAATGCACGAGCACAAATTTGTATTTTAAAAATTCTACAGATTATTTTATCATTACAGCGCACCCTTTGCTACATTAGAATAGGGCTAATAAATTCCCTTAAAAACTTTTCTTTTTGCTTTTTTTCTAATAATAATAATAATAATAATAATAAAATGCTGTTTACGCACTTTGTAAATTACGTGCCACTATAATTCTTGCTTTGACGCACTGATCCCCTAGAAGGGTTGTACCGTCTTCCGCCTTTGACCCAAAATGGGACAGCAAGCATGATAATCGGTAATGAACAAAAGTGAAAATTAAACGGCGGAAAAAAATCCCCCTTTGTCCAACTTCGCGTGTCTGGAAATTAGGCATGAAAATTATTTCATTTTGCATGTTTTCGTGGCGTTTAGAATCGTTTTACAATATATTCCTCTTAGGATAGGTCATTCTTTTATTAACAACTGAGTAGGTGTATAATGAGCGAAATAACTTCTTAATTTTTCTTTTAAGGTCACCGACTTCAAACTGTTAAGTTAGTGTAAAATGTGAGTTGAATAAGTTCCTGATCTTTTTCAGGGCAAAGAGTACCGTATTAGCATAATTATGCCTGCATGCATTGTTGTACAAATAGCTCTTTTGACCTCACGTGACTTATAATCTTGTCAATATGTAGAAGTTGTGCTTGGGATTTTAGGCGTAAAAATATCTCTTTTTCAAACGTATTTAAGAAAGTGATTAGAAATAATCGCTTGTATTGCTCTACATTCATTGCAACCAAACAATTAATCAATGTAAATTATTTTTTACAAGTTTCATTTAGTTTAAACACGCCGTTTGAAGACTAATTATTCATTTAACTCATTAATATTACATTAAAAGTTAAAAAAATAATTAGCTCATAGTTTGTATCCGTTAGCTTTTGGAAAACAGTGATTATGAGTTAAAATTAAAAATAGAACCCGAGACATTGCATTTCAACATGTCAACCAGCAAGAACTCTAAACATTTTAAATATCCTGTAGTCTCGGTATTTTAAATGGACTGCTGTAACTTATGGTGCTGTATCAAGTCCACACATAAAACATATAAAGATACCCTTGAACGAGGTTCATTTGGCCAAAATTATGCCAACCTATCAAAGATTGGCTTTTCAAATGAGCTTTTTCCAAGGAAGCATAACACAGAATGCAAGTAAGAGTCAAAAAAATGTTAGCGGTTCAATGTACTTTTACGATGCTGTTTGCAAGTTGAGTGTTGAAATTAAAAAATATTAGAAGATTTACAACAAGAAAATGAGCTTCTTTTAAGTAAACAAAAATGTAATCTGTTTGGTAAGTTTACTGTAACATTTTATCAAAGGGAAGAAAGGAAAGACTGATAGAGTATGGAGGAATTACATTCGCAGACAGATGTCGAAATACTTCACTAACTGAAAAGGTGGGTATTTAATATATCAGTCCGTTGCTTGTTAATAATATTTATTTAAATGAAACTAAAAGAAACGATAATATATATAAATAAATAAATAAATTCAGAAGGTCCAGAAACAAACTGATATTACATCCAATATATATTGAAGCATTCTATTCCATTCAATTTTAACCAATTTACATTTTAATACATAATTTAGAATAGATTAGGCTTTCGAAGTATGTAATATTCTTTCATTTATTTAATTGACCTTGAAACTGATTTATATCAATATATTTTTCATAACTGCCATACATTTATAGCACTGAGGTTATTTTTGTTGAAAAATCAATGTAAAGTTTTCCCTAATATGTTTCATAATTCAGCACATAAAATGAAGATTTTAGATGAGCAGTTACTTTTTTAAAAAAAACCCCACAAATTAAATATAGCTTTCTTTTTACTGTTCCTCATAGTGTCTCAGAGGGGAAAAATGTAAAATTAAGTAATGCTGGTTCCACCAAGCACTGAGAGAATAACAGAACTATACAAAATGCATCTAAGAATATGAGAAAAAATATTTAAAATTATTAGAATTTTGAAAGTAAGATACTTTTAACGCATTAAAATTTTGTTAAAATTTAAAATTTAAGTTATTGTTTAAAAATTATATTCTTCTTCCGAAATATATGCTTTATATTTTTTCAAATATAGTGAACATGTAAGTATTTTCTTATAAAGTATAAGAAAGAAAAACACTCGCGAGGCCTTTTGTTCCATTATTAAAAATACTTTTAGGCTGTTGATGATGTTTTCATATAGAGGATTATGTAAAAAGTACTTACATTTTAAATGTGATTTCAGGAATGAGGTCAAAACTATTTGTAACAATGATTACAAAACACAAGAGACTTGTTATGTCTACTATTTTACGTATATATATATTTTAAGAAAACAAGCACCTTTTTTTTTAAGGGGACATGGTACAATTTACACTAAAATTTTTAATTTAAGAATTTTCATAATTTTTTTGTTTGCCTCCAATGTGCGTATACTATGTAAAACAGGTTTTATACTCAAAATTTCATAAAAGGCTAACCATTTAATTTTTTAAGGAAAAGACTTAAATTTTGGGAAGTGATTTTAAAATGCGACTCCCCCTACAAAAATTTACATACACGCACGAAATTTGGTTAACAAGTACATCAAACCATGTGTAACAAAAGTTGGTATGGGTTTTGAGATAACATCATTGGTATTCATGCAATACTTCTTTTTATGAAGGCTGATTGAAAATTCCTTAGAAAAAGTATGAATTCTGAGTTCAATTATTTTTTAAAAAATAAGTATTGCTTTGATTCAAAAATGCATACCAACTTTTGTTACATGTACTATTAGCAATAGGTAAAAAAAAATTCAAAGCATTAGGCACAATAGAAAAAAAGCCTTAGCATTTTAAATGAAGACAAACAAGTTGTTTTATCTTTCTGAGATAAGACCGTTTAAAGTTTTGATTTGCCATAGGAATGTGAATAAAAATTAACATAAAAGTTATAATAATTCTGCGTTTTTTAAGTTTAGAGATTTCAAATTTTCTGAGGTTAAAGAAATATCTATAAAAAATAATTTAGGCTAAAAAAGTTAGATTTGATTTTTTGACCGATTTTTATCAATTGAATCGTACCGTATCCCCTTTAAAAAAAGAAAAAGGTTTTAGTTTTTTTGTAATAAGTTGGGTTGTGCGTAGTTGGTTTGCGGGCTTCATCCCGGCCCAAGTCGGTGGATTTTCATGATGCAAAAAATTGACAGCGTCCGTGTCGTAATATTACGCAGCAGGTTAAAAGATTCTAGAGTGCCTGTTTGGCTTGGGTGCTCTCGGCAAAATTAAATTCCTAGTACAGTTTTGCTTCTCTTGACATAGGTGCCTCCCTCTGGGGAGAAAATTTGGTGTCAAAATTATATTGTAGCAATAAATATCCACTTATACCAGGGGTGTCAAACTCAAAAGCTAACTCGGGCCAAACAAACAAGGTTTAACTTTAGAAATCAATCAATATTCATAGAAATTTAGGTTTATTTCGAATAATACATAATGATTAACAGAAATAAAAGAAAAAAATTAATGTTCTTATCCTCACACTTGACATCTCTTTTCTGGTGCTATCTTTCCAATTTCAGGAGATTTTTAAAAAAATTTTATTATGTATTATTGTGTGGAAATGTATTGGTCGGATTGCAAAAATGCTCGTAAAGGGTTGCGTGCGGCTCACGAGTTTGATATCTCTGTTCTATACGGTGCAACACTAATAAATAATACAAGATCACGGGAACTGTGCCAGGTCTGCAATGGTAATTATCAATCCGCAGCCTCATTAGAAAAAAAAATAAGGCTTACTTTTTTGTAACAAAGACATTCATGGTATTTTTCAATCTTGGTTTAATAACCTTTAAGCTTTGCCTCGTAGAATATTACTACCTTATAAAGTTCGATACATTAATACTTTAAAAAAAACACTAATAGATAATAGTACAGAATCTTTTTGTTGTTTCAAGGATCATTTAACAAATTCAGATATAATGTGTACATGATTTACAGTTCAAAGGAAATAAATGCATTTCCAAATTAATTACATGAATTTTTTTCACTTTCAAGATATGAGTATTAATTTTTTCCATAACTAACTCGGCTAATAATTGTAATAAGATATGCTCTTGAACTTCCGAGCTAACTAAATGACAGGAATCATAGAATAAATTAGTAGCTCTTTTCTGTTGATAATCATACCTAATTAAATTATCTTTTCTGAAACATTCTACCAAGCTGTATTTCTCCGCTGAATCCTTCCAATTATTTCAAACAAAAGCGAGAGCAGATGATTATTTGTTGTAATAAGATAAAAATAATAAAAATAAAAGATTTTTTTTTCATTTCCACGTGACGGAATGAGGGAGGATTATAACTTTCGGGGTTGCTGTAGTTGGTAATAGAAAACTAAAAGACAGATCATTATTCGCTTTTTCAAACGAATGCAGGTGAAAAGAATTTCACCCCTAAGAAACTTTTTCTACTTTACAAAAAAAAGTATGTGTTTCCGAATATTTTTTATTTTCTAGGAGAGATATCTGAATTAACTTTTATGCCAACCTTTTTTCAATATCTCGTCGCAGTACAAGGAAGCTTCTCCAACAGAGATGAGTGAATGATGCTTTATTAGGAGATCATAGTTTTGAAGAACAGCTATGTTTTGTTTTAAATAAAGTTTATCTACATAGTAATTTAAAATAGAAAAATCAAAAATTTGCACGTGTTTTATATAACTGGATGAAAATTATTACATCAATTTTGTATCGAAATAAGTTTTCAAAATATTCTTAATACTTATTCGTAAATGAATCTGTTGTACCATTCATAAAATTATTTACAGTTTAGAATAAATCGTGTATGATATTCTCGTAAAATAAAACATTCTGTTTTAAAGTATGCATCATAATTTTAATTAATATAGAAATTGTAAATGTTTTTATGCACTTTCATAGCTTTAACGAAAGCATATAAAAATAAAATAATAACAATAATAAGCTACGAGAAGTTCTATGAATTTGCGTAAAAATATTTATATTTTATCCAATATACACTGTAACTTTTCTTAGTAATGTTCAGTATATGAAAATAGTTTTTATAAAAATTAATTGTGAGTTAATGGACTTCTGTACTTAATATCCCCTTACAAGTAAAAAAATAATTTGGGGCTACTGTTAGAATATTTAAGTACATTTTTCATTTTTTAATTAAACAATCTTCAGTCAGTCTATTTGTCAAGAAAACAATTAAAAAACATAGAATAATAAAAAAAAAATTCAAGATTCCAGAACTTCTTAAATGTGTCTGAATATTTTCAGATATTTTTCTCGTCAGTTTCGTGCAATCTGAAGATTAGTAACAATTCTCGAAATATCTGTAGTTATACTGATTTGAGAACTTACAATTCCTCAAAATAAGGAAATGTGGAAGCCAATTATTTCTACTACTTAAACTATGTTTCGCATTAAAACACATCAAAATTCCGTCTTATTTAATTTTAATATGTAATCTTTGTAAAATAATTCAGTATTTTATAAAAAAATTTAAATGTAATATTTAAATTAATATTCTAATAGTTACTTAAAAGTATGTAATGTGATTTGGTCTTCTACGTAATTTGCTGAATATAAATTGTTTACCCTTCTTTAACTCTATTTCTAAAATAAATGTGTTTTAAGTAGACACATATAATTTTACAAAATTTTCCTTTTCATTAAAAAATTACGCTTAAATACTATCTCAAAAATTCATTTACTAACTAATAATTTTAAAATGTAAGCATTTTATTTTGGTATACACACTTTTACAAGAATTTTACTTATCTACTTTGAAATTTCACTTACTTGGTGAAGATATTATGTATGGATGTAGCAATTTTGCATCCAACAACTATGGTTGTATTTTTCTTTCATTTTGAGAACTTTAGGAATTCAAAAATTGTTTCAACATTCAATTTGCAACATTTGGACAGACTTATAGTTCATAATCTTTTAATCTCATTTTAAATACTCAGTACGAATATTCATACTCAGTATATAGATATCTGTGTTTCATTTATGTTTAAGGCTGTCTTCGCGCAACATTGAAAAATAGAACTCAGATTTGGAATATTTTTTCAGATAAAAAAATTCTATCATCTATATTACATTCCGGCTTCACTATCCTCGCAGAGTAGCATATTTTATCACACTACAAATTTTATCTGAGTTGACTTGTTTTTTCCAGTATAAAATTTGCTCTTTGAATTTTTTCTCTTATGCCGTATTGCTAAATTAGTTTTCTTTGTATGTGAAAAGGAAAAACTAATTATTTATGGAACATTTTTGAAATTTCAAAAAAGCTCTATTACAAACAAATGTATGATTGAAAACTTAGCAAATCTCTAGGAATATTAAGTTGTTTTTCTGACTGAAAAATGTGCTTCGCGATTAGTTCAGGTTCTCTTACGTTTGCCGAAGACAGCCTTAAATTACTTTTCACAGTAATTTAACGCAGAGTGCAAAAAATAACAGTTTAATGTTACAATATTTCCAGTCTTACCGAAGGATCAGAAGATGAAAACTGAAAATGTTAAATTCGATATGATTTATTTGGTTAAATGCAGTTATATAACAGTTTATGTATGTAAATGTTACGTCATACGCACACAAGATTTATATAAAAAAAGAATTTAAAGTTAATTCCTACTTAGGTCAACAAAGAAAATTTTTATTTTATTTACTTTTTATTAAATAATTGCAATTAATATAAATATGTATATACATATGACAGAATCACAATATTAAGTGGCAAAATAGAAAGCGAATTTCCTTTCTATATATGGTGTTGGACAATTACTTTTTGTTTATTACTATTTATGCATTCATAAATCCAGTGTTTCTCAAACTGTGGGGCGCGCCCCCCTGGGGGGCGCGATAACCTTTCGAGGGGGGAGCGAGCATATCGATATTAGAAGATTTAAAAATAATTAATTTACTGGAATGAATTAAAACAAAATACTTCCAGACATAATACAAAATGCACTTTTACTCTGATATAATTTATAGGAGCGCGACATTAAGTCATCAAAAACAAAAACTTCTTCAATACCTAATTAGCTATCTTTGATCCTATAACCAAATAAAAAAACTTTTATTAGATTTGCTGTAATCCCATGATGAGAGATTTTTTTATTACGCTTTCTTTTTAAACCTAACATACAACTCTTTCAGAGAAAAAACAGATCCCAGATCAAGAATCGAAAAAATTTAGGAACATAAAAAATTCATCACTGTCATTATTTTGGAAATACTGCACATTATAGCTGTAATCTGTTTGACCTTCTAAGTTATTGATACAGTCAGTTATGACCCCTCTCTTATGTGTTTGTTTCTCAATTACGGAAGTTATAAGTAATGTATTTATTTCTCTGTTGCACTTCTTTCCATGCAAAAGAGTTTTATGATATTTGGAAAACCACGAAGAGCACACACACACACTTTGAAAGATTACTTGGCCAAGACTTATTTTTATGAGTATTCTAAAACATATATAGCATAACGAAAAACGTTTTACATAATTTGTTTAGCAGTAACATGCACATTATCATAATGAAAATACTTTTTACACGGAAGTAGTAGCGCGGGACACACAGATTACGAAATCGTTGATTCTGGCAAAATTGTTTGTTTGTTACCAAAAAAAAAATTGAAAAGTCCTTGAAAGTAGGTAAGTAAACTTTCTCTTAATTAAATTATTCACTGGAATCAATATTTGTATCGTGTATAATAAAATAATTATATATAAAAAAAGATTGGGGTGACTCAATAACCCCGCATGACCTTATCGAGTGCGCGCCTGCTCCCGGGTTAAAACATGTTATAGACTTTTCGCTTTAAATATTAAAAATAACACAATTATTCTTCATCGGAATTTTATATTATTGTTCATTATGTAACATCAATTATAAATGCTAATTCTGTGAGGCTTAAAATTACAATTCGCTTAAAACTAATTATAATTTGAGCAACCATTTTAAAAATCATTTTACATTTTTGTAAACATTCTCAACCACTTGGCTTTGCTCTCTTTACAATTCAGTTATTATACCACTAATGTTTTATTTTCTTATAAATGAACTCGGGCAAAGAGCGGGCACTTCAGCCTGTATACTTTTAATGTATCAGTGCTGCACAGAATAGTTTATAACTAATAAATTAATACTAAATTAAGAACAAGTTTAATAAGTTTTAACGACTTCCACGGACTTGTCTTGCAAGGCTAAGTTTTTATAAGGAATGCTTATGATTAGAAATTTACACTCTGAGTTATTTTTCTATATTTAGCAGATATCTATATTTTATCTTCTAAGCAGCCACCGCATTTTGCAATATGTTCAATTTAGAAATTAGAGAAAGAAAAAATAACATAATAATTATCCTATTATTTTATTTATTTATGTTTTGCTTAAAAGTAATATACAAAATTTAATACTTATGTTACTAATTTGTTTGGTTTATAATTAAGTTCGTCTGTTGTAGCTTTAGCGTCAAAGTGCATTATTATTGCATTCAGTACATGATTAATGTATAAGGGGGGCGCGATAAAAATTGTGATCGAAAAGGGGGGCGCCAGTATTGAAAGTTTGAGAAGCACTGATAAATCACATTCTCAGAAATAAGGCCTTCCCAGGTAGGATTCGAACCCACGGCCTTCGTATTAGAAATCCAAAGCGCTACCCATTTTGAAATAGTGACACAACTAGCGATTCTCTTTTTATATATGGTGTTGAACTATTATTTTTGTTACTATTAATTCATTAATTAAATATAATTGATGAATTATTATTTGAAAAAAACTGCATTAATATCAAATGTCATCCACTACATGTTTTAAAAAATGTAGTTGAACTTGAGTGGATGAATAAAAAGTATTTTATTAATGAACTAAAATTTAAGCAATATATATATGTAGGGTTGTATATGTGCAATGGACAACCCCTCCCCCTGTACTTAGGGTGGAGTAGTCCACACTGACGTCACACCCCGTCAGGAATGTCCGACTAAAGGACACACGGGAAAATATGTAGACGGACGTTAGGGACGCTAAGCTTTAGACGTAGGAGAAAGACGTTCTCCTTTGCTGTTCAGTATATATAATCTAGATATTTCATCTTGTTAAATAAAGCATTCATCCTCCTTAGGTTGTAGTCATATTCCCATATATATATATATACGTATATACAGTCAAATCTGTTTTTGTGTGACCTTTTTCATGCGATTTCCGTTTTGTGCGATTTTTTATGCGCGATATTTTATGCGGTGTATGAATTTCAATGGCTTTGGTGCCACTGTAATGTTTTCTATTTATTTACTAGTGGCGTAACGGAGAATGTTAAGATCCCCTTCCTGCCCCCTGAAAGTCAGTTTTCGCCTTTAATATCTTATAAACAGGGTAAATACGTATTTAGCGTTAGTCAAGCCTTGGGCTCTAGAGTCATACCCCCTGTGACAGGACTCAATGGCTTTGGCTCCACTGTAACGTTTTCTATCTATTTACCAGTGGTATAATGAAGAATGCTAGGACCCCCTGAAAGTCAGGTTTTGCCTTTAATATTTTATAAATTGAGTAAATGCGTATTTAGCGCAAGTCAGGTCTAGGCCCCCTAGAGTCCTGCACCCCTCCACCCGTGATGCGGGGGTGCACGTTACGCCACTGAAATTTAGACATTTCAAGACGCTCTATTCATTTGTTATAAACAGTCTTCCGACAATGCGCATTCGGTTGCTTTCGCTCAACGCTCCAGCAACCCGTGCTTGATTAAAGAGGAAACTTTCAATGACAGTGACATTATCAATAATTTTATAAATTATGAAGACGGATAAGAAACCGGATTCTTAAAGAGCGGATAAATATATACAGGGATACAGCTTTCCAACAAATTGGAAAAGTATTTTCTTAAAACAGACACCAGTTAAGAAAAGAGTATAAAATTCGAAAAAGGGCTTCAATCATGTATAGCTGGTTGTGACATTTACAAGTAATTGACAACCCGTCCTTCGTCACAAAAACTTAACTCTTACTTTATGTTGCCAAACAATAAATCAATTTAAATTGCACATCTTCAAGTGACGAAAGTGATTTTGTACTTGTTCTTTACAGGACTTTGGATTACGATGAGTAGCGATGAATTATGTATGTGCATTTTAAAGACATCCTTATATACACTGAGAAACTATGTTTTTAAAATGTTTCCATGTGTAATATTTAATTATTTTGTTACGGAAGTACTCTTACATAAATTTCGTAAGTAATTGGCATACTTTATATATGCAACTTTTTTTATGTGGTCTCTATCCATCGCAAAAAAAAAAAGTTTTTTGTAGTATTTCCACGAATTAGTTTGTTCTATGTAAGAATTTATGAAGATTTTTGAGTGATTTTTTTATGCGGTCTCTATCTACCACACAAAAACAGGTTCAAATATATATATATATATATATATATATATATAGGGAGAATGTGAACTAATTGTAGGAAATAAAAAATACGGACAAAAAAGACTTGAATAAATCCCTTTTTGCTCGAAATTTCAGTACTTGAAAAAGGAACTTTTCAATCATATTCCAAAACATATTTTACTATGTATTTAAACAACTATAAAAACGATCGGAAGCAACAACTACATTTCCTGATCACTTACATGTACTTTCACACGCACTTGCCTCCCATTCTTCTCCTGAACAAGGCAACAATGAAAAGTAAAAATTATCTCTTTCACGAAAGTGAGTTACTCAGTATAAATTATCTCACTCAAACGGGATGGACTGACAGATTGAAAAGTACACCAGAGATTGGGCGTCAAAAAACATCACAACCGTGGAAAGAGAGAGAGAGTATCTATGTAGACAAAAAAAAGAATCACGTGGGGAGGGGAGAACAAACATGCCACGAGGTCGACCCTCGTAATTGGATAACGAGGCGCATTAGAAACTCACCTGAAACTGTTACAGGTAATAGAAAGGGCAGCTGTCTATGAAGAAACAGATGTCGCATGATAATTATTAATCAGGCACCGTGAGAACGGGGCCCCTTTGCGTTGGACAACGCGATAATGAGAACGGCTAGGGATGAACAGGAAGGCTTCACCACTGGACGGTTTCGAGGGCCCGACCCGAAATTGAAATAAATAGTGTTGACTTAAAACTGTCATCCAATACTGGATGAAGTTAACAAACTTTTTACAGGATAAAAACATTCAACTGTGTTTGCATCGTATTTAAAATTTCTATAATGGACTTAAAAATTATATAAATTTATTCGAATTAAAATTCCGAAGAGCTGTACTTCATTAATGTTTTATAAATAATTTCTAATTTGATTTATTTCCAACTAAAGACACACACACATCTTCACCTTAAACTTTTCATTGTAGTATTAAAAAATGTGTATGTAAAATTTTACAGAATAGTTAAGAGTGGTTTTCTATTCTTTTAAGTATAAATTTTTCCAGGATTATGTCAAAATATTTTTTTAAACAAAATTTAATATTTTTCATATGCACTGCTATATTAAAATAAAATAATCCTTTTCCTTGCACTTGTTTTATTTTTGTAACAAAGCAATACATAACGTAACAGCATTATTCCATATTTTCAAGAAAATTGGGGGGGATTTAATTCAATTAGAATAAACTTTGCAGAAAAAATTATCAGCGTTTCCCCCCCGTATATATATAAACATTTCTCCACTGATAGTGATGTGTATCTATAAAAGTACGGAGAGTGGTTTCTTAACACCACATTAAAAGGTAACCCGATTTCTGATGTTTCCTCTTAAATCTCTCCAGGGTGAAGTAACGACGACGACACCTTCGCTGGAACTTCATTCTCCTTAGTTTCACACCATACCAATGTGAGGGTTTGGGCCTCAACGTGTTTAACAAAAATCCACCCCTCTACATGGCGGATCTTTAGTGATATTAGGGTTCAAGCCCGCAACCCGACAGGGCCAGACACGAGTCCGTGACCATGACCACTAGGTTACTGTGGCCACACAAATGAATGAGAAATGAGAAAAAAGGATGTAGTTTTTGGTTTCCAGTGAATAAATACTAATAAAAAATTTAATTTTACATTTTTACACTGAGTGTGATTGATTTCTACAAAACTGCGGAAAATAAGAGAAAAAAGTACAGCTTGATTTCAACAAAATACTGATAAAAAAACAAATTAAAAAAACTAAAAGCACAGTTTACATTGTTTGAAATTTAAGAGAATCTTATGTATTGCACTTTATGAATAATTGCTTTTATAATCTATCATACTTTCCATGCCAAAACAAACAATTTTATTGTTGAACAACCCCTTACAGTCTTGTCAAATCGCGACAAAGCAAGCGTTACTTACCGATGATGTAATGCACTCCCTTTCAGAAGATAGTCAGTAACAAGCATCGAAAAATACTAAACAACCGAGATCTCGTTGTTAGGCATTCACACCTGTCACATTATTATTTTTTTCAACTATCCCTTTTACCTCACCTCAGTTGACAGAGCGAGTGAAAGTGGCTAACCCACTGACCCTTTAGGCCGAAATGACAAAACGAATGCTTTCGCCAACACTGTCCATTCATTAACGAGACCTTCCTTTAAACATACATGAAATAGAACTCATTTCCTCTCTTCTTCAGTGTAAGTGGAGCATTTTAAGCGCATTGATGTCACTGGAAAAAGCATTTAAAAAATACACTGTTAACATGTGCTGGTGAATGATTTTAAGTTGATGGGACAGTGAATGTTTAAAGATGTCTAACTGTAAATGTAAATGCTGGTGGCATATAGGGTATCCGAAAAGTATGGATACACTTTCAAAAATGACTTATTCATTTACAGCTTTTTATGTTCCATAAAGAAAATTTAAAAGTTTCTGTTTAACGAAATGCAAACTAAATGATCTAAATGCCCACGTTTTACAACATTCTCATACCAAAATGGCTTCCCCACCAGAACAAGCTCAAGTTGTAGAATGGTTTATCGAATTTAATGTTCAACACATATATACAGCGTAAATGGGACACCGCCACACTGGAGTTTGGAAATGAAAAAAGCAGTGGTGCACACAGGAATTTTTCAAGGGGAGTGAAGGGGTCCTGTGTCGAAAGTCCACCATTCGCGTATTATACTCCAATGCGATGCCCAACATATTCTTTTGATTTTGTTGATTTTCGGGGACAAAAATCAGTAAAAAATTATTTATTGAATAAATAATTACCATTAATTAATAAAAGTAATAACAAATACTTAATTAAATTGTGTGTACTATATACATAGAATTATTATAAATTGAAAAAAAATCAAGGGTTTGGGGGGTCTGGATGCGGGACCATCCCTTGTGTGCGCCACTGGAATAAGGTTCTAAATGAAAGGTTCCCCGAGCGATGGATGGGAAGATGAGCTCCAGTACCATAATCACCTACATCTCTAGATATAAAAATTTTGGACTACTTGAGAAAATACGTGAAAAACATTGTAAAATCAGTCTTTAGTTAGTGACACTGAGGAATAAAAAATTCAATTCACTGCTGACGTTAAGAAAGTTAATCCTGCAATATCTGATAGAATGTGGCTAGAAATATCGTATACGAGCAAAATTAGAACATGTATTGAAATCGTGCAATAAGGCATTGTAAAAAAATTGGTACTTTTTTAGAGAACATAGAAACTGTAATTTAATATGTATACGTGTTTGCTTGTTTATTTGTAATTGATATTTGAAAGTGCACCCACATGGTATGACGCGGGAGAATATTTCATAATTAAAACTACTCTTAATATGGAAAATGTGCCTCAAAAATTGTTTTTTCCTTTAAATACTCCTGTGTTAATAATATATGAATGCATTGTTAAAATTTGTAAATGTAGGAAATGTGAGTAATATTTATTTTCATCATATAAAATTTGTGAACCCGCAAAATAATTAACTGCAATTTCTTACTTAAAATAGAACACGCACAGATACACATTTATTCGTTTATGTAAAAAAAAGTAAAAACAAAAATTTACTTATATTTTCTTTCTAGATCTTTTTCTACATATATAAATATAGTATACTTCACTTAACATAAATATTGCTCATTTTTATTTCCATTTTGTTTCAATTAACAAATAAATCTAGTGTAGAATTAATTTTTCAAAGTGACCTCATTTCAACAATTAGTTCATAGTTAAGAAAATAGCATTGTCTATTTTCCTTATTTACACAATGGATTTTTGTGTCAATCTAATTGACAGTTGTTTTTAATAACTTCTACTTATGCAATACAAATTTTAATTTGTAAATGCTAATACAAAATACATTGTTTCCTCTAGAAGTGCTTTCATATGTATGGAGGAGAAAAAAGTATCCATAAAAAAAGAGTTGTAAAACCAAACTAATTATTCAGAGTAATGAGGTTGTCACTTACAGAAAGTTTAAGAAGTAAAACACGAATAAATAATGAAAAATAATTTATTTATAATAAACTATCATAACAGCATGAAAGATACATCAATTCATATTAAATACTCAGTTAAAAAGATCTAGTTATTAAACTATTGTCAATTGATGTAGAACAAATATAGGTCGTGTCTATATAAAGAATAACGAATAATAAAAATTAGTACCTTATTTAGTTTTTAATAAATAATAAATAACTTGAGCTACTAGTAAAACTATACAATAAAATAATAATTCTGATTACTGTATTTAGTCTTACATTACTCCTCAATTTTTTTGTTAAAACTTTTTTTGATGAATATGAAATAATAATTTGTAAATTTTGATTCACATGTTTCTTTTTTATTCTTGTTACTTGGGGGTAACACATGTTATAGGCAATTGATAGTTTTATTAATAACACTTGATATTGATAAAAATTACATTTTCAGAAAAACGAAGGAAAAGTAATTTTCTTCCTACTTTCTTCTTAAAGTATTTTAAATAATGAATAAAAAGGAATAATTATATATATATATATATAATTAATCCTATTTCAAATAAGTGTCATAACAAAATAATGCTTCGAAATCCTTCTTTCTATTTATGATATAGCATTAAGAAGAATGGTGGAATCTTTCATGTAACTGTTTAAACACGCGCGTCCATATGTCGATGCAAGTACATTTAAAATTTCGCACGTTCCTAACACATATTATGTATGATTCATTTTAAACTTACTGGAATGATCTTTATTTATTATATATTAGTCAAAAAATAGATAATATATTAGTCCCTAAACTTTACAAATCCTTTTAAAGTAATTTTGTGTCTACCCAATACTCCTTGTTTTAGACGATTATTGAACCATGTTAAATAATTAAATTATCAATCTTTGACTATTTTAAAATAAAAATTGCTTACATTGATGTTTGTTTCCCTTGTAGAAAGTAGATTATTCTTTTTGGATAAAATAGTTCATTGGAAAAATTCAATCATCCATAAAATTACAATCATAATAAAATCAAGGTAAGGTGATATTACTATTCAATTCTCATATGTAATCGCTTCTCCTAAGAATTGAGAAGCAGCTTTCATTATAGTATTCAATGGTCAGATCCTTTGTTGCTTCAGTGTATAGTAGATAATTAGAATTTTAAGGAAAAATAAAAGAAAGAAATTTTGCACACATGTTCAAACACCTTTTAAAGAAGATATAATTTCTTTTTATAGGAGGGAAGATGCAATTGCGGTTTGTTGAATGATAGGAGATGCAATACTTATGATTTATTGGAAAAATGTTAAATTCCCTTTAATTTCTATAATGTTGCAATAAATTTTAAGACATGTATTGATACCATAGAGATATTTATTTTTACAAGATACATTTTTTCGAAAAAAAAAAGTTTTTCTTTTCTATTTATGTATACTTTGAAATAAATTTCATGTTTTCGATAATTGCCTCTATTCTTAAAATCTATATTAGATATAAGACATTAAATTGAAAAATGCTTAAAAGTATATTGAATGTGTTTCTTTTAATGAAATCATTCGTATTCTAAATACATTCCGTATAGTCTGACATGTAATGCGCTTTTTTCTTTACTCAAAAAATAAGATGAAAATTTATGGGTACATGTTATACGCCGGATATAAAAATGATAGTACAAGATGAATATACCAGCTTGAGATGGGAATAAAAATATAGATTTCTACATATACTTGAATACAGTTTATTTAAAAGAAATGACACATTAATTTCATTAATGGATATCATGAAAAGTACCTTTTTTCGTCAAATTCATCTTCTGTGACATTTTCAGGCACAATATCGAATTATGTTCGTCCGTTCGGCTTCACTGTTATTGTGATTCATAAGTAAATGATCATATCCCATTCCATCCAGATTGTTACATATACTACATTTTTGAAATGACATTTAGTTATATCAGATTTAAATTTATTATACGTTTTTGCAATCCATCACACACTATATCTAAATTTCTAAGTTAAAAGTATTTTACAGGTTCATCTCAGGCTTATTCATAAAAACGAGTGCACTTTATACACGGCAAATATACGTAAAAATTGAAGTTTGAAAGCATAGGTGTGTACAATTCGCCGGAGAGGGTGAGAGTTATATTAACATCGCATTACAATGTGACACGAGGACATCGTAGTTTTGAACCTTGGTCAAGCGACGAGAACGACACCTGAGCTAGCATCTCCCTCTCCTAACTACTACACCACCCCTCACCAACTTGAAGACATTGAGCCTCGACAAATGAAACGTGCATCGGCGTCCTCTGCATGGCGGATCTTAAGTGGCACCAGGTTCGAACTCATGACGTGTATGACACGAACTCGTGACTACAACCACAAGGCTTCCACGGCTGCGTGGTAGGCTGGAATATACGGTACATATATTTATTATATTCTTTTAGGCAATGAAAGAATTTGTTTTAATTTTTACATAACTTGTAAATAAATACCGTATTTAACCGAATCTAAGCTGCTATTGATTCTAAGCCACGCCCCTAATTCTTTATACGTTTTTGAGAAAAAAAATTTGGTTAAATGATTTATCATTATCGATACTTCAAATATTAAAAAAAAATCTGAGAAATTATGAGAAGATAATGGCTAATTTATTTTATCAGTATTAAAAACTTTCAATTGCATACAGGAACCTATAGATCCTCTAAACGTCACAGTTCGTCACTCCCATTGTCACAGCAGACTTCGGAATCAGTGCGAGCGTCGCCATTTTCCCACACGGTGCCGTCTTCCTTGTCATTCAATGCATTTCTTGTATGCGACATTTTTTTTTTTAAAAAATGTTTTCTAAGAATGTAAAGGAATTATTAAATACTGTTGAACACTTATAAATAAAAATTATATAATACAGTTTACGCCATCGACGTATATTTGTTTCATCCGTGTCAAATTTTCAGTGGTCGTTGCTCTATTTCCGTTTTTTTTTCTGCTTACAAAAGTTCCTCCTTTTCCATACTTGAGTCATAGCGACCTTATCTTGGTGCTTATTAGTGATATTTTTTATGTTTAGCTGCTTAAAAGAAAGCGTATACAAAAAAAAAATCCTAAATACGAGTAGACAATAACGAGTAGAGGGATAGAAGGGTGGAAAAGTTGAATTCCCTTCCTCCAACAAATGCTTTGCCTTCGCTTCTAAGATGCCCCCAATTTTCAGTAAAATTAACACTGTAAAAATAGTATTGCTTAGAATCGAGTAAATACGGTAATTTCATGAACATGAGAAGCAATCAGAATTGAAAGAAAAAACTCTAGCCGAACAAGAGCATCATTCCTTTTAAGTTTCGAACACCCTGTCGCAGTCCTCGAATTCATTTCTCTCCACATGTTGAGCATCGCCACCCTGGTTTATGTGCCTGCAAAAACCTATAAACACTTTATTTTCATGACCAATTTTCATTTACATCGACGGATTCGAAGGCAATCTATCAACACTTATTACCTAATAACTTCTCCTCCGCTGAGCACGCCATGACGCTTGTCGTTCACGCGAGGAATAAATGAATGAATTTAAGAAGAAGAATTAAAGAAGGAAACAGCGACAAGAGAGGGAAAGAAACGACACTGAATACATGAGTGATGAGGGGTGGCTAAGAAACGCATTAAAAAAACGGTCGTTCAAACAAACGTGTTTTCTACAACCTTTGCCATGTTCACTTTATACGAAAAGATACGTTCCTTTATGGCTATCGCGCGGTGTATCAAACACGCGATATTTGGATACGCGTGCTAACTAACCTCAATCTAGCGTATCTAAGGTTCTGGGGGAGGGGAATCTAGGGAGGGTATGAAAAGAGGAGAAAAAAAGAGGCAGAAAAAATAGTGGCTTGTTCAACGGATATCCTGTGAATAGACAATCATCTCTGTTGGATTTTTCGAAATATCACGGTTGGGTAAGGTTAATAATCGTCATCGAAGGATTATTAAAATATAAAGAAAGAGATCGTTTGTGTATCATTTTAATATCACTGTTAAAGCTAAGAACAAAATGTTTCTTTTTTTTCCTTTTTTTTTCCTTCTTTTTTTTGACCTTGTTAACTGATTAGCAAGGGGATGTTGACGTATTTAAATCGTTTAAGTGAAACAATATAACTTAATGCTCATGGTTTCAAGTCAGGAATCCGTCTACTCCTTCTGACACAATCAACTTTGTTCATCCTCTGAAAGATGTTTTCTTTTTCTTCTATGTCTGATTCCGAAATAGATATTAGGTTTCCCTTGTTTTCAAGGAATTAAACACCTGTTTTATTCCCAGTCTCAAAATAAACAATAAGTTTTGTAGTCTGTTTTCAGTAGAGAGTAATTATAATTTGCATTAGAAAATATTTTGCAAATGAAATAAGAGGAATTAAAAAAGTAATTGAGTGTTGCTCAAAGTGTAAATTGCATTAAAACAAAATTTGTGCATCTATTTTTTTAAAGTAAGAAAACCTTTAGATCTAATCAAATTATATTATTATACATTCTATTAAACCGTTAAAATAAAAGAAAATAGAAATATATTCTAAAAAAAATATTTAATTTGAAAAAAAAAATGTTTTAAATTTGTAAAAATGTTGCTAAAGATCAGATTTAAAAAGTTATAAGTGAAATACTTCTTAAATATCCATTTTTTAGTAATGCTAATGAAAATTAATCAATATTTTGAGGAGAAATTAAAAATTTTGGTAAAAAGACTAAACTATAACTTAGGTTATTGTCAATAACATTAAAACATCTCAAATGTTTTTGAAATATGAAAAAGTTAAGCTATTATAATACATATTCTCCATCTTAATAAAAAAATGAACCATGCTTTTAAAGTGAAGATTAGATGCACTTATTTTTAGAATATGCTCTAATTTATTTTACATCTTTCGATGTGATGAAAAAGTAAAGAGAAAATTTAAATGTTTTAATGGATCAAATTTAAAGTAATATGGTTTAAAAAAAGAATAATTAAATCGAAATGAGCTGTTATATAAAAAAAGAGAGAGAAAGAGGTACATTTCTGTATTGAGTCAGTGTGTGTCTATTACTTCTCAAAATATTTATTTTGAGACATGATTTTTCAAGTTTTCAAATTTTTCAAAGTTTTAAAATATGTTTCTATATACCATCAGGGAATATGCAATAAGCACATAAGAAAACTGCTCGCCAAAAACCTTTCACAAATTTTCCCTACTATTTTCAAAACAAAAACACGTATCGATGGGTTAAATTCATCTGACATCACAATCACAAGATCAATATAATCATGTGTTTCCAGCCAATAAGTTCTATCATCTCACTGTTGCAAAGTTTTGATTTTTACAGAAATTTTCTTTTAAAAAGTACGTAATCGCGTCAACAGTGCTGCACACAAAACCTTTTCAAAGGGGAGTTCAGGATCGAAAGTTCACCATTCTCGTATCATAACGCAATAAGCCGCCTAACATATTCTGTTGATTTTGTCGATTTTAGGGAACAAAACATAGTAAAAAACAAGTTGTTGAATTAATAATTAACATTAATTAATTAAATAAATTGTTAATAATAAATCACAATTACAGAATTTTTCGATCGATCGAGGAAAAAAATTAAAGCTAACGGGGAAGGTCGAGACTCGACCCCCCTTTGTGTGCGCCATTGATAGTTAACAATAATAATTCACATAGGTAAACAAAATGTACTTGGCTTTCAAAACCAGTGTAAGATATAATTTTTTTTTGAAAAACCTTTTGAAGAATCTTAGTATTTATGTATGTTTAGTCAATTATCAAATCAAAAACTGTTTCTGTATTTTACAAGTACAAGAAAACGTACAAATTTGATATCAGCTTTGTATTTCACAGGAAACACAAGGATCATATTATCGTTATGAATTTAGCCTATTGGGGAATCAATCTGTGAAATTTCAATGGATCCATCTAAATATTTGACGAATAATGTACAGTGGCCCACACAAGAGATGGGGGGTTCCTGGGGGTCCGGACCCCTTCAAAGCCCTAGATTTTTTTCCAATTGATTATAATTCTAAGTACATAGTACGCAAAATTTAATTAAGTATTTGTTATTAATGATGAATTTTATTAATTAATGCTAATTATTTATTCAAAAATTTGTTTTTTACTGTGTTTTATCCCGAAATTCGACAAAATCAAGAGCAGCGTGATACAAGAATGGTGAACATTCAACCCCGGACCCCCCCTCCTTGAAAAATCCCTGTGTGCGCTACTGATAATGTATAAATATTTGTGCATTAGGTTTCAATAACACATATCGCTCGCAGGAACAGCCCCCCACTAGTCAAATATATTTAAATCAACACCACTCAAAGCGTCCGTCACACTAACTTAATTTGCATTTAAAAGCCTACAACCGTTTTTCTTCCAAAGGAGAGAGCACCCATTCAACTCTTACAAGTTCCCTTTCCCTATAAAATTAGAAATAATGAAAAGGAATTATTAGCAGTCTCGGTGCGTAGCTCAGGGCTCATTTGATTGGGCGATAATGAGCGATAACTAACAGAGAACGGGGTTTGTCTTGTGTCGATTGAATTAAAAAGCGTCGACTGTTCCTTCTTTCGTTCCAGATAACGTACTCCATGCCTAATTATGCATTCTCCACCATTTCCCACTCTCAGAGATGGACAGGAAAGATAGGCCTACTAACTTGTGATTTAATTCTGACTCTCTTTTGTCGCTTTTAATTGTCCAGATTGATATCTTAATGTGTTATGGGGAGTTAAGAAATAGAGAAAGGGTGCTAGAATAGCATTATTCTACAGATAAACACGAATCATTGCTATGGCTCCAGGGGTTGAAAGATTTCAATTTTTAATTAGGAAAATTATGTAAAAATGATTCTCAGCTTTGGTTTGTATTGTTATGAAAACTCTTTGTCTGCTTGAGATTGGAAGTTGTTCTGAGATGTGATATTGAAATCTTTGTATGAACGACGACTAAATTATTTTTGCTTATTGGCATTACAGTTTGTGGTGACGCTAAGGATGTTGGTCGAATGCCCAAGTTAGCCGAACGCACCAGAAAAGGGTTTAAAGCAACAAACCGATTTTCTGGGAAAGAGCCACCCCCGCGTTTAGTCTTTATGGAACAAAATCTTAGAGTTTACATTCTTAATAACAGTTCGCAGTAAATTTACATAATACGAATTAAAGGTAACCACTCGATATACATATATGTAATTACATAATACAAATATACAAAGCTAAAAATAATAAATAGAAAGCATTAAGTGAGTGAATATTAACATCACACTGTTCAGCTACTCGACGGCTTTCGGCGACGGACCTTGTAATTTTGAATTATGATCAAGTGATGAGGATAACACCTGAGCTGGTACCTCCCTCTCTTAACTATCACACCACACCAATGGGAAGACATTTGAGCTCTCAACAGATTTAACGTGCATTGCATTCCTACACGGCGGATCTTCAGTGGTATTAGGCTATAAAGGGTAAGAGAATGAAAAAAGAAAATACATTATTCAAACATTCTTAGAAATACGGTAGAAATAATAAACTTATCCAATACAAATGCACCATGCAGATCCAAAGACAAAAAAGTAAATAAATAAATAAATGAAATAAAAAAAATAAGAAGGAAACATTAAGAATTTTTAAAATTTATTTTTTCAATTTACGCCACCACTTCCTGCTAATACTTTCCCCTCTTAATTTAAGGCAGCGGTAGCCTAGTGGTCAAGGTAACAGACTCGTGACCGGCGTGCCATTAGTTTAAGTCCAGCTCCACTGAAGACCCGCCGTGTAGGGAAGCGATGCCTGAGAGCTCAAACATCTTCCCATTGGTGTAGTAGTTAGGAGAGGGGGTGCCAGCTCGGGTGTCCTCCTCGTCACTTGGCGATGGTTCAAAATTACGAGGTCCGTCACCAAAAGCGCTCGAGTAGCTCAACAGTGCGACGTTAATATTCACTCACTCACTCATTCTTCGTAATTTGTACTTCAATAGTCTTCTTAATTCTCAGCTAAAGTTAAGTGACGAGAACAGCACTTTATCTGGTATCCAACTTCCTTACTACGCCATCTAGAGAACTTAGAGCTACGGCTTTTTAACACTCATATTAGCTCCTATACACAACGGGGGTCTGGCGAATTCGCTCAACAAAAGTAACGTCAGCCAAAAATTCGCGACCACTCACCGCAGCCGAGTTTGAAAGATAACGCTTAGGCCACTATAACAAATTATTTTAAAATTTTATTCACACACAGTATAAATTTTGTTTCCTTCCAAATTTAATTAATGTTTAGTGTATTAGTTTGGCCAAAACTACGTAATTTTCGGCCTTTTAAAAGTTGACTTTCTTTAAAATCATCCATCTAGTGGGAAATAATATTACTTCTCTGTGCTCTGTGTTATGCTAATAATAAATATTAAATTTAATTAAAATATTTTTCAATTCTTTTTTTTTGTAAAATGCTAGTTTTTTACAATATATAATACGGTTTTTTTCAGTTTATTAGTTTCCATTAAGTTTTATCATTAAGCATATGTGTCTCAAATAGTTATATAAAGAAATGTGAGATTTTTTGAATAATAAAAGTTTGCTGTCACAAGATTTTTTATTATCTTCTTTAAATGTTCTATAAGAAATTGAAATATTATTTAAAAAATAGGTATTTAAATTATACTAACAATAAGATTGTGGGTATAACATATTTCGTAACTTTATACCTTTACATTTATTTTAAGAAGGTTATGACGTTTCGTAAAAATGGTATAGTTCAATTTAGGTAATACGAATTATTTTTTAAAATACATTAAACTTTTAAAAATAACCATAAAGAGTTTTCGGAATGTTTGTTTTAAAAATTACATGAAGCTGAATATATTCCAGTAAGTTAGAAGATAACATACAGACATATGGAAAATTTTAAATCCGTAAAAATCTTTAGTGAATTTTGTATTGTATGGAAATATAATAATTCACTAGTTTTATTGAAAAAAATAATACCATTAATAGTTTTAATAAGTTGATTCTTATCTCAAACTTGTTATTATATTTACGAAAGGAAAATAAATGAAAATGAATGAAAAAGAAAGTTATGAGTATCCAATGGACTAAATTCAAGACGACCATATGATGAATATAATCACGCATTTTTCGTTGAATTCGAAGCTGATATTAAACTCGAACTTGTATTTTGCGAAATCCAAATACAATTTTATATTCGAAGGTTATGTAAAGATTTCCAAGTATTAAGATTATTTAAAAAATGTTTCAAAATAAAAAAAATATTATGCAAGTACATTTTAATCAAGTGCTCTTTTTTTAATCTATGTGCTTTAATATTGTTGACAAATATGTACCTTTTAGAAGAAAGTTTTTGTGTGTAAAAACAACTGTTGGCAATAGTGAAGTGCATGAACTGGTTACTAGAAACACGGGACTGCATTTAGCATGTGATTATGACATCATGTGAAGTTGACCCATTGTGTTATTGGATACAACACAGGAGCTTTATTATATGACATGCCGTGGGTTACAAATTCTGATATTTTACTTAAAGTCTTTTACTTATGTATGGTGTACCTTGGAATGGATAAATTTAAAAAAAATACGTCTATTATTACAAATTACATAGTGATTGTGTTGTACCGTGGTATGTTAATGGCCGTAGCAGTGACGCAAAAGGTATTTTTCAAGGGGAGGGGGAATCCAGGGTCAAAAGTCCACTACTTTCGTATCATGCTTCAATACGCCGCCAAACATATCCTTCTGATTTTGTGGATTTTCGGGAACAGAAAACAGTTAAAAATTAATTATTGAATAAATAATTAGCAATAATTAATAAAATTAATTATTAATTACAAATGCTTAATTAGATTTTACATACTCTATACATTGAATTATAATAAATCTAAAAAAATCAAGGGTCCAGACCCGGGGATCCCCTCCCAGCTCCTTGTGTGCGTCTCTGAGTCGCAGTTATGAACCCATGGATGATGAAATGCCATTCCAATCCTAATTTGAGTCTTGATTCTTTTAAGGAATACAGTCAACTATTAGTTTTGACTGAGTATCAAGGTCCTCCTACGGCAAGGCATGGAAGTTCAAAGAGTGCCCGAGTGGTTGTAGTCATGGATTTGTGGCCAGAGTGCCATGAGTTCCAGTCTTTATGCCACTAAAGATCCGCCATGTAGAGCGGCTATTGCACGTAAAATCTGTCGAGGCTGAAGGTCCTCCTGTTCGCGTAGTGTGAAGGTTCAGAGAGTGAGGATATCCACTCAGGTGTCACCCTTGTAACTTGAATGTGGCTCAAAATAACGATTTGAGCCCTCAATAGCTTTCATGTTGCTTTGCATTGTGACTTTAATAAGCCTCACTCGCGGAAGTTCAGAGAGTTTGACAACTGAAACATTATCCTCATCATGTGATACATATTGTGAACTACGAGACAATCGAATCGATAACCCTTGTCTATTTCAAGTAATGTATTGCTATTCAAATACCAAAAGCCAATCCATGACTATTGTTAACAAAATATATAGCCGAAAAAATGAATTAAATCATATAAATTTTACCTATTTATAACTTTTTTTATCAATACATCTAATGCCTTGTACTGTTGTAAATTTAGCATTTATAAGTGAATATGAATATATTATTTGGTGCATTGTGTATGCTTATTAAAGACAGGACTCTACAACCACATCACGAGCAACATTAAAACCCTGCATGGTTATTAATATCCATTCCTGACTCCAGGGCTTCCGAAATCAAGGTATTCTAAGGTAATGTCAATAAGCCGGTTTGAGTTCACAGCTGTCATTAGGGTATCAAAGCACTGGAAACAGCACGAGTCCAGTTCGATGATAATAACAATAATGGAGTGACTCTGCCGGACATTTAACTGATCGAAATGGTAATGAGTGTCCTCACAGAGCGCCCGAATATTATGAGGGCTGTCAGAATTCCACCAGTACATTGTCATTAACTATTTAATAGGAGAATGCTTAGGTATATATGAATGTGATAATTCTCGGCCGTGACAGCGCAGCCCGATTTAATCGTCATTCCTGAATATTTTAAAGCCAACAAAGACACGGACCAGAAATTCAGAGTGAAGGAAAAGTTGTGGGTTTAATAAAGTGGAATGGTAATCGTTTAGAGTCTATCTATATGAAGTCTGATGGTCGGGGATCTGGAATGTGTTTTCCCACAGATCAGGGAATTATATTAAAAAAAATACCACAAAAATAGGATTTTTGCTTGATAGTGATTTTTCTGAGCTTCAAATATCGTCTAAAATATATCTATTAAGCGATTTTAAGAAAAATCTATGAATTAGTTTAACAGTATATGTCATTCTAGACTATTATACAAAAGGTTTCAAAGATAATTTAAGGTATTCGACTACGTTTGGAACCATGATTTTGCAAAATCGTACAAATGAATTATTTGTTTGGTATTAAATATCACCGGAATTGCAGTAGTCATATAAAATTGTTTTAAGAATATAATTGAAATAAATATTATTTAAATGAAATTTTTTGCCAAAAAGTGAAGTCTTTTTTTTTTTTGGGGGGCGGAGATATGCTTCTATAACATTTTGCTTATATTTTTGCCAAAAAAGTGAAGAGTCGTTTTTTTCAGGGGGAGGGCTATGCTTCTATAACATTTTGCTTATATTTTTTGAAAAAAGTAAAGAGGTTTTTTTTGGGGGATATGCTTCTATAACATTTTGTTTATATTTTGTTTTTATGGAACTAATATACAATTTGAAAGTGGATTAATTCATATTTTAATACATCAGAGTAGAGAAATTTTAACACCGTTTATTGTTTAAACTGATAGTAAAAATGAAAAAAAAATGTGAGTTTTAGAAAAAAACAAAATTCTGCTTCAGGCTCTGTAGAAAGAAATTTCAGTTTTATACAGACAAATATTATTATAATAAAAAAATTTATTTTTCTCCACTTTTGTCAAAAAAATTTTTTAATAGTATTTTATGTTATAATATTTTTAAAATATATATGTATAGTGTAATTCAAAAGTGACAATAAAAAATATATATATAAATATATTTATCTATACGCTTTTCAAAACCACGGTTTCAAACACAATCAAATACCTTAATTTGATTTGATTTCTTTTTAACGTCGCAATCTGAAGCTGTGTGCTGGCTTTTGGAGATGATTATTGTAACTTAAACCTCGATCATATGATGAAGAAGACTCTAACAAGAAAATATTTTATAAAATAAGCATAAAGTAGGAAAGGACTCTAAAGGATTTCTTTCAAAGTTTTATTATTGCTTTATTGGATGAGCAATCCTTAAAACGAATCCCTTTAAGGTATCCGACTACTTGCGACAACTTTTTTTTGAAAAAAAGGAGATATGGAGATCTTTTTGTGATTTTATATTTATTTAGTATATTTTAAGGAAAAAATCCTAAAATTGGTAAAAGAAAAAAAATTATTATTAAAATGGGAAAAAACTAGTAAAAATGTACGAAAAATTACATAAACGGGGCCCGCTCTGTACAAAGATTTTATGAAAAAATTCTCAATTTTTCAATTTTGATGTGTTACTTTGTTATTCCTGTTTGAAGTGACCTTTACGATAAGAGATATTTTAATTTTTACAAAAACTAGAGCACTTTATCTATAAGTCATTATACGAAATTGCTTAAAAAAACATTGACTATATTCACATAAAGAACTGCAAATTTTGAAATAAAACAGTTATTGATAAATATGAAGATCAAAACACTTCTACTGTTATGCAGAACATAAGCAAAAAATTTCAGCTAATTATTTTCAAAACTTTTTGAGCAATCGCGGTCCCCGTTTGAGTTTTTCGAAAAAAACACATTTCGAGTAAAATGCATTTTAAAGTTTGACATCTTATGTAAAGTTATGGCATTTGCTTTTACTAAAACGCTTGTAGTTTTTGTTCTAGTGGAGGGAAAATAAAGTACTTGGTATTGTTATTAAGTTAATAAAATGCTCTATAAAATAGTCATAAAAAAATTTGCCAATTTTTGAAAAAAATCATGGTTTTAGGGTAGTCGATACCTTAAACTAGGCCTTCCTTGATCATTAGGCTGTGGTAGCCTAGTGATCAAGGTAACGGACTCGTGGGCGGCGTGTCATGAGTACCGCTGAAGACCCACCGGGTAGAGGAGACCAATGCTCATTAATTCTGTCGAGGCTCAAACGTCCTCCCTTTCATGAAGCGTGAAAGTTAGGAGAGGAGGGTGTCAGCTCAGGTGTCGTCCTCGTCACTTGAGCAAGGTTCAAAATTACGAGGTCCGTCACTAAAGTCTTCTTGCAGCTTTATAGTGTGACTTAAATATATATCCCGAAACTCTATTGAAGAGAAAAAGGAATAATAAATAAATAAATAAGTTGAATTCAGTTATGCTTGTAAATAAATACAGCAGACTTTCAGCGTAATTCTTATATAAGTAAATATAATGAAAGAAAAGTAATCAGTAAATCTCTATTGAACATTATATTCCTTCAATTGTTTTAAAATCGAAATCTTCAATGTATAGCATTTCGTAATAAAATCAATTAATTTCTATCCAATAAATCGATATCTATTTAGAGCAATGCAACCGCAGAATCTGGAAATGGTTTTCTCCAATACAAGCATTAGGACTTGGAAAAAAGGCTTTCCAGATCCCCTTTCTTATTTTAAAATAAGAAAATGAACTCTTTTTAATCGAGTATAGTCTAAATAAAAATTTATCTTTTTGTGCAATATAAAATGTCCTTAAACACTCATAAAATTGAGTAGCAGATTATTTTTGAAAATATGCAGTCTCTGAGACCAACATTTAGTTTAACCTAAACGGTTTTAGTGGTCAATTAGATCCTATTTCCAATTGCTACGAAACCTGAGTTTACGTTGGAGAAAAATAGAGTTTCAAACACGACAAATTCCTTGGAGCTTATGAAACGTTTGAAACTTAACATTCTTCGTTTACTCCTTTATTCTTGTTTTTATCTGCTGTTTGTAAGATAATATTAAAACTTATACACAAGGGAGATTTCTAATCATCGTTATGTGAACAGAGCTCTTTTTGTTTATGCATATTTTATCTAAGGATGTAGAAAAATTTTTACTGCTGATATATACTGCTTAACATAATCTTTACATTTAGAGGTATGAAAATAAGTAAAAGTTTTCTTTCTTTTTTTGGTATAATGGGAAACATATTTACAATTAGAAGGAAAATTCACTTATAGAAATAAAAACGAACATAAAAAAGCAAGCAATTTCAAGTTTTCTTCTTTTTTTTCTGTTTTATTTGAAATAGCTTTCGTATTTACTTCAGAAACGAGCAGTATTAAATATATACTATATTGTTCAAGTGAAAACGGGGTTATTGAGTTAATTTAATTATTTTAGTTAATTAAAAAAAGTTTTCATATTACTTAATTCTTTTATTAGTTTTGCCAGAATTAACGTTAAGTGTATCATTATGATTATATGAAATTGTGCAAAACGTTATTCGCGTTATGCTTTATATGTATAGAGTCGTAAAAAAATATTCATATTAATTAGAACAATAATTGAATTTAAAATTTCTCTTGGAAAATTGAACAGCTTTAAGATAAAATTTGTAATTCTGAATTTTCCCCCTTTGATTAAAAATGTGTTAGTCCTCTGGTAACAACTATTTCCATATTCAAGCAGTGGCCACATTAGTTAAGTGGTTATGGTCACGATATTTTGTTCGAAGTGTTGCGCATTCGAATCGTGAAGTGCTACTGAAGACCTGGCGTGTAGAGGAGGCCGATGCACTTAAAATCTGTCGAATTTCAACGTTTCTTCCGTTAGTGTGTTGTGGTAATTAGAAGAGGGGTGCCATTTCAAGTGTCTTCCTCGTCACTTGACGGAGATTCAAAATTACGAGGCTCGTAATTTGTTTAGTGGTAGCGTATCACGCTTCCACACCTCAGGTCAGGGGTTCTATCCACAGGCTGGACAAGGTCGACTCAGACTTTCTTCCCTTCAGTGGGTCAATAAATGAGTACCAAGCTTGGTTGGGAACTAAACACTGGAGATTTCACGCCAGACTGACCACCTGACCGGCTCATGCACCTCAGTGATTGTCACGAATACTGAGATGGACATAGTAGACCTTGCCCCTCATGGACTGTTGCACCACTGAAAAAAGAAAGAAGAAGAAATTGTTTAAGAGTTATATAGCCTCTTAAAATATTAATTATAGAGTTTAGGAATTACATTTAATTACATTGTCTACAAAGTATAAATGTACATAAAAGAAACAAATTAAATGCTTATCAAGAAAAATACAGGTTAAGAGAAAAAGAAAAATTCAATCAAATTTATTATTAGTGAGATGAAATATGAATTTCGGTCTGTAACCCAAGTTTCCAAAATTCCAAACCACGCCATTGTGAACAGGGGAATCCAACCCCTAATTTTGCACTTCTTTTCTGTCTCTTCTAGTGCTTTCAATATCCTCGTAATTAACCTGCATTTCATCACTTCTCTCTGTTCATATTCAAGACTCAAACGCCTTTTGTAGAAGTTTTTAGGCTAACGTCGAACTTAATTTTCACTTATAGATTGATTTCACATTTGAATTGCTTCTGCTGCATTTCAATGGGGAGTAAAACCAAAAAAAACAAAAAAACATGATAATGCGAATATGCAACTTATATTTCCTCAGTTCTATGGAAAATAAAAATTAAATTATAAGCTTAAATATTTAATTTCTTAAAAGTGGTATCCCAATTGAATTTGGGTATTCATACTTTGATTTGAATTTATAGGTAGGTCAAATTCCCCATCATTTTATGTTTAATCTTATATACTTGCATTCTGTACCAATTAATTAGTAACATAATTTGCATCTAAAAAACTAAAACAAGTGACATTAAACTGTTATATTGCTAATTTTCTTTTAATTTTTTAATATTCAATTAGTTCAAACACTTATATTTCTTTATCATCCATTTCAATATTTATTAATGAAAACTTTAGTAGTACACGAACTAATTTTTTTTAACAAACTGCTTTCATATTACGTAATTTACTCTTCAATTTTGATTCTTTCTTTTTTCTTTTTCTTTTTTTTGAGAAATTATTAACCAAAGCGTACAAGTTTACTATGATTAAAACTGTTCTTATTACTATATTAATACTATATTAATGCTATTAATGCTTAAACTTAACAAGTTTTTAGCTAAAAATTTTATTCATTAAGACAAATGAAGTGCACATTGAAGTTAAACTTTTAAAATAATCTAAATTTTGGAATGATATATGGGGTTGTAAATAGTAATTTATAATAAAGAGTAAAACCATGGAACACACAAATTTTACATGACCTGAATTATGCATGGTGTAGTATATCCTTTTTATGCTACATTTTCTCTGACACTCTGATTATTTTGAAATAAAATTATATTATTTGTTAGATAATGAATAATAGAGAGAGAGAGAATAATTGTTAAGAAAAATGGACAAAAGTAAAAGATTTATATTATGTACTTGTATGTAATGGTCACTCTTACTCTACAAATTTATAAAATCAATCTATTATATCTATTTTTCTTTCATCTGAAATGCTTTTAGATCACAATACATATTTATTTAACATTTTAAATTCAATTTAAGAAAATATTCTTACTTTATAGCCTGTTAAATGATTTCTACCATTCTATACACATTTCTAACATCAATGTTTTACTTATTGTCAAAACCTACACCTCTATCCGAAATACTTTTGACATCAAAAGGAAAAAAAAACAGACACACACACAAACTCCTTACTTCCAAAAATCCATGGAAGAAGAGGAAGGAAAAAAGAATGAAGCAAATAAAAATCTGTTTCTCTGCATGCTACTAGTTTTATTTATGGTCAAGAATAGAAGCAGATGCGTGTCCATAGAAGTCCAGACTCCATAGAAAAGCATCCGCTCGGTTTATTTCATTTCTTCCCTCCCTCCCCCTTTGATCCCTCTTTTTTCCCTCCCATTCAAAGATGCTCGTGAAGCAGAAGCCAAGATTTCTGTTTACATGCCTCCCCGGGTGTTTCTCCTCTTGTCCACTCTCCGCAGTGACGTAAGAGGGGGGCGGGATGCCCAGTGTCCGATCACTGCAATCAGCCACACTACTATCACATCCGACCAATAGAGTGCCCTCCCTTGTCATAGCAAGTCGCTGCAACATCTTGGGACGAGAAGAAGGGGGGGGGGGTGAATATGTGCAAGAGAGAAATGTTGGTCCTTTTCTCTCTCCTTGGTCAGAGTTTTTATTTTCTTTCTGTAGTAGTTCCATTCGCTTCTTTGGATCTATTTGGTCCTTGGCGCGTTAACTTTCGCTCACTTTCTTCTCTCTCCTTTTGGCTTTTTTTTTGCCTTTATTTTTTGTAGCAAAAAGAAGGGTTGCATCCGTCTATGTACTGTATCTTGGAGGATGGAGAGGCGCCAAGGATGGAGCCAATGATGAGTTATGTTCCGCATTAGCTGTTTTGAGTTCAGGACGAAATATTTCTGATATATATTTTGGAAGCCGACACAGGAAACTAGACAATGGGTTTTTTCTTCCCTGTGCTTCTGTTTTTTCAATTTATTGTATCATCACAAAAAATCAGTAGGGTTTTATATTATTGATACACATCAAATTTTAATGAATGATAAAATGAAAAATAGCTATTTTGTAAAATGTGTTCAGAGATGTATTTTTAAAAACCAAGTATTGCTTAATATATATCATATACTCTCATTACTTATATAATTTTTGGTGAAAAAACAGCAAAATGGTTTCAAAAAAGTAATCTTTGTTCAAATTGAAGAATGTCTGTACTTATATTTGTAGGATATACAGATATACATAAGAAAAAAAATTGTTGCCCCCCTTTAGCAGATTTTTTTTTAAATTTCATAAGCAAGAATCCATTTTATCCAATATATATATATATATATATATATATATATATATATATATATATATATATATATATATATATTAGCAATTCTAAATGTAAAAATTATTATTATAACTAAGTCTTAAAAGAAAGTTCTTTATATAATTTTTATAAATTGATTTAACAATTCTACCGTGTAAAGATTAAGCATTTTCAATAAATAAATAATATTTACAATGCATGCAATTAAGAGATTTTTTTTTAAAAAAATCAGAGTTGACTGTAAATTTAGTTTTGAAATTTGGAGACAAAAAGTTATAAAAATGCACTGAAGTGCCACTAAGTTATCACCCCTTGTTAAATTTGAAGTAGGTCAACTATAAGCTCCAAACCGAAAACACCCGACTGGTCATTTGCTCGACATCATGATGCTAATATGTTTGAGGAGTGCGGTATCAGGCACTTAGCGAATACTCATGCAATTTTTACACATTACTAGGTGGTAGCGGAGCACCACGAATTCAGTTTTTCGGAAGGGACCACGAATGCTCGATTGGACTCATGTAAGATGAATTCAGAGCCCAAGACATGACTTGAAATTTTCCATAATGTTTCTCGAACCATTTCCTGATAATACCGCTTTAATGACATGATGCATTATCTTGTTGAGAAAAGCCTTCTTACGCCTTTAACACTATTGCCATGATCGGATGAACCCACAGTTTGCAATCATATTCATATAGCACTCAGACATTAGAGACAGTTTTAGGGGAAAATGTCCCAATGTTTCCCATAAAAACTTCCTTTCTTGCCATAATATCTCCACCACAGCCTAGTTACCAGCCAACTATTCAACTGGATAACTGGGCTTAAACTGAAAATAGGCCTACTTATACTCTTACCAGAAAGCATTTCTCGTTGGACCATGCAACTTTCTTCTATTCTTCTATGTTTCATTGCCTCCTTGCAGGTGTTGTTAGCAATGGCGTACCATCAGCGCAGGAATACGATTCAGGCACCGGTTGCGTAAACCTGCTGCACTGTGCGTCAAAACACATCATCTAGGTCACCACTGTTATAGATGTTGATGATATCTGTCTTTGTAGTTCTTTGGTCATGACGAAAAATGCGTAACAGAGTCTTCCTCCTTTGAAATAAGTTTGCAGTGACCAAAATATCACTAATGGGTGACTTATCGTTTCACCATCCATATACAACTTTCGATAAGTATTCAAAACGGCTAAACGTGAGCAACTCAACACACCGTTTCTGAAATTGAAATTTATGGCACCGAGCCATGAACTGACGTGTATCGAATTCTGATAAATCAGCTACTTTTTCATTTTGTATAAATATACCAGGGAAAAGATAATGCATGGGCACTTTCTATACACCAATATCACCCAATAGCCATGCTTTCTTATCCAGGAGAGCTCAATACTCTAGGATAGTGATGCACAAAATGATGTAGCGCACACAGGAATTTTTCAGGGGGGGTCCGGGGTTGAAAGTTCACCATTCTTGTATCATGCTCCTTTTGATTTTCTCGATTTTCGGGAACAAAACACAGTAAAAAACTAATTATTGAATAAATAATTAGCATTAATTAATAAAATTAATCATTAATAACAAATACTTAATTAAATTTTACGTACTATGTACTTAGAATTATAATAAATCGGAAAAAAAATCAAGGGGTTTGGGGGAAGTAGTCCGGACCCCCAGAACCCCCCCCTTCCCTTGTGTGCGCCATTGACATAATATAATGTCTCTTCGGTGCATAATAGATGGATCTGAAAAAATTCTTGACATATATGTTTATATGTGTGTATTACTAATATTTGAAATTGGAGAAAACTTCCGAATGTGCTTTTGAAATTTAATGTCTCTTAATTCCTTTTTTTTTTAGAATAATTACATCAAATTATGTACATTTGAATTGAAACACAACCTGATAAAAATCAAAATATGCTAAATTGCATTTATTTTTTTTATATTTCAAACAAGAATTCAAAGCAAATAATTAAAAAAAAGGAAATATGACTTACGTAAGTACTTTCCATTTGAGTGAAGAACTAAGCAAGGACATTTAGATATTCTTTCAGGGGTTATTTTCCTTGAGGATTGAGGTAATCATTGTCACTGGATTTTGTCAGTTTATAAAGTGATTGCTCTCAAGTTCATTAACTTGTCCGTGTGTTCCTTAATTAAAATGACTTATTTCATTTAATGAGATCATAAAAATAATTACCCAAATAAATGTCGCAGAGACGTGATTTATGATCCAGAAAGCAATGTAAAGCAGCATTGTTTAGATATCAAGGCTAAAATAATAAGTTATTCAGAACAATTAGAAGAAACAAAGTCAAAAGGAACATTTTTAAATTTTCGTAGAAATACAAGGAGATACCAGTTAGTCAATGATAGAAAATGGTGAACAACGACAAATTGTAATTGAATTTAACGATATTGTGTCATTTCATTAAAATATATATTTGTGAATCCTAATCATATAGTAATTCTAGGAGAGTAATAGGAATAGAGCTCAATATATCCTCAATATCTTTTTTTCGCAAGATATTCAAGTGTATTTTTGTATAAGTTGTCCTATATTATTGGATACTAAAGTAAGTGAAATATTTTAACTCATTTGCAGCAAAAATTATTTTATTTAAATGCTTAAATATTATTAAATATTGACACTTCATTTAATTTTAATTTTCACAGTATCGTATTTCTATTCAGTATTATCAGTAGTTCTGTAAATTTCACAAATAAAAAAAAACATCTGATAAACTAAGAGTTCTTTAATGAAATATTTATATATATTCATGAGAATACATGTGTCATTTTAAAAATCCATTCAATCTTTTAGATAAGCTTATTACATATTTTATGACAAGTTGTCTTCAGATTTATTTGGTGCAGAGTGATCTAAAAGACCTGTTTCTCCTTTTCAACATGATGGTGGTTCGTCTAAACGAATCACTGAAATTCCTCTGAAAAAGGTAATTTCAAGCATATTTGTTACATTTTCAAAGATATTGAATCTTTCGTCAATGCACTCTAACAATTAGAAGATATATTTAAAATCTAAAAACATCAAACGACACTTAACTATATACGAAAGGTATAAACACATTTCTCTCTCTCTCTCTCTTTTTGTAATATGTATACAGTTCTTTTAAAACATGCTCACACAAACACACCCAACCATATAAATGTATATATATATATATGTGTGTATGTGCGTGTGTATATATGTGTGTGTGTGTGTAAGGATAATGAAATTATACCTAAAACTAAATCCCCTATTTTTTTACCATTTAGCTTTTATTTCCGTAACATCCAGCTCATTAAATTTTATAATCTCCATATATACGCTGCTATTCTTCACCTTCGAATCGAAAACATAAAATGATAAGTGTTATTTAACAGTTCTGGACATAAGTATTCATCCAAATCAAAATCAGATTACGTGGTGTTGAATTTCTCTCAGTGAAGGATGTATCGACTGCTTACAGAATGTTTTTTACATAAAGTTCTTGATCAAACGCACGCACGCACACACACGCACACACACACACACTCCCACACACACACTCGCACACACACACACACGCACACACACACACACACACACACACATACACATACACATATATATATATATATATATATATATATATATATGCACCTATGCTTTTGGGCCTTTGCCTTGGTTTATCTCCTATGCTATTATGTCGAAAGTTTCCGCTGAAGGGGAAGGTTGAGATCTCGCAAAACACTGTTTAACCCTGTTTCACTGTCCTAAGCCAGTGACAGCTCGGGAAACCATAATAATTTTTTCCACTCTAGCTATATTTCTCCTTTTTGGTTTGTAATGGTTCCATGTTTTTGGTTCTTTCGGTTTGTTCTTAAGATGTTTTAGGATTTATTTGTCTTCTTTTCAATTTATTTACTACTATATATATATTCCTTTGTGTAGTATCTGTATATTTATGTGTTTAAAGTCTGTTGAAACTAAATAATTGTTTTGAGAAATATTTGTGGACCTTTTTTTCTTGGAAAGTTTTTTTAAAAAGAAACTGTGTTAAAAAATACAGGTAGTTAACCATAATTATTATTTTTAATATTATAATATACATGTGAAAAGTATTTAATTTTCATCAAGACTTCCCCATGTTCTTTTCAAATAAACGATACAAGATGATGGAAATTTTTAGTTTTGTTTGATGTTGTCTGCACATAATTTATGTACCCTAGAATCTCTGTTGAGGATAAGAGACAATTGAAAAATTATTTTAATTTGCATAACGTCAGATGAAAAACCGAAAAACCTCCTATTCCCTTTGAAGATTGATTAAAAAAAATAATACAATAAATATAAAAATAGATTTCATTTAAAATAATAAATTCTGTAGCTTTGCCGCTCACTTCTTCTCTAACTTTCCATTGTAATATGGCAGTAAAATTTTATTGTTTTCATCCTATTTTAATATGAAAAAAATATGAAGGATGTTTATTTTTGTAGATTTTAATCTGAATAATGATAGGTATGTTACTGAGAAAGGCTGCATTATTATCATTGTAAATAATTTTCGCATATTATTCACTGTAGTATCACAAAAATGAATTTTATTTCAATAATAAACATATTTAGTTCTTGACTCAGTCATTGTAGGAATCCTTATAATCTCAATTGAATTAATTAAAAATTATGTGAGGGAATAATAAGTGTTAATAGAAATGAGATAAATTTTTTTAAAAAACTGATAAATTAATTACTTTACTAAATACTTTTAATAAATTAACTTTTAAAATAAACTTAATAAAGCAATTATCAATTACAATGATTTCTGCGTTAAATTAGACACAATTATCTTTAACAAACTATCTATCATATTTTACAAATTTTTGGTATCGATATTTGTATGTAATATTATTTTTCTACAGTAGACCAGTAATTATTAAGTACCTATATTTTTTATTATTTACATCATTGTAATCAACTTAAAAGAAAAATGCGTCAATCCCATGTAATTTATTCAACACTGAATTCATTATCATAAATGTATATATACAAAATATTGTATATAATTTTATGTAGGTACATCTGAATAGAACTTGTGGAAGGAAATGTTCTAATATTCATACTTTCAGAGACAAACTTATCGTTATAGATTATTTAACATTGTACTGAAAACTAAGGGCAAACTTAAAAAAAAGTGTTTCCTTTACTACACTTTCCTTTAATCTGTCACGAACTCTCGCCGTGAAATTGTGAGGGTTTACCAAAGGATGGATCATTCTCTTTTTTCTTCAAACAAACACGTTTGTCACGACTATCGAATCACTACCTAAATTCGACCTAAGCCACGAAAGCCATCAGGTTAAATACTAATTTAAATATCTATAATAATAATTTTAATACTTATCATAGATAGTAGATCCTCAGCAATAATAAGCCCGTCGAATCCTTACTACTTGAATCCTGGCAATTTCATCTATTAATTTCTCTAACATCGTAAGCTTCCAATGACAACAATCACCATTCCCACTACTTTCCTCTTCACTTGACTGTAAACAGCGACTCTCATTAGCATTAATCACGGCTCTTTTACAGAAATTGGCTTTATGATCATATAACGTTTTCGAAAGAATATTCACAAGAGGATTAGTAATAATCTAAATTTAAATCAAATACATATATCATGAGCACAAATAGTGAAAATTCGCCAGTATTGGCAACCTTTTCCTTTAACTTCATCGAAATTTTTATGTATATATATATATATATATATATATATATATATATATTCTGTTATCCCCCATTCCTTCTATTCAACCTTTACTTCTATAGCCATCCCCATTCGACAACTTCAATAGTAACGCAACACGCCGAATTTCTCTCCACGGCAAAGGGAAAAAATAACAGCTAAATAAGGAAGAAAGGAGGAAGGGCGAAAAAAATAAGAATCCCAGCGTCTTTGGGACCATAAGATAGCTTTGTGAGGAAGCATCTGCTATTCTCCCTTTTCTCTTCCTGTTTTTTTAAGGGTAGGGATCAATAGGAAAATCGTTCGGAAATAGAAAGGTGCAAGTCATGAAGATACAAGTGGCTGAAATATTTCGTGGATGATGCTTATAAAATATTAGAGATGCTTTTTCTCTAAGTCGTTAATCTGAGAGCCCTCAAGGTAGGCATATGGTAGTTTCCTTTCGTTTTTCAAGTTTTAAGAGTATTCCAGAGTAAAGTTTCTTGTCGATGTAAGGTCCTGTTTATAAATAAAAAAATTCCATCGGTTGATTTGAAAATTTTTAATTTCAAATGCTTATTTAAAAAAAGTGTGTGTGTGTCATGACTAAATTATTATTAATTTAAAAATATTCATGAAAAGGTACTGTTATAGTAGTTTTAAAAGCAAATAATCTATTAAAAATACTGTCCTTGCATTTTGTTGATAAATAGCTAGGAAAAAAATATTTAAAATCTTAAAATAAAATTTAGAATTTATTTCGATTAACATTTTTAACTCCTTGAAGGTAAATTATTTTATAATATGCATAAAATATACTTTAAACTACCAAGTAATTATTCATATTACATGAGTTTTGAGGTATATAAGTTTAAAGGTGAACATATGTATTAAATGCACTGTGGAAGAAAAAGACTGGTTAATAGAATAGTAGAGAATAAATAGCAGTCAAAGTTCAAATTTGTGTAAAATTTTTTAATAACTTGAGATATTGTTATAACATATAAGAGCCACTTGGAAAACAAAAAAATTCTAATTTTGAAAGCAATTATACTTTTTTCATATTTTTGACGGATTTTTTTTATCCTGATCGTTTTTAATGTGTATATGCGTGTTATTACATAAATTTATGAGCCAAGTGAAGAGTTTTGTCTAAATATTTTGACTTCAAAGACTCAGATAAAGTAATTCTTTCTTTCTTTTTTTTTTCTCTGAGATACAAAAACTGTACTTAAAAATAATAAAGGATCAATTCCATCTAAAACTACTTAAATTGTATGAGTAATATTAAGGGAATATATATATATTACATAATGAACTCTGATGAGTTAATGTTTTCGTACTATGTATATTCAAATTGGATACATTAACGAAAACGTATAAGTACTTTTTCATTCATACAAATTAAACCTGTGAATTTTTGTTAATATTCCAATTATTATCTTTGCCTAAAGAATGTTGAGAATGTTTTCTTTGTGTAGGGAATATGCTTAAATATTAAAAGAGATTGTAGTTAAATGTTAAATATTTTGGGGCAATGATATACTTTTAATTTAATACTTTGTATTAATGTTTTTGATAATACTCCAAATATTCTTTAAAGAAAAACAATTTAGAAAGATTAGAAGAGAAACAATAAGTTCTTTTTAGTTTTTAAAATTATGAAATAAATAAAGGTTCTAATTATAGTTTAAAACTCTGGAAGTATGTTCTTACAACATATTTATCTTAAATGAGTTTCGAAAATTTGGAACAGTGAAATAAATAAATAAGTTAACAATGTTAGAAATAGACGAAAAATATACTAATAACAATTTATTTAACCACTAATAAGCCGAAGTACGGAAATTAATGTGATATTAGTCTTCAACACTTTAACTAATAATCTCTTACACTCAGCTTTTTGCTTAAATGACCAAGTGGTGAAGTTCAATTTTATGAATATTTTGTCTTCCTCTTATAATGGCTACTTTCCATTGATTTTCAAATATAAATTTCTTTTTGAGTGGATTTAGATGTATGACAAAAATATTGTCAATTTGGGATATCTCGTTAGTGCAATCTAATAAAAGCTCATACCGTATCAGATGGCCATATGCTATAGCTTTATACCTAGCTGTGTCCATTAATCACAAAATTCCCTGTAAACCAAACAATTCATGAGTAAATGATAAGAAAACTATTGCTGACCATCATCCTATTCATCGATTGAAGCATTTTTACGGTTCCATTCTTAATTCATTCTAAGAATGTTTGTTATTAACGAGGCCGTCAAGGCAACATTTATTTTTCTCAGAAAATATAATTTATTTACTCTACATATGGCAGTTTTAACCCATTTCTGGATGATACTCCCATAGCCTTGGTGTTTTCTTCATTTTCATATATTTTGTGTCAGTATTTGGTTTAAGCAGGACTGTACCATGAAAGGTACCCACAGAGAGATGTACTGGTCCGCTGCTCATTCATTTCCTTCTACCAATCCATAAACCAGGTGCATATCTGCCAGCTCGGTGTTTGTACAACGTTCCATACTTCTCTGAGAGCGATGAGAGCTAAAATACCTGCGGTAATGTAGATCTGTTTCCTTAAATGTTCTTTTGAACGCCACCTAGTGCCGAACGAAAATGTTTCAGGGACCTTGGGTTGCTATTCAAATCTGAATCCTTCTGATGTCCCTACTTCCCCTTAAAGTTTATCCCCTATAGTCCTGGGACACCTGTATATATGGTTATCGAATGATAATCACACTTTTTATAAGTCAAGCTAGATTTTTATAGAGGTTGAAGTATTGCTTATTAAGCTATGAGGAAATCTGTAAAGAATATCACTGAAATATTGTCCGAAAGTTTGAAGCCGAAAAATATACGGAAAAATTTAAATAATTGAAATCATATCTTCTTTAATTAAAAAATATTAAACATTAAAATTTTTTTGAAGCTACTAATCAGTTAAATCAGTAATTCATTCTAGAGAAGAATTATTTACTGATTAAAATGGTTCTTGTGAAAAAAATACTTTTGATTTAAAATTATTTGAACGTATTACTAAAGTTTAATTGTAGATTTAAATAAAGACAAACGACTGTCATGTTCATTTTCAGTTATATTTCTATTAATTTAAACTTTTACTTACCTTTTTTTCCAAAAAAATAATAACGTGATAAAATTTAAGATAAATATGAAATAGACTTTGAAAATTGTAACATTTAAAAACTCTTTATTGAATCAGTTACAAACTTAATCCAATTTATTTTTTATTTCTGAATTTTCCTTTTTATATTGATTTATACTTTTATTTCCGCAATGCATGCAAGAAAAGAATATTTATGCAAATATGAAAAAGGTGGCTAAAAGATTCAAATGAAGTTTGTAAATTTTCCTACCAGTAACAGTTATTTATGCAAAGTAGAAAACGGTGAAATAATTGAATAAGAATTATTAAATTAACTGCAATGATATGATACCTGATTGAACATACATTAAAAATATCAAACTCATCACTATGCTTACAAATTTACGATAAAAAATTAAACTTCTAAGCAATTGAAAATGTATTAATTGTAGACTATATATTTTGACAGTAACGAGATAATGTTCTCCACATTGATTTTATTGGAGATTTTTGATATAAAGTGAACTCAAGTTTCTTTTATTACTTTGTACTTCACACTTCACATTTTCAAATTTCTCTTTTCAACCACTACACACCCATTTCTCAGACATTTTTTTAATTACTTTCTTTATAGACTTGTACCAAGAGAGTGAACAAGCTAGTGTGGAAAGAATAGAGAAGTAGAACTGAAAATCGTCATTCCCCAAGAAGCTACAGAAGCGCCCTCAATTGTCTATGTAGAGAAGAAAAAATGTTATCTTTTGTATTCAGTGAGGTTGGCTTCTGATACCTTCCTCTCTTCTTTCTTCTTTTTGTTATTTTCTCTTATCTGATGTTTTTTCTGAGAAAAATTAAGGCTGAGTCTCTTTTATCTTTAATCTCATGTCGTGAAATCAAATACTTCACGAAAACTAAGAAAATGCCGGGGAGATTTTCTATTTGAATGATACTTTTCATGTTGGCATGTAGAAATTGTTTTGTTTTTTTTAAAAAAAATTTACGTGATGAATATATGTAATTTAAGAACCATTTCAGATATCCATGTTTTACTAGATATAACTGACGTTGTTTCGTACGCATGCAAGTAAATTAGACGATTTTTGAAATAAATAGAGTTGAAAAGAATAAATGTCTGATCTTTATTTTTTTAATTTTTCCATCGAGAAATATGTCGATAAAAGTACTGAAATTTCGTACAGTATACGGGATGACACTTCGATACCTTTTAAAAAAAATGACTGGGGGAAAATAAGATCTAATCGGTTTATACAAATTTTTAACTTACAACCAGTTAGTGCGTTTTTTTATTCTTCCTTAAGGTTTCTATTCCATCCCACGCATGACTGTAGATTATATAACATAACACATTATGTCACACTTAGTGTAGTATCTTATAAATCATTCTTTCGCTGGAGTCACGTCTGCAATGCGTTGAAAATTATTAAATAATTTTCTTCAGTTTAAAAATTACTTATATATTATTTTTGGATAAGTTGCCTTTTGTTTATTTACGTAAGAAATAGACACTCAGTAGAAAATTATGCTAGCTTACGGGGTTTTGCGTTACATTTTTAACATACATCCGTGTGAAGAATGGTATTCCTATCAGTCTAATATGTAAATAAAAAGTATTTCAAGAAAGTTGTTATGATTTACTGATTATGGTTTTTAATAACTTAGAAAATGAAATCAAATGCTTAGAATTAATGAATGCTATATTAAAAATATTTAATACCAAGATAATAATAACCATGTTTAGTTTTTGAATCAAAATATTTAGATTTACGTATAATTTAAAAGAAGAAAAAGTATCTTTCACTTCGTTTTATTCAAACAAAATATTCAATGAAAAACATTAGATGTAAATAACGAACCAAAACCGCCTTTTTCTGTCATAGAAATTAAGATTCATTCCTTATACATTCTTCTTCAGTAGTGTTTCTCTTCATTTTTTTTTTTTTTTTGTAATCAGAATTTAGTAATTTGATTTTCTATATAACAGAACACTTATCTTAAACACATTCATGATCTTACTCTAAATTTACTTCACAAGCAAAATAAATTTTAATAGAAATTTTTCTACAAGGAGAAAACACAAGAATATTTTTATTTATATTTTTTTCTTATGAATGTATTTCGCCGATATCTGATTAATTTCATACTTTATATGAACATTTGATTTATATTTTCACTCGTCTATTTATTTCTCCTTTTTACCTTTTTATTCCTACATTTACATACGTCTGGCAATTTCTACTATAGAATAATGTGGTTGTAAAAAGAGGCATTTGCATACAATAGTCAGATTAGAAAGACCAATAGATAAATTTACTGTAATCATTTTACAACTTGTCTTTTATTCTGTACTTTTATAAAAAAAAAATCCTTCACAATGGAAAATTTGTTTTGAAAGAATCTATAAACTATTCTACAAAGTATAATGAAAAAGATATAATTCATAATAATCATTATCAATAAAATACTACCACTATATTTGTATTATACCTGAATTCTTCATACATTTGTGTGTTTAAATTTAGTATTTCTTAGTTTATCTAGTTTTTGTATTATCTAATTTTCATTGCGTATTATGGATGTTAAGTAAAAACAGAAGTTTTGCGAAATAAATTTCAAGTAAGAATGCAATAGACATTTCTGACTTTTAATTTTATTTTTCGCTTATTTTTAAATTAAACACAAAAACTTATTTCACGGTATAGAACACTAGTTCATTAATAAGTCATACAAATATAAATGTGAATTAAACTATTTATAAGTCTTATGTGTATTGCATCTATATCCTTTGAATTAAATCATCTCCTAAAAGTTAATCCAGATTTTTGTATTTTCATGATTAATTTTAGTATTTTTCAAATGATATTTATATATTTACTATATTTTAAAGGAATTTACAGGGATAAAATGGCGAAACTCAATTCGAGTGAGTGAGTGAGTGAGCGAATATTAACGTAGCACTGTTCAGCTACACGAGGGTTTTTGGCGATGGACCTCCTAATTTCGAACCATGGTCAGGTGGCGAGCATGGAGTGGCTGGCACTCCCCTCTCTTAACTACCACACCACACCGATGGGAGGACGTTTAAGCTCTCGACAGATTTAATGTGCATCGCTCCTCTACACGGCTGGTCTTTAGTGGTACTAGGCTCAAACTCATGACATGCATACCATGATCCGATGCCTTGAACACTGGGCTACCACAGCCCCAGCATTATGCCGAAATCGTAATCGAGCACTGTATCGTAAAATTGTAATGGGCTATTATAAAACGTTATATGTTTGCTTATCAAATTATCATCCTTCCAGTGATCATCTCTTAGCATATATTTTAAGCTGCAGACTTTAAAAGAAATTGAAAAGTGCAAAAAAAAAAATCAAGCTTCAAATTTTTTTCTTTGAAGGCAGCTGCATTAAGCCAACTTGGAGGCGTCATACGTTAAGCCTGACAGATTCTTCGGAGAATCTTCGCCAAGAACACCAAATACAATCTAGCCAAAATTAACTCATCATCAGAGTTAAAAAGATATCATTACAGTCTTCCGTGTGGTGACCGGAGTAGAATAGTCCCTACGTAAGATCATGCGTGTCATAAAGGCGACTAAAATGAGCTCAAGTCCAACCTCTCAGGGCTCTGACAACCCTAAAAATTACGACAAGTGCAATAAATTGTCATACACAAAAACAACAACATACATTTACTATTAATCTTATACCTTTGCTAAGTACTACTATTCAGTCAATGCCATCATTTGAATTTGCGTTATCGCCAGAATCTGGCAATAACGTTTATTATACGCAAATTCAGAGTGGACTATGCATTTCTGAATGCAATTTTAGGTAAGTTAACTTTTTCTTGTAATGAACTTAGAAAATCTAGACTTTATTTTCAATAGCATTTCACTCAGTTTTATTAAGAGAAAGGGGGAAGGTCGGCTGGCCGGAAAACATGTTTAAATCCCACTTTTATATAAATTATTTTATATATAAGAGCTGTTTTAAGTCAACAGTGTTAATAATATGCAACATCCATATATATATATATATTAAATTCTCTAATATTTTTATAAATTATAATATCTTTTCTAAATTTTAACATCTATTTTTTATTCCATTTTCTGTTTTTTTATGTTTCATCTTGAGTGTTCTGAGGATACATGTCTCTATAATGGAGAATATATATATATATATATACATATATATATATATATATATATATATATATATATTTTTATAAATTATTTATATAAAAACAATCACAATTTCAATTTAAAAATTTTAACTAAAATACCTACTTCAGAATATTTTATGTTCATCATTTTCAAAATTAAAAAATTATAAAATAAAATTTTAAATGTTTCATCTTAGGACCGATAAGTGGGGTTAAACTAGTTTGATGGCATAATATTTCAATGTAAGTTCTGGAAAATTTTCAAATTTGAAGAGAATAAACCATTATACTTTAAATTAAAAAGTTAAAATTAAATCATTATACTTGAAAAATAAAACTATTCGCCATCACATTCCGAAAGATATTGCAATATTAAAATTTAAAAACAATTTAGTGCATAATATAATGAACCTTCAAACTCCCAAGATGATGCACCCATCTTTAAAATATTTGTAAAAGTAGAAAAAACCCATTCCCGATCCGAAAGTTCAAATCAAAAAATGCACATTAAAGTTCAAATCAAAAATTATCTAAAATCAAAAGTTCAAGTTAAAAAATCCGAAAGTTCAAGTTAAAAAAATCCGAAAGTTCAAGTTAAAAAATCTGAAAGTTCAAGTTAAAAAATTAGTTCAAGTTAAAAAACTGAAGTTCAATTATAAAAATCTGAAAGTTCAAGGTAATTACAAAATCTGTTAGTTAAAAAATCTGAAAGTTCAAGTTAAAAAAATTCAAGTTATCTGAAAGTTCAAGTTAAAAAATGAAAGTTCAAGTTAAAAAACTGAAAGTTCAAGTTAAAAAACTGAAATCAAGAGTTAAAAAATCTGAAAGTTTTAAAAAATTTTATTTTCAAACTAAAAATTTCTAAAAACCGAATGTTCACATTAAAAACACAGTATATTCACAAAATGAATGAAATCATTAAAAATACAGTATATTCACAAATGAAGGGATAAATCATTAAAAATACAGTATATTCACAAAATAAGATAAATATTAAAGACTAAAGTATCCCTCAAGAATTTGATCCATTTCTTAAACGACTTTTCATTTTTAATATATCAATTACACATCAATTTTGCTCACAAATTATTAATCCAACACTAGAGTATGACTACTTTTGATGCAAACCATAAACCATAAATGTCTGTTTTCATAAATGTAATAAATAATTTTTAAAAATTCGTGTAAATATTGTTTTAAGTGTGTGTGTATTAAAATGTATATTAAAATGTAATCTGTGTGTGTGTGTGGAATGCACAAACTCTTAAGCTGGACCACTAACAAGCTGATGGACCTAATGTTGTATGGTGGATTTGTGCATTTACGAGTTTAAAAATATTTTTAAGAAATATTTCTGATCTATATATTTTCTCAGGAATTTGATGGGATAATCATTTTGTATGCACAATAATATAAATTTCTGGATATTTTTTGAATCTATCAATATTGTGCGTAGTTAAATTATTATTTCTCAACAAAAAAATTTAAAATTATATTTCTAAATACAGATATATGAAGACAACTATTGAAGTTTGGTATCTTTATGACATTGAATTTAAATGCTTCCCTTTTATCATATATATTGCTATATAATTTGTTTCAATAATAGTTAAATCCAAATCCAAAAATTCAACTTTGTTTGAGTTAAAATTCGTCTGTATTAATTTTAGTATTTCGGATAAAAATTAATGTTGGTTTAAATTCTCTATCATGACCTTTAACAATTAAATCATCTATGTATTTTAACAAGAGGCAAAGGGTTCCTTTCTTCGAACTATTTTACAGGTTAGCGAGATACTAGCCGGGCCACCCTGAGGCAATCCTTTGATTTGTTTATAAAGTTTGTTCTCAAAAATAATGAAGTTCTCCTGTATAACAAAACGAATGAGTGTATGAACTTTTCAAAACTAATGTAATTATTCAAATCATATTTCTCATATGCATCTGAAAGTACCTGAATTATATCTTCTATTTTAATGGAGTTAAATAAATCTTCAAAATCGAACCCATTCACAGAAAATACCTCTTGTTGATCAACAACTTTCTTTATATATATATATATATATATATATATATATCAAGCAACGGAACCATTACAAACTCCAATGCACATTAAACTCCTAAGTATATTACTGTCTTTATTTGTTACTGAGTAACAATTATACAAAAATCTTTAATTACAAAATTGTTATTAAATTTTATCTCATGCACGAAACACACTATCAAGATATTTTTATTTTATTTTCTCCCCAGTGACGCATGAATGAAATACGACAGGAGGGAAGGGATTCCACAAATAAGATTATAAACTACTCTTTTGCATAAAACTACTCATACTTAAAAATTATTAAATTATTTTGAAACCTTTCAAAATGTGTTTAAAAATTTTTACTTTCTCAAATAAGAAATGCGTGCGTATATTGTACACATTTAAAAGAGGAGGATAAAATTTCTTAAATCATTTGAATAAATAACATATTAAAGCAACTGAACAGAATTATGTTTGACTCGAGCTTATTTTTTTTTTCTATCCTCACGAAAACACTACGAATTGAGGCATTCTTAAAGGTATGTGTTGCCCTTCCACTATTTCTACTTTCCTCACAATATCCCAGCGACGGAAGGAAGAAAGGAAAAAAAAAATCTTCGAACAATGCTCCGAACTAATACCCTACACAAAACCGCTGGCAATTTTAAAACATGCACCAAATTAACTCTCTTGCGTGCTCGGAAGAGGCGAGAGTTAATTTCCGGGCGATCTATCAACATTCCTATCTCTCACATTTACAAGATTTTAATTAATCCTACGCTATGTAGTACCTTAATTTTTCCAATACGTACAACCGTGTCCCTACAACCCTACACGACATGCCATTCCTTTCTGGATTTTTCCTCTTTTTCCTGAACAATCTCTCCGGAGAAAATAACCGAGATGAGGGGGCGACGTGCGATAATGATAGCGGCTTCAGCAGAAGAAGAAGAGGAAGAAGAAGGCAAGCAAGAATGAGATGGAGGGGGTGGTCCCACATTCCCACTCCCCTTTCAGCAGCTGTCAACGGCCCGATAGAGACGAGGCGTGTCCCATGAGGCAACCCAGCGAAATGAAGTCCTTTAGATAAGGGTGTCAAGAGAAAGGGAAAGAAAGAGCGGTGAACGCGCTTGCTCTGACAACGTGTCGTACACGGACAACCACACGTGTACACGTCTTCTGGCAGCAAAAGATTTTCTTTTCCTCTTTTCGTTCATTCCATCTGTGGAGCATTCTCTTTCTCTCTTTCATCTTGGGCCTCCCTTCTGGAAGGCAAGATTGGCTTCAAGGCAGCAACTCCTCATTCGTTGGTTGTCACATTGGGAATGTTCCTTGGGTACATCCTCCCCACAGAAAGGGAAGAAGGGAATTTAAAGCAATGAGAATATGGAATGTTTGTTATTATGGCAGAGGATAAAATAGGGAAAAGGTGTCTAATGCTATTTAATTCAAAAATCTGAGAGATTCTCAAAGCCAACATCGGTAGTTTGGGGAAAGACCCACATTTTGACATAATCAATACTTCATTATGTTACAATGTAATACGTTCTTCCCTTTCCTATTTTGTTTGGTTATTTTATGTGTGAGAAATATTTTATTGTTATTTTTGATACCATATAAACTAATGTTACAAAAAGGCTTAAAGAGCACTCGCGATTTTCTTGAATTGAGCGAAAATATTTTCCTTATGTACCGATTAAAATATTAAGGGAGAGAGAGAGAGTCTGCATGTTAAATATATACTTTACCTATATATAATTTAGTTTTGAATTCAGTTTTACATATTTTCAGTTTTGATTCAGAATTTTATTTTGCTTATTTTAATGACACGAGAGAGGAATATTCCTTTGTCAACTTTATATTTTTCCAGAAAAATATATGGATTTTTATTTTAGTCCATTTCTTATATTGGCATTGATTTTCTGACAAAAATTCGTTAAATTCATTCAAAATGTAGACGATAAGATAGATGAATATTGCAATAAAAATCTAACTTTGGAGATAATTATCAAAGATCCTTATTACTTTCAAGAAATAATATATTCAACATATTTAAAAATCTCATAGCATATTTACCATTATTTTTTATTCTTAATAAGATGTCGATAGTTGTCTATTCTAATATATTAAATAACGGCAGTCAAATTCAATCAAGAGATCGTTATAGCATAAATTGAATTGATTATCAATTCCTATGCAAATATCTAAAAAGTTGCACTAAAATATTTTTATAAGTAATCATACAAACTATAATTTATTCCATTAAATCTAGTTTTTAATGTTTATGTATCATAGATGATATAATGCTTAAATTAAAAGAAGTTATTCTTAAAGTAGGTATTGAAACTTAAGTTATAATTAAACAAATTAACAACAAATTAACAACAGTTGAATAATTGCATTTTAGTTCTTCAAAGAAGTCCTCTGTATAAATTGAGCAATATGTCACATATTTTTTATAATTATTGAGTAATTGTATAATTGATTTGTACATATTTTAAAGGCATATTCACAAAATTATTCTTTAAAATACATTATTTCTTTTAAGGTTATTCAAGGGGAAAAAATTAAAATTCAAGAAAAAAAATCATAAAAATAATAATAACACCTATCAGTTTAAGAACTTATTATCGAATAATAGTCCTGTATTTTTCTGAAGAGCTACAAAGGTTCACATGGTTAAGAGTATATGGTAACATTTCATATTTAATAATATAAATAATTTTATACAATGTTTCTTGTTTTAAAATTTTCTGAAGAGGAAAAATATGCCGAAAACAATTTAAGAATGACAATTTGCTTCATCACATATTGCATAATTTAAATAGTTTAAAATTTCACTCACGTAAAAAATATTTCCATGAAAATAGTTTTGTAAAATCATAGAGTTTTTCAGATTCAATACAATGATATAGATTTTATGATTCTGAAGACTTGTTGAAAATCTATTGATATAGAAATTAGTTTTTTTTAACATCGAAGTGTTTTAGAAAATCTTTAAGTAAGTATTATACAAGTTCATTGCAACTGAATATATCTATTCACACTTTCACTTTATTAATTTAGTAGTTTAGAAAAGTTCTTTGGATTCGGTAGGAAAACCATCTTGTAAAATATTTAATTCATTTGTACATTAGCTGAATAAATTTAGCTGCTTTTTATTAAGTTTCTCAATAGCTAGCTAAATTTTGATTTTAGTTTTCTCGTGCCGATTCTCTTCACGTTGTATGCATGACAGATGACAGGTCGATAAAAGATTTTAAAAATTAAGTATTATTCAAAATTTACAGAAGTTGCACTTAACATGCGTTAGAACAATAAAACAACTCATCTACTTTCAACTTTAGTTACGAAATATCTTTAGTATAATAACGATGATTACCTAATATTTAGTTCTATTGTTCGTCCATTCCCCAAAAATCTGACAACTAAATCTCACCAAAATATAAATAAATGCTCGTGTATTGAACGAATTAGGTAATTTTTTCCTATTCCGATTCAAATCAATTTGTGCTTTATTGTTGGAACCTTTCCGATTCAAATGACAAGATATCACGTAATGACCATTTGTCACTAACTCACAGATGAACAGAACTGCATTAACTTGAGGAAGTCTTTTTTTCATCAACATTTGCGTCTGGGCAGTCATGCCTCTCAGTCCAGAACACCCTCAACTATACCCCATCTTTATACAACATAATAATAACCATCCTGTCCCTCTTGTATCCGGCGATGGTAAGTGATTTCAGTTTCAGAGGTCGTACATGAGCCGACACAAAACATCACGCTTTCATTCCATATAATAACAACAAATGAAGATCTTCCGTGAGATAAGAGGAATCCATTTGTAGAGTCGGGATCTATTTATGAGGGTTGAGGTGTCTTCCGCTTTATAATGTGGCTCATACAAGAACATCCAAAAATGGGATGGTCGGAAAGCGCTAGAGTTGTTCTTGGAAGAATGAGCTGTGAAACGATTGTTAGTTGTCACCACCCCTGAGCACAGGTATTGAGTCAGGGTGTTATTAAAAAGAGCCGCAACACATGCATTCTCCCCCTTGGAACATAAAATCGCCGCTTTCATCTAATTTTCACTTTCCTTTGTTGGGATTCTATATATACTTAAATTATATATACTTAAAACTTATGGTTAAACAAACAAAATTTGAGTCATTTCCTCTTACATATTCATAAAAATTAATTAATTATAATTGCTTACGAATAAAATCCTTTACGGAAGGGTTACACAGTGGTATCAAGCCGTGCACATTGTGCGGTATGTTATATCATGTAAGTGACGTAATAATATTTTATTTTGTATTAATCTAAGGGAAATTTATATATATATATATATATATATATAAACATAATTCTAATGCATGCATTTTCATATTTTTCCACATAATGGAGAAACTTAAATATTCTTAACTCTTCCTTCTACGTATTTGCTCTGTTAATCCATGAAACTAATGTAATTTTTTATAAAAAGTATTTGCACGCCAACATTTGTGAATATTTGTTTTCCCACGCTTTTCTATGCTTACCACTTGGTCAGTAACTCATATCTAATGCGTAATATTTTATTGAAACACGTCTTTTCTTTCCAGATATTTCTAAAATTTTTTCTTTCATGCTTCTTTCTATAAAATTTAGATATTTATCTCACCAAAGAAAATTTAATTAGAAAAAATTTCTTTTATGGATAAAGTAAAAATAGTTGATTAGTGTAAATAATTAACTAGTAATAATAATTTGTACTATATATTAGTAATTTAAATTTATATAGCTTTCAAAATATTATATAAGGAACTATAAATACGCATATTATAAAAACCAATACATTTACAAAAATTGTAAATGTTTTGATATTATTTACAGTTTTCTTGTGAGTATGAGTTTTTAACTATATTTGTATCTTCAGAGTTTCTTAGAAAATAGTTAGGGAAAACAATATATTTATATGTAATCAATTTTTGATGAAATTAAGCAGCCATAGGAAATAAGTATATGGTTATCGATCCTCTTTTGTTTCCCTAATGACCCAGCATTAAAATTTACTATATATACTGAGCAGAGAAAATTAATATTATAAGAGTATATATATTAGAGCAGGAGCTCTTAAAGTTTTCGAGTAGTGACCCCATTTTTTTGCACAAAAATTTTGTGCGACCTCATAAGCACTGCGCAACGTTTGAACATACTTGGGTTCTTCTATACGTGTTTTATTTGTAGTAATACTGTTGTTTTGAAGTAATAAACATAAACAATATCTTTTTACTTTAAATATAAAACTATAGATATTCTAATTAAGTAACAAACTAAAAAAATATATTACATAATTACACGGTAATTTATGCATAAAATATAATCCTATTAGGCATTACTATATATAAACGCATTAAGCTATTTTAAATAAAAAAGTATATAAAAATCATAAAATTTTTGGAGACCCGAACTGTTAGTCGCTGGATTCCATTTGGAGTCGAGACCCCTGGTTTACGGAATAGTATATTAGAATATTAATATAAAATACTGGTATATTAATGTTAGAGTATTTTTGGAGAATATAAAAAAGTAAAAAATGAAAAGTTATAATAAATGTATAATATCAATTGTAAAAAAGAAAAATGCCATAAAAATTTTATAACAGTTTACTACAAATTCCTATATAAATGCTTTGCCAAATAAAATAGTCTTTTTGAAAAACTAAAATAAAATAAATAAATATTAGGAAAAAAAATTATACTAAAATAAATTAAATGACTGAATACATGAAAAATCTCTAGTAGATACATTGTTTTCCTTGAAAAATGATAGTTAAAAAAAAATTGTGCTTTTTTTTTCTCTTTAAAATAATCTTGCTCTAGAAAATGTACATTTTTATTAAGCTTAACACGAGCAAAAGCCTCCATACAAAAATGAAACATCAGTTGATTTTTCTTGAAATATTTTGATAGTAAAGCAGTTATTAAGTCGTTTTGAGGGGTGCACTGCCGGCGGACGAAAGAAATTGAGAGAGGCTGGAGACGAAAAGTGATGTATTTGATCGTTTGGTGTGGTGAAGGGAACCCGATAACCTCTCGGATGATCCTCCCCTCTCCCCCAGGGATGGAGGAGCTGTCATTGCGAGACAGAGATAAGAAGCTCTATATTGGCCACATTGCCTCTTTTTCCACTTCACCTCTTCGACCTCACCGAACCTCTCGCACTATTAAAAAGATACCACACTCGGAGGTGCTCTCATGGATTTATAAAAACGTTTGGATACATGAGGAAAGTATGGAGGAAATGTTCACATATTTTCTCTCAATGGTACAAAACTTATAGAGTCGCCGAAACCTTTTTCCCCCTGCTATGTGTAAATTTATTGACATTTCATGACTATTATGTCATTTGAGTTTCCTGTGTTTGATTTACATTTAAAATATATTTCTTATGTCAGTGATAAGAATGATTTGATAGTCAAGGTGTATGTCAATAAAGCTTAGCTATCGATGGACAGTTATTGCTCATAAATGTTCTAATTACACTAGATCAGGGGAGGCCAACCCACGCTACGCGTGCCACAGTGTGGTACGGTCGAGTTGTAACAGTAGTACGCGAAGACTTACTGAAAAATTCAGAAAATGTTATAAAAAAATAATAAATTCTTACGAATTTATTGAAAAGCGGTTGTCTCAGACAAAACCCTCAAAATTTGCAATATAATGAATTAAAATCTCAAGCAATTATATTAAAAGAATCTGAACTTCTGTCTAGAAATAATAGTGAAAAACAGAACAAGTCTCAGGGGTGTTAATTTCGTCTCGAGGGCTGAAAATAGAAACAATTTTCAAATAGATATAGTTCTTTGGAATTAAATTCAAATAATTCGAATCCTTTACACATTCTTTATAAAGAAATGGGGCTTCAGAAAGGTGTAAAATTTTTAAAATATAATCATAATTTTAAAAAATTATAAACACATGAAAATAAGAAACATTTCTGTATTAAATCTTAAGTAATTTTTATGTTGCGCATGCTATTTTCTAAAATAGTAACCTTTAATGTATGAAACTCCATATAATTGTAAAATGTATCATACTCTTTAGAACTCTACCTATTTTTAATACTATATAACTTTTTGATTTTAAAATGTTTGAAAAATATTGAAATTTAAAAAAAATTACAAATGCAATTTTTTATGTTTTAAAAAACATAATTTATTATTCTATTTATATAAAAATAGCTATAGTGTTATAAGGATACATTAAACTTTATAAATCAACTTATTGCTAGTAATAAGAGCTACTATTTTAGAAAATATCATGCGCAACGTAAAACTCAATTCATATTTCTTACAGAAATGTTTCTTATTTTCATATGCTTATAAATTTTAAAATTATGAATATATTTTAAACATTTTATACTTTTTTTAAGTATAATTGCTTTGTAAATAATGTGTGAAAGATTTGAGTTATTTGATTGTAATTTCAAAGAAGTACATCTATTTGAAAATTATTCATATTTTCAGCCCTCGGGAGAAAGTTGACACCCCTGAGACCTCTTAGTTGTCGCGACCCTACGGTCGCTGGTGAATTTGGATGCACAGAATCAAAATAAATTTTAATAAAATAAACACCTTTTTTGTCTTTCAAATTACTATCAAGAGTTTATTTAAGAGAAGAGAGTTGTCAGCTTAATTACTAATCTAAATAACCGTAAAATTTAATTGGGTAACTTATCTTTGACGATCAGATCGGACGCTACGCCACTCGTCATGACGACGAAATATCTTGTTCCGTGAAACGTAATATCTCCTTACTTAAACTCCGATTGCTTCAATAATTTTAACTTTGACATTCTAACTCCAGTATCAGCCTGACTACGATCAATACCTCTCTCACACACACACTAGACTTTAAATTGCAACTCACATTAGCATAAATCACGATTCCTCCACAGAAAGTGATTTCATAATCATACAGCTTAACCACAAGGACTTTCCCTAGATAATTAGTAAGAAACGTGAATAGTACCCGATACATACTGCCGGACCTCCATATAACGAACATCTATTTAGCGAATTTTTCTATTTTATGAACTTTTTCAGGAAACTAAGAGCTTTTATTGTTTCCTTCGTAAAATAACCTCCCAATAGCGAAGTGAATTTTCTATTTAAAAAAAAAACTCTCCCTCTTGTGATTCGTTTTTTTCTCTCCCCCTTTAAAAACATTTTTGGACATTTCACATTATACTATCTTTTAACATGTTTTATGGTGATCAATGGCCTTATACTGGTTTTACCAGGTGCCTAATTCACATAGTTCGATAAAATTACTGTAATTTTTTAAATAAAAAACTTAAATAAAATTACCAGATTTTCATCAGAAATTAAGTTTAAGGGCGCATGTGCTAATGTATGCTTAAAATTACAGGTTGTTAGATAATGCATGTTTGAAATTACTCGTAGGCTTAAACTTAGAAAATGTCCTTAAAATTCATTAATTTTAATACGTAAAATTATTTTTTAAAGTTAAAAATACAGTGCATTGCTGGACAATGTCTTTTTCCTTGTTTTCCTTACAGACTTCTTTTTGACGGGTAAGATTTATAAAATAAATAGATATAAATTTACAAAAAAAGAATAATTACTTTTAAAAAATATTATATATTGTTTATGAATTTCAAATATTAGTTTTATGTGGCTTCTAAAGTTCATTAAAAGATGAACTTCTATTAAATGAATTTTCCACATAATGAACTTTTCCTCGGGATTTAGCAACTTCATTAAATAGAGGTCCGACTGTAGTTTATAAAATGTTTTTCATTGAAATGTCGTTGCCATTCGTTTTGCAGCTGCGATAAAGATGAAAAGCTGGATATATCAGGATGGATGGATTCGAACCATTTTTTGTATATGGATTTTGTTCCCCTTTCCAGTAATAAGAACTCTTAACTAACAAGGGGAGGGCACGACTAAGGAAATTCATTTGGGGACGAGACTTGGTGTAACAGTGGTTCTGCTATAGGGTATTCCAACTCCAATGGAATTCCGTCCAATGGCCAGTCAATTCCGAGAAAACAGCTTTCGAAATTCATACCAAGCTTATATACGAGTCATTTTCTTTCAGGTACAACGTCGCCGTGGCGTGGTCGTCAGCGTATTGGAGTACTATCCAATGGACCGGGGTTTTATTCCAGCGAGCGCTAACTTCGTTTTTATTTCTTCCTCTCTCAAATTTATTTTATTATTTATTTTCAGAATTAAATAATTTTATTTCTTAAAAAAGATTCACACATTGATTTGTAAATGATATCCTATATAATTATAGTAACTATTTCAATTTTTTAAAACACAAAAACAACTAATATATGGTATAACTACACACACAATTACTTATGTCATTAAAATCTAATTAATTGTATTTTTAAAATTATTCCGTATACCTAAATGGCCATAAAATTTTACTTCTGTTTTTAACAAAACGATTTTGTTCAAGAGAAAGGCAGCTGTTTTTAAAGAGCAGGTATTATTCTTTTAAGAACAAAAAATTCTTTTAGAAACAAAGAATGCTCCATTAAAAGGGAGAAATCATTAGGATAACGGATTTTGATTTACAATATAACTTTGTTAGTTTATTTCTGGATTTTTAAGAGAGTTTGTAGTGTTTCGATAGATATTATTTTACATAGATCACATATAATATAAATAGTTTGAATATTTTATATTGAAGATGTCTGTGAATAAAGATATTGTTTTTTATGATAATTATCACTTAGGTTCTTGTATATAATAAAAAAATATGTAAGACATAGTTAACTTTTTACTTATATTTATTTAACTTTATTTATTATAATTTAACTTATTCTCACTTTTTATTTATAAGTGTTATTATCATAACTATTAGTTGTTTTGTATTTTAAAAAAGTGAAGTAGTTAATATAATTATATAGAATATCAAATAAAGTTATTTAATTCTGAAAAAAAATAGTAAAATAAATTGGAGAAAAAAAAAATAAAAACAAAGTTGGTGCTTGCGGGAATAGAACCCCGGTCCAATGGATAGTACTCCGATACGCTGATGATCACGCCACGGCGACATTGTATCAGGGAGAAAATAAATTGTATGTAAGCTTAGTATGAATTTCGAACCCTGTTTTCCCGAAATTGATTGGCCATTCGACGGAATTACATTGGGGTTTGAATACCCTATAGCAGTACTACTGTTACACAAATTCTTGTCCCGAAATGGATTTCCTTAGTCGTACCCTCTCCTTGTAAGATAAACAGGAAATATATTTATCTTACACCTATTTATGCACTTTATCTATATTGAATTTAGTCTAAAGAGAGTTTGAAATAATTATTATAACTAGCCTTCATAATGTATTGAAATCGTAATTATATTTAGGAAGCTGAAAAAAATGTAGAAATACAAAATAATTAGGATCATCATATAGTGTTTGGTCATTCTATGTGATTACTTCCACAATAATCAGAAGAAAAAAAGCTGATATCAAAACATATTCAAATATCAAATGGAAATTTTCCCCAAATTCTGAGTCAATAGAATACTGACATAAGTAACTTCATATTTGAAGATAGATCGAGTTATCTGCCCAATACAAAGAGCAATGTGATACCACAAAGATTTGTTTCACAAGGGGAAATTGTCATTCTTTATCCCATCATACTTTCAATGTCACAGACATACACCAATCTACATAACACTGTCCATACACTTGTAATACCCAAACATTCATAGCTAAATATTTGAAGTGGCACTTGGAAAGTTTATTTTTATTTCCCCAGCCACAATTCTCATAAGCTATATATTTTTACATTGAAATCACTTTAACCGAAAATAATTCTCAAGTACCTCTCTGAGAACAGGGCACTTGTATGAGATACTACAAGAGTTTCATTTCAAGTCTTTTTAGCATTAAGAAGCACTGTGGATATTCATTCTGTAAACATGGCAAGAGCTAGGATTTCTGCGTAGAAATCTTCTTTATGAGCTTCCGGAGGAGATATCATAAACAAGGGAGATACAACTGTCCCTGGGCATCTGACTATTTTACATTCCTCCCACACTTAAGTGTGTGTGTGTCCTGTCGTTTCCTGCTTCCATTTCCTATTAAAACCCAAGAGATTTGAAGATGAGCCTCTGGAAATGTTGCCATGCTTGGGACATAAATATCTTGAGTGAGTTGAGTGGTAAAAAAGATTTTGATGGTCATGGCAAAAACTGTTAAAGTTAATGAGTAGCAGTTAGGAATTATAAGAAGAAACTGTTAATAATCTTGTGCCATGATAAGTGGGACGTTTAAGATGTTTTATTTATTTGAGCAGAAGCATTTTTTTCTCAGCGAAGAATTTTTGGGATTTTTTTAATGCATGAGATCGTTATATTGTTCACATGTGCATACTTATAATTATTGTAAAACGTTTATGTTTAAAATATAAAACACTATATTTAACCACTTAATCGGTAATTTTTTGTTGTTGTCGAAAACTTCAAAAAAAACACGCATTATTTTATTGCTTATAGCTCAGCATAATACTTAATAGAATGAGAGAATAGAGAAATTTTATTTTAATTTTCAATTTTGAATTGTCCACGCTTTCTTTTTTATTTTATACTTGAGGAACACAAAAACTCCTAAGTGTTTGCTTTTTGTATGTGCACTCTGCGTGCTATCAATAATGTTTTGAAAATACCGGATAAGAAGTATTTTAGTACCATGGAAAAACTGCATCTCTTTTAAACATTAGAATTTTTATATCATTATAATAGTTAAAAATATATGCAAACCAAAGATAGAAAGATGAAAATATCAATTCCCGCGCAGCGTACGGGCAAACCGGTTGTGGTCAACTTTCGATAGCCCGTATGAAGTACTGGCAAACTGGCTAAGGGGTTAATCTAACATGGAACAAAAATGTCATGGGTAACTATATAATAAATAGAAATTCTTATTTATTTTTTGTACAACAGAATGGTGATCTCTATGGCATTTATTCTCTTATTATTAACTCGAAAGCACATTCATTTAGATAATACAGCATTTTTTTTCAATAACTTAGCCGAAAGTAAATAAATTTTACCATTAAATAGGTTTAAAATATTTATATGCAGAATATATACTTCTTTCTTAGTTAAAAATCTGCTCTTCGTTTGATTTCATTAATGTAAATGGCAATTATGTGGATTTTATTTTTTATAAAGCAAATAACGCATAACTTTTTCTAGATATGAATGTTTCTCGTGTGTTTTTTTTAAATCCAAATCTAATTCGACTGTAATTCAGCTTAATAATTTCAGTGGGTAGTAATTTATCAATAAATTACAAATCAAACTTTCTGGTTAGTAAAATAAATTCATTTATCTAGTTCACGTTCTATTTATTAATTTTTACAACAATATACAATAAGAGAACTAATGTATCAGCCAACGAAGGTATAAATTTGATCAATCACCATAACTTTTGTTCCCCATTTGCATGTATATAGTTTATTTTGGAGAGCAATAGTGCAGGTATGGTCTAACATGCAGTTTCAATTTACAAAGTTATAATGAGACCATTTTGTTCCTTATAAATATGAAAACCTCAGGTAGTAAAACTTTATAGATTTATAAATTTCATAATCTGTACTGAAATTACTATTTGTAATTTCAGTACATTATTTTGTGCTGGTGCTACTGAGATTAAATTTCTTGGTTTCTCCCTACTATAACTCCGTATAACTTGTCTTCTGGATCTATTCTTCAAATGAAATTACACACAGTGCATAGGTGGCGGGCAAATAAGGATAATGAGTGAGTCTTTATTAATTTCGCTCTATAAAGCAAAACGTGAGAATTTTTGGCCAGGGACCTCTTAACTTTGAACCATTATTAAGCGACGAGGATGTCATCTGAGTTGGCACCACCCTCACCAAACTGCCACGTTCCGCCAAAGGGAAGACTTTGAGCCTCGACAGATCAGCTTCTCGACACGGGGGGTCTTCAGTGGTACCAAATTTCGAATTCATAACATGTTGGCCACAAGCTCGTGACCATGACCACTAGGTTACCAATGCCACATTCCCTGACTAAATCTCATAACATCAAAAAAAAAACTGTCGAGAGAAATGATACATAAAATATTATACGTAGACGCATGTATGTGATATGTAATTACCATAAAAAAAAAGGGTCTAAATCTTGGAAGTTTAAACGAAATTTGAAAAAAAATTCTTTTTTTTACCTGAATAAACAGATTTATTTTATAAAAATAAATACCCTCAAACATTTGATACTAACTCTTTTTAGAAGAAATCCTCAAAAAAGTGAATCAACCGATTTAACCAGCGAGTGTATTGCTTATAACATGCGCTTTATTCACTTATTAAACGAATTCTTTCAGTGATCAAACACAAACATTCTTTATATATATTTTTTAAAGCCAATATACTCCACTTCACTCACTACACTTTTTTTTGTCCTTTCCTCTTTCACCGATATTCTCTTTTGCTCTTAATATATCGAAACACAAGTGAGATTGCAGCATTTGCGATAAATAAAAAAACAGTTCGCTAGATAAATTGAGCAAGTGCTGAAATCTTCTTGCCGGCGTTATCGTCCCTAGGAAGGGGGCGGGGGTGAAAATGAGCGCGAAAATGTCTCAATTTACGAGCCAACGGAACCTCCGCAAGGACACTTACAAGCGAAACACATTTCACAGAAAAGGAGTATTTCTTTATATATTGCTTAATCAACCCTTTTTACTCCACCCGTAAACGAGGTACATTTTCGCGATGCAGGAAAACACATCAACAAACAAAATGAGTTCTTTTTGCAGTACATCTGTCGTAGCGATAAAATTCCGCAAGTGTAAACCTTTCTTTAATGGATTCTCATTTAAAAAGGATGTTAAAAGAGCTGAAAACACCAAGGAAACGAAAAGGAAAAGATCTGTATTTTTCTCTCTTCGTTTTCTTACATTATTTATTTCTTTCCATTGCTCGGGCGATATCTAAATAGTTCCAGACTTGGATGGTTGGTTGGTTGGAAAGAATTATTGGATGTCAAGAGGCGGGTTTCCGTTTAAATTTATTTAAGAAAGGTTGTACACATAGTTTCGGTTCTTTTTTTAAATACTGTATTCTACATTCGTTGCACAATGTTCATAGTAGTTTCAAGCTAGAAAGAGGAAAAACATGGTTTTTCTTTTCGCTTATCTCAGTGCATGTTTGAGTAAATCTCTTTTCTGTTACTATTTATCAAATAAAAATCAGATAGGGAAAACATCGGAAACATACGTGATAATCCTGAGTTTAAAGTATATCTACTTAATGATTCAGGAGATGTAAGATAGAAATATGTTAAAGAAAATAAATGCGTAGTTTTCACCTCCCTTTCCTGATGAATAAATGAAATGTAAAGTGTTACGTGATACACTAAAAGAAATATATGCATATAACCGTATAATCTGGCGTAGGAAGATCTCTTTCAATACAAAAAAAATCCGCGTGTGTGCTATATGCACTGGGTTTAAAAAACGATAGCTTTAAAAATAAAGAAGATATAAGCATCAAAAATTAGACTATTACATGTATTGAAATATTATTTATTGAAAATAAATGACTTACCTTATGAATTTAAAGGGTTTTAGTTCTAGAAGTATACAATTTTTTCAAGAGCCTGATATAATACCTCAAATAAATGACTTCAAAACAAATGAGCATTGCACACGTACATTTCATGTTTCTTCGCAAAAAAAAGGGGGGGGGTGCCGTATACACCGGAATATACGGTATATATATCGGTTAAAATCTCATTTTTCAATCAAAAATGTTTTAAATTTTTCAATTACTTGAAGTATATATATATATTTAACATATCAAATGTGAAAGTAATGAAGGATTATAAAATGGAAATTATGCATTTTTTCCTCGAAAAGCTTTTGAGCTGTCCAATATATTTCAAACTGTGTACAAAACTTCAGTTAAAATTTTTTGCAGTAGAAATTATTTTCAAAAAAGGAAACAATATGTATATCTTTAAGGTAGTGCAAAAACATCAATTTTGATGAAAATGACGCATTTTTTTACTTAAAATTTTTTATAGTTGAGTTTTCTGCTTTCTAAAAATACCTTACTTTTGTTTGTACTTCAATTATTTACGAAGTTATAACAGTTTTATGTCAAGAGAGAGCAGCAAAAACGAACCGGAAGTTAGATATTGAAACCGGAAGTGTTTGCCTTTTAATACTTTTTTTACATTTTTTTGGTGTTTATAGAATTTATTTTAAAGAAATACTAACTTAGGTAAGGTAAAGGCGGGGCATGGTGATATTTTTTAAAAAATAATCTATTAGTTTTAAGTGAAATTTGGCAAATGAATTCGTAAAATGTTTGTCACTTTTCGATTTTCTTATGGCCTTGCTTCTCGATATTTTGTTTCATATTTAGCTTTTTTATATATTTGATAAAAAACTCTGTTCTTAAAGACAAAATATTATTTAATTATGTCTAAAGCAAGGTCTGGTGAATCTACCGAATTTGCTTCATCATTGGTGCTAACAGTAATGAGAATATTGACACAGAGCTAATCCCAATAATACTCAGTCAGCTGGTGACAAGAAGTCGAAATCTATTCATAAATGTTTCGAAATTTACTAAGAAAGCATTTTGCAGTAACATTTTATGGAGTATTTTACTTAAAGATGCAATTATTGAACTTAAAACGTTTCACTTAAGTGCATTATTAACGTTAATTCATATTAATTTGTGATATACAGGTTCATTTTCATTATATATAAATATAATTCGAAATGTAAATACTTCCCTTCCTAAGATCTTGTACATGGATTTGTGAAATTTTACTTGGAAAGCATTTTAACTCCTGTGGGACACCCTTAAAATATAGAAAATTTTCTCGGGAAAAAAAAGCTGCATAGAAAACAAAATTACTAAGGATGAAAAAAAGCGAAAGTGTATTCATATAGATATTTTAACCCTGTTCTTTATATGCTTTTCATTATAATTTCTTATAACCTTTGTGATAAGCAATATTTTTTAAAAGAAACTTTTGGGAACATTTACTGACAAAATAACACGCATTAATATATTTTATATTACATATTTCTTAAGCTCTAAGATACTTAGTGGAAATATATATCTGTTTTTCCATCTAAAAATTTTTTTTAACGTAATAAAGTTTTTCTCTAGTGTGATTTTTATATCTTTAATTTGTATTTAAAAAAACTATACATTTAGACGTTAAGAAAAGCTTTTTTGACTCTATAAAATTGGTAACAAAATTAAAAAAAAGAATTTGAAACAAATATATAATACTGATATGGGCTTATATAAAAGGTTTATTCTTTTGATATAAAGATGTTTTGGGTTGTTTTAGCTGTATAATTTTCTTAAGATTTAGATTTTAAATCTTTAAATGCGTTTTTCTCCGAAACAGATTTTTCCATATTTTATCGCATGGCAAACATGATACCTCAAAAAGTCCTTGAGATAATTGCATGAAATTTAGAATCAATGTTTATTATTATAGTATGCATGTTGTGCACTAGAGAATAAGAAAAAACAATATATTTACCTTTTTATGATTGTTTTTCTTTGTGATAAGTGCAAAATTTTTGAAACATTTTCATTTTGTGCAGTTTTTCACCTCTAATTTTGTGATAAATTGAAATTATTCAAAGATGATAGAGCAAAGTATAGGTAAACGCTTTCTGAATAAAATTCAAAGAGCTTCTTTTCATCTTATGCATTAGAATTTATTTTGCAGTGTTTGCCGCGATGTGTAAAAAATGCTTAATTTTAACCTAAAATTGTCCATTTTCTTATAAAATATGTTGAAATTTTTTTTCTTTGTTATTTTTATAAGTTTTCAGTTATAATCAAACAAAAAATGAGTTTAAAAATGAACTTTCGGCATTATTTCAAAAAATTGTTCCCGCAGCTAGTTAGGCACCTTAAGTTATTTTTAAGACGTATTTTTATTTTTACCGCTCTTTATTTGTAACTTTAACTTTGATGTAATAGGACAGGATATAAGATTTAAACATTTAAAAAAATATATAAAATCTGTACAATATCAAAAATTAAATATTCTCCCAGTAAATAAATTTAGTCATGAAGCATTATATACAAATCTAAACAAAATTTGCATTGTTTAAATGCTTACATTCTTGTTCTTAAGCTAACATGATTTCTCAAACTTTAAATCACGAAATTTTTAAGTATTCAAAAAATTAATATATTCACTAAAATAGTTACAATTTACGTAATAAAGTAATTGACAAATAATATGCACTTGTATTGTTTTATAGGATTAAATTCACTGAATTAGAAAGTCATTATAATATGAATCAAAAGACCTAGAAGGTAGTTTTCAATTTAAGATAAAGAGATTTCTTCTAACCACTTATGACATCGACGCGATTTTGTATCCAACAAATACCTAGAACTTTAAATTGTATTTTAAAATAACTTGCACACAACCTTTTATATTTGCCTCATTAATGATACGACCAAATCCATGACATATTCTAAGAATTGCGATAATATGAGCTTCCATATCCATTCAATTTAAAATAAAATTCCTCCTCTACAAAAGACGTATTATCATATTCACTTCCATTTCCATCCAACTAAATTACGAAATTGCCTTCTTCGCCTACTCTTTTACAAAGCGATTAGTCAACTATTTATTAAGAACGCCTTATGAGCGTCGCATGCCCTTTGGCACTTTTCTCTGCACTTACCATAACAATCATCTCTGCCTCTCATAAGCTGCTTAGAAAACGAAAGAGTTTAATAGAACCTGACTGCACTCTCCCCATCCAGCCAGATATCCTTTTGTCTTCCCTCTTCACGAAATGCCTTTTGATCTGATTATTTATCCATTATAAGTGCTATCTTGTCACTCTTAATACCGTTTTCTATAGTATTTTGCTGATTATGAGCTATAAGAACGTTAGGATGAGTCTATTGTTGTTATTAGTATAGCTGTGATATAATACAATGTGGACTAAGAGCAAAAATGGCTTACCTATAGCACAACATGTGTGGAACAGAACATAGGTAGATTTTAATAATTTATTTTATATTTGTGCAGTTTTGTATGGGATTAGATTCACTTAAAAAGCTTTTAAATCCCTTTTTGAGAAAAGCTAAATATGCATGTGACATTGTTATTTCACAATACACTCCACAATATAAAAAGTTATGCACAAAGCTGAAGTTGACCCATGGGTACGAAAATAGGAAAATGAAACATATATGTATTGAAAACGAAATGCTAGCAGTATCATAGGAAGTGAATATTTAGTCATCAAAATACAGCTACAAGATTTTAAAAACAAAAATATGTTGGCTGACCACTGGTCCTGAAACAATTTGTTGAATTCCTGAAGACTTGCAGAGTTGGTGGATATCCTCTTATGGGATTGCTTGCCGTACATATTCCAATTGTTGAGTTGAATAGGGGTGGTTTTAGGATGATCGGAGACGCCTACAATTTGGAGCATAAATGTTCCTTTGGAAATAAGTCTGGTGATGACGATGGCCAGAAAAAATTAAAAATAACAAAGACAAGAAGAAAGACGTGAAATGTGCGGCCAGGCATTCAATTATGCTATCATACTACGAAGAAAGGGCTCTGTGAAAAGAAAAGGCATTATTACGAAAGTATAAGGACAACCAAAAGGTCCGACTATCAAATAAAATGCTATCCCATGCCATCACTTTTGCTTGTCTGGCTGTGTGGCGTACAAAATTCGAAACAGTATCCTGTCGTTTCTCTGAAGATCTTCAAACATGTTTTCGCTAGTTGTCGGGCTCAATTCAAAGCGGGATTCATCGCTGTAAGCAGTTCTATTTCCTTCCCTGAGATTTCAGGTTGAATGCTCTTGGTACCTTTGCAAACACGCCTAGTGCAACGATAAGGGCAGTTGGCACTTGACCTTAGTCTTGTTGTTGTGTTGTCTATCGATGATCATTTCAATTGCAGTTGTCCTGGTCACTCAATGGATAGTTAATACAATACAGATGCACCAGGTGCTGGGAGAGCAGCTCGAGCGTATACTGTGTCTCAAATAATTATAATTAATATATTAATAATATTTACAATATATATATATATATATATATATATATATATATATATATATATATTTATATATATATATATATATATATATTTATATATATTTATATATATATATTTTATATATATATATATTTATATATATATATATATTTATATATATATATATATATTTATATATATATATATATTTATATATATATATATATATAATTCATTTAAAATTATGATTAATCAATATATAACATAATTTTTTTTATACATTTATTATTATTAAAAATGTTAGTTTATTGAATATAAGTATAGCATTATATAAATCAAAGTGGTATCACGTGCTATTACGACTAACAACAAAAAAATGTCTTATATGCAGCCATTCAATACTTAAAACAACAATGATTTTTATATATTAATTTATTTACTAATTTCAATTATAAAAAATAATTTATTGTTTTGTATTAGCATTTACGGTTACAGTTATATTTCATATATACGTTTAAGTTATCGAATAATATAGGAGTAACTTTTTCCAATTGTATACTTTATTTTTTTTTACCTTGCTTAAGACTGATGATTATTAGACTACACCAATAATTTTTTAAAATAATGCTAAGATTTTTGCTTTATGCTCAATAAAAGATCTTTTTATAAATTTATTAAATTCTTACTTATAGCTTAAAAATCTGGAAAATAATGGAATAAATAAACACATCTCCTTATCTGGAAAATAACAGAATAGGTATAAGCAAATAATTTTTTAAATGTGTATTCATTATTATTACGGATTTATTTATTGAAGTAAGAAACGTTTTAGATTTAGCAAAATAATAATTCTTCTGAAATAGTTAAACATTTTTAAAATAAAAACTCTGCAGAGTTTGTAATTTTTTTTACTTTTTTTATTTCTTCATTTTCTTTGTTTTTTCTAAAATTTTCTCTTGATTTTTTTTCATTTGTGAAAAATAAACTTTACGTCATAAAGTATTAAAGTAATAAAAAAAAAGATATAATTATTTCCGAAATTTAAAGGGACATCATAAATAAATAAATATGAAATTATACCTTCATTATACATTTTAAGCATAACATAAACATTTTAATTCTATTGTATTCCTAATTATGCTTTTTAAACATTTTTGTATAGGACTGGAAAGTAACCATAGTTAAAATATGCACAAGGAAGGAGTGTTAATTTTATAATACAAGCAGGGTTTTTTTACCCTTTTGTCAAACGTAGAATTTCTTCGTCACCGAAAAATGCAAATATGCCCGAAAAATAAACTTATTTATTTGAATCAAACCAACAATTAAAATTATTTCCTCTAAAAAAATTAAAAATAAGTGAAAAGCTTTCCTTTTTTTTAAAGTCTTTAATTCGAAAAGATATAATGATAATTTTATTCTTCTCGCTTAAGACTTTCACATTCGAGTAATTTTTAAATATGAGATTCTTTTTTTAAAAAAGAATATATATATATATATATATATATATAATAGAGGAGGAATGGTCTATCTTCACGCATAAAAAAACAAGTGGGAAAAAGCGTTGAATCTCTTCTTAAATCAAGGACCCCAGCGACAACTCGAGAACAAAAATTACGCTTCCTGGGGAGTCAGTAATTACTATTTAATTCTAATTTCAAGCAAAATTATTGTTACTTGTCAACTCTCTAATGAGCTCTCTAGGGTGCGAGGGGAAAAAAAAGGAAAAGGAAAAAAATTGAAAAAATATCAAAAACAAACTGTCGAGAGTGTGGAAAAATTAAAGATTGAAAAAAAAAGGTCGATCTTTTTCATCTTTATGAAAAATATCTTTATGAATTTTTTTTCTTCTCAGCCCTCTCCCTCGACCCTCCCGCTTAATTTTTCAGAGAAGTGGCCAGCTTTATAGCAGCGTAATTACATTTTAGTATGCAAGAGACGCAAAGCCTCTCAATTACAGACGCGTGAATTAAGTACGAGGGGTGGGAGGAACGGGGTGGTGGCTAAAGGGAATAAAAAAAACTACATACATAATTACGAGCGCTTCTGCTCACTCAGAGTGCGAGGGGAGAGTTAAAGCATTAAGAGAGAAAGTGAGGGGGAAAAACTTCAATTATTCAAATTATGTGGTTACTGTTACTGATTAGAGGCGACAGAAGCCATCTTTTGTCTCACAGAAGATTCTCGGCCGCTTTATGCTGCCGTCTCTATTGCTACATTTTTCAAATGCTTATTGGGCTCCCTTGCCCTGCGCGTTTTTATTTCATTGCCGGTATTATTCAATGGATGTCTTTTTTCTGTTTTTGTTTTTAAGAAGCCTCCCTTTCCTTCCATGGTACTCTCCCGAAAGAATTGAGAAAACGCCTCATTATCGCGCTGGAGAATGTGCTTAATTAAGTTTTACGTTTTAAATATTTATTGACTGGCGTGTGTTGAGAGGTATTATCGTTATAAAAGCAATAGAGTCAGATAATGGCGTGGGTGTTTGTTTTATTCCATAACAACGGTGTCTGTGTCCTTTTTAATATTTATTATTGTTGTTGTGGCTATTTACATGTCATTTAAAATTATTTTTTTAAATTGTACTGTTACATATAGATGATATATTATTTTTCTTCCTGTGAAAAATTAACAGAACACCTTTCCGGAAAAAAGAAAGAATGTGTAATATATTATGCTACGTTTAGTTTAAAATATTTGAATCATAAGACATCCATATAGGCTTCAGAAATCTCTTTCTAAACATTATAGTTTATGCACTAAAAGTATTTTAATTATATTTTGTGGGGAGTTCATATGCAAGCTAAACCCTATCGAAAATTTCTTGAAAAAACTGTGCATAAGCATATAGTTATGTAGATCAGGGCTCGTGGATTTTACGCTATAAGTCTCAGTGAGTCAAACATTTATTTTAAAGCGATGAAAATTAATTGCGGAAAAATAATCCTTTAAATATAGGATATAGCCCTAAAATTCGCTTAATAAACCCTATAAGGTTTCCACACCTTCTTCTGAGCTCAGACACAGCTACCAGTACCTAAAAACGTAAGTATATAATGTTGAAGATTATCCGCAAGCAATATCTTGTCCTCTTCAACAGCCGAAGTAATACTAACTCAGTTTCTGTCATCGACTGCTATTTCTAGTCAGCGTGACTGCCTCCCAGCTCTTTGTCGAAAAATCCACTTATATCATAGATTGAGATGTTGATAGATTTCTCTAGCAATTTCCAGAAGCATCCATATGATTTCCAAGTCACTAAAAGTGGTCGCAAAAATTAATGTCACCTTAGCTGTATTGCCAATATTTTGCCGAGTTTCCGTTGAAACTGCATTATAATGTAAGGGGGGAACAGCGTTGCTTGCGAATACTACAATATTTATCATAAAATAAGTACAACAGAAAGTAAATACACAGACATGAACTATGTACACTATTTTTAGATGAAATTTAGCATTCATTATTCAATATTCGTATAAATATATTTGTTTTAGAATCCTTCCTTTTATACACGTAGGTCGTAAACAATATTCAATAGTTTAGAAAACATGCTCAAATGTGATGTTCGGAAAAATAATGCAAAACGACCAAATTTAACTTTTTTGGTTTAAATTAAAAAAAAGCTCAATTTTAATAACTTCTTTAAACTATACAGCTAAAATATCAATTCCTTGATATAACTTATATACCTATTATCAAGTAGAATTTAAAGTTTTTTCCCTTACACTCAATTGCAAATAGATACATTTAACCAAATAAAATATAATATAATGGTAAAATGAATCGAATTTAATTAAATTGGTTTCCTGTCACTTTTTACGTAACGAGTTTTTATCTTCATATTATATTATCCAGAAACTAAAACTATTGTAAGGATTTATAATCAAAGATTTTGAGAAAATCACATTTCAAAGCATTTCAATAATTTAATTCTTTAACCTAAATTTTCTTTTTATTTTATTGATTTAAAATTTAAAAAAAAACTAGTATCAATTAAAGCGCAAACATATTTACTCATCGTTAATCGTTAATGTAACTACATTACATCCAAAAGGAGTTCTTCAAATCATTAGGACCTCACTCGCAAGTTTATATATACATGTACATATAATCTTTTAAATTCTATATATCTTTATCATATATCCTTTAGATTTTACTTTCGAATGCCATTCTTTTTGAGAGTGTTTCCTCAGAAGTACACAAGGAAAGTTTTCAGATGTAGGTCCCTGCATTCCCTTCATCTGGACCAAATAATGTATTTTTGGAATCCAGCATAGACATTTCATAATGAAGACTTCAGTGTTTCCAACAGGAACGGTAGAGCTTCTGTGTAGCATCCATTTGCATCAGGTTGCATACGCTCCAAATACTAAAACAACATTCTAGAATCTTATTAATACACTCCCATGCTGTCTGGTGGCTGTTTGTATTATTAAATTGGTTATATACTCTAGATCAGTGTTCCGCAACCCCCGGTCCGTGGATCAAATGGTGCCGGGCTGCCTAAAGAACATAAACTATTGCCATTTTATTTAAAGTGGTGCATTTCTATCGGATTTACACAACTTTCCACAGAAATCACTTTATATTTCACATTAAATCACTTTTATTCATTTTTGGTGTAACTATATTTTATTCTGAAGACATATTTAAATGTAACTGAATTAAAATTGTTAAATCAAAACAATCTAAAATATGAACAAGCAATGTGTCCCACCCTCAGCGGGCCGCGGTAAAATTATCAAACGTTGACCGGTCCGAAGCGATAAAAAGGTTGCGGAGCACTGCTCTAGATAGTATGGCTTGAACCTATACTATAATGAAAGGATATTTTCCATGGTAGAATTAAAAGATATAATTTTTGAAGCAATGTAAATAGGGATATTGTGGAAATAGTTTCTATTTTCTTTAAAAAAAATTTGAATTTAAAAAATCTAATAAAATTTTTTTATTTTTCTGAATTTTTAAAAAAATTGAAAGTAAAATATTTTTGAGAACTTACAAAACTTTTTTGTTTAAAATAAAAAATTAAGTAAAACTTCAAGAATTTGCTAAATGTTTTGTCATTACAAAAACTGTATATACCAATGACCTTAATTATTACATTTAACTTGATACAGCAGAGTCTCGAAAACTCGGCACTCGATAACCCGGCAGTCCGGATAACTCGTTTACATCCTTGCGGATCGAGAAACCACTCATGTAGACCTGTTCGAGATCCCACCCGGAAAATGACGAAGACGTTAACGTTCAGGACACCGTACGAACTCCTAAAATAGCCAGCCCATAGTGAGTGAAAAAAGGCTGCCGAAAACGCTCTTTAGAATGTTGAACAACAAGGTGCGTCGGTGATGGACTTACTGTTCCTCCGTCATCTCCGTGACGATGCAGCAAAACAGAGAGCACCACGGAAGACAGCAGAATATTATGCATTTTTCTAAGAAAGATAGCCAGCTTTTGCAAAGGCAGCTACTTAATTTTCCTTACAGACAGCTTTATTCCTTAATATAGTGTTATTCCAAGGTATATCTGATCATTTGTATTTATTAATTTTCATTTTCATGTAGTAAAGGCTCTATTTCTTCGTAAAGTATGCACTTTTCCTTTGTTTAAGGGTATTTGGGCAGTTTATTTTTTGTCGCATTACCATGCAAACAATGCATATAAATACAGTACAATATTCCCTGAAGAAACACACACTAGTACTTATTCCTTTTTAATCTCATTTACGATAACCTGTCATTTTCGCAAATCGGCCATCCTTCAATCTGCATGAGGTCAAGTTTTCGAGACTCTTCTGTATACTTTTTGCATTGACTAAATAGCAAGTTATTTTATTTTCATTATTTAATATAAACTTTGAAGTTCTACAATATGTCGATGTTCTGTAACCAATTCATCTTTCTTTAATAAAATTAAAGGTTTGTAAAATCTTACAAACTGAATTGTAACAACGTGTATGAATATTTTTCTAAATGCAGTTTTTATGAGAGATTTTGTGGCAAACATTAGTGAAATTGACCATATGAAATTTGCTTTTCCAATCTTGCATAGTACTTTGGAACAATATCAAGTTTTACGATGAGAAAACCTACATAACTTTTCTACACCCCCATTTTTGCTTTATTCAAACACTACATCATTCATTCGCAACAAGAAGAGCTGAAGCAGAAACATTTTTGAGCTAATGAGATATTCGGCCAAAAATACCTTTCTTTGAAGTAAATATATATTTCTTGTTGTGTTTATCACATACATGTTATTTTAGATTTCCTCCAATGCACAAATAAACAAATAATAAGTCTTCTAAGCTTCTTATCTCAATCTTCTTTCACTTTGCAGATGCTTTTCGTTGATTTTTCTGCTAGGATTCTTGAAACTTATTCATTCAAGGTTAAAATCTGTTCTTAAAAGCATGTAGCTTTATATGTATTACTGTCCAATAAATAATCTGCGTATTATTTATGAGAGTTATTTTTAAAATCTAACAAAAAATTAAACATTACGAATTTTTCTGTTAAAGCATAGGTATTTGTCTATATTTTGCCAATTATATTTGATTATGAATATTCTTATTCGAATAAGCAACAATTTCTTGATTTGATTATAAGATTTGTAATACTTGAGTATTCCAAAATCCCTTGACTGTATTCCATGACCATGATGGTTGCTTAATGTAGGTCACAACTTCAGGTTCTCAAAGATAATTGTACAAAATTATCTTTGAATTAGCGTAAAATGAAACATCATCTTAGATCATATATTCGTCAACGGTCCAAAATAATTACTGTAAATTCGGTGAATAACGCGTGCTGAAAATTTTAATTTTTAGGTATATTTGCCACATAACGGGCACCTCTTTTTGTACAAAGGAACCTAAAATGTACGTGCGCAATACTCTTATGTTTTGAAATCATTTAAATCATATTATTAATCCTTATATGAGAATGAGGAATTATTCCAGGCCTTAGATAAAAAATAGTGTACTTCTAGAACTACAGCCCGTAAGTTCATAAGGAATATCATTTCTTTTAAATAAACAGTATTTCGTTGTATGTAGAAGTCTCATTTTTTCCCCTATGTTCATGTTTTGCTTTATTTTTAAATCTCTAATTGTTATACCCAAAGTATAAAGTGCACCCGTAAATTTCGATCTCATTTTTGGCGTTTAAGTGCGCGTTATACGCCGGATTGTACGGTAGGTTTTTAGTCGAAAGCCGTATTGAATCCTCCCGATTAATCTGTGATTTCCCCATTCATTAACATGAAGAGGACAAATATAAGATGGGGAAAGTTGTTGATTTAGAAGCTAACGATAAGTTATTTATATAATGTGAAATTTCTGTATTTTTTGTTAATATTATTCAAGGAATTTCAAACACTTATACGAGTGTACATTGCTTTTTGAAAATTTAACTATCCATGTATACTAACTAGCCGTCACCTATTCTCTTCGCTGGGTAATTCATGATATTTTAAGAATATCCATTAGTTTTTTCCCCCGGTTGCTGTTATCTAAGTCCTAGAATTAAGCCATTGATTGTATTGAAACAATTCTTATAGAATTCACCTTTTGATTTAAAAAGCACTGGGCTTGAATTTCCAAAACATAAGTATAATTATATTTTACGTTCCCTTACCTCGGGTGTCAATTTTCACAAACCCCATTTTTAGCGTATTTCTACTTAACAAAAGCAATATGCTTACTTCATTTTAAATCTGTAGATCTAATATTTCAAAAATGGATATTTTTTTTACCCGAATACAACATCCTAACAACCATTCCTGGGAATCGATTCCCGTAAATCCCATTTTCAGCAGATCTGTACTTAACAAAAGACACATGCTTTCCAAATTTCAAGGTTAATAGTTCAAAAACGAGACTTTTTTTATTTTTATGCCTCTGAATCCTGTTTTCTCTGGGATTCAATTTTAATGAAACCCATTCTTACTGAATATCTGCTCAATAGAAGAAACACGTTTTTTTTCAAAGTTTCAAGTTTGTAAGTCTAACAATGCAGAAATGTTAAAATTTTATCAATAATGCCACTGCAATCCCCTTCAGCAATCACTCCCTTGAGAATCAATTTCCCCCAAATCCGTTCTTAGTGGATCTCTACTCACTAAAAAAAAAAGAAACATGTTTACTAAATTTCAAGTCAGTAGACATAATTTAAAAAACAAGACCTTTTGTTTTCAATGCCCCGAAAACCCTCTTAGGTGTCGAATTGTGAAATTCCCTTTACCTTAGTGGGGGGATCTCTACTCATTAAAAGAATACTCCAACCAACTAAATTTCCGAAGATGTGATGAATGATTGTGAGTCGCTTTTCTCCTATAAATATATAAATATTTCGAAATTTCGAAGCAATCCTTAAGAAAAAGATACCAATCAATTAGAAATGTTAGTATGCAGTTTAGCTAAGCAAAAATGATATAATGTTCCCAAAAATATGTATGAATGAATTTTGCTATCAGAGACAAAAATCCATTTTTTTCTTAACACAGTTTTAAGAAGTATATGATTAAAAAATATCATTTTATTATTTATTCAAACACCGATAAATCATATTGATGAACATCAAAAGTTTCCAACTTCAAAATTCGTATCCGTTTAAAGGTCCATAATCATTTTGTTAAGATATCGCAGGTTTCAAAGTGTTAAATAAGATATGTCAAAGAAATGCAAGAATTAAAACTATTTTTTTACAAATCAGCCCTTTATAAGGCCGTGTTCAATATACTTAAAAAAAATGTCAGCTTCATTAATTTTTAAAAGTCCATGGGAAGCTATTTTCACATCTGTGATTTGAGCTGCTAGCATTTGATTAGCACAACTGATATCTGGATTTTCAAGTCGTAAGCGAAAAGGACAAAGTGTTAATTTCTTTAACAGCAAGAAAAATGTTGCAGATGACGTATGATTGGCTAAAGTTGGTGTTGACAAAAAACACATAGGCATGCACAATTTGGGCTCTACTAAAGCACATGAGAACAAGATACGCTTGTATAGCTTGCATTATCCCTGTGTATTGATCCCTGTTTTCTGAAATTTCATGGACAGCAAGATGTATAAGTTCTTAAAATTTTTAATACAAAATATATAATTCATAATTTCTTTTCCATAGTTTTTAGTATTTACAAATTATATCTTATATCATGTAAGGAAAAAAAATAAATAAAAAACATAAGATGCCCTACCTTTAAATATGTAGCTTCCAGTCAGGAACGCCTTAAAACTTCTTGAGGCCCTGGCTCCTACTCAAAAGTAGGTATTGGGCCCCTGCACAAATATAAGCCCACCTATAACTCTTAAAGGCAGACAGTCCATTGCATACTTTGTAAAATACTCATACAAACAATAACCCGAAACCAATTTAAATACATGACTGACAACCACACAAACCAGCACGACCAACTGCCGCCTTTTGACTGAATGAGTAATGATGGTGTATAGTGGTCGACCTAAGTCTGAATGTGGAAGACGGTCATCATATGTATATATCACATGATATCATCCAAAATTCCCAGTTTTTCGGAGATAACCATAAATAATATTTGAACGTTGAAATAGCAATTCAAATGGTGATGTTATTAAGGCTCAGTTGAGAACTAGATGAGGTCCTGGGCACGGGCCTAGTTCGCTCATATCTTAAGACGTCTCTGCTTTCAGTGGGTGGTGGGAAACATATCCCCAACCAAAAAAATTATTTTAAAAATAAAATTAATTTTAAACAATATAAGCTATAAATAAAAAAAATTCCTTTTTTAAAGTCAATCTGAAAACTCCAAAAATATTACAACAAAAGATTACTAGAAAAAAATGGCCTTATAAAGGGATACTATATTTAAATTATTCATTTATTCGTATTTTGTCGGTGCAATGCAATAGAAAAATCAATATTTAAGAAAAAAAATAAGCTCGACTGTGTTTTATGCCGACAAGAGCCGAAGAAAAACGAGTGCTTTCAAAAGGCTTGCCGAACCGCGACTTCGTACTTAATTGACTGACTCGGATCTTTGGCATCGTGTTCTTCGGTATGGCTTTTAGCTTGAGTGGCCTCATATCGTGTTCTCCGCGGTCACGAAAGCGCCGACAGAATAACGAGACAAGACTCAGGTGAGCCACAGTTCCTCAGGAAGTAGGCTTGTCGTTTTTAATTTACTCTCAACGACCGAACGGAGACAGGGGCGGCCTCGAAACGACTTATTAGATCACTTTTCAAGAAAAAGTGAATGATTTTTGCCCTCGCCTTAAACGAAACCTATCACAGAAAAAAAAAGTGAGACTGCAAAATGACAGGAGGTATAAATCTGTTAAGCGATGAAATGTGACGTTTCCCCTGCGCGTTTCTTTGAAGGCAATAAAGGAAAAAAATGAAAAGCATTTGGTACAGCAGGTGTGTCGGCACAAAAGAAGAGTCATGTTAAACCTTTCGATTAGACGCTAAATGGTGTTGAAATAATAAAGGAGACAGGGCAGAAACATTGGCCTTTGCTGCTTTGAAAAGAAAAGCAGTGCGTAGCGGTAATAGGTGTGAACTGCTGTAGGTCCCAGTTTCCTTTTTCTTGCGGTAATTTTGCAAGAGCTACTTGAGAAATGCAGTCACTCGTACTTCCTCTTGCAGTTTCACTTGAAATTAACGTTGTAAATGCAGTTTTTAGTTGTACGGAAACAGTTAGACATTCAATTTTTTACGGTTGAAAATGCTTGTGTAGTATGAAAGTTTTCTGTTGGATTATTTAACACTAGAAAGACTGAATCTTAATATATACCTATATTGCCCAAAAGCAGTCGAAATGACTGCATTGGGAAAGAAGGATTAATGTGTAAAGAATTCTGTTTAAAATTAAGTTTTAATATTTTTATATTATTTGCAGTCATATAACAAACTATTAGTAAATATTAACTATAAAAACAATTTCTTCACTTGGAAAAAAATTATATTCTAAAAAGTTTTAAGAAATTGTTCATTATATATGTAATTTTTTTCTAATTGAATTTGAAAAGTAGTCAAAATGACTTCCTTTGGGCAATCCAGTGTTTAGAGGACCAGAACTTCATACACATTCAAAAAATGGATTTTTTTATTTTAGTATTAAAAAATAGTGCATATTTTTCTGAATCTAAAAATGTACAACACACTTATATGTTTTTTGATAAAATAAGCTTAAAATATGAAAAAAGACAAAAACGTTAACAAACGTATACAAATGCTTAGTTTTTTCACTTTTTCCCCAAAGCATAATTTTTTTGCCTTTAGGTAGACTATTGCACTATATGGTTCCAAATTTTTTTATGCTTCTATACAAGATACCTGTGCATATAGTGAAACTCTGGTTTTAGTCTAAGTAGTATATAGTTTAAAAAAATGTATGCATGAAAAGAGGTGGGGGAATAAAAATTTCCCAAATTACACAGTTTTATAATTTTTTTAAAGAAGCTATCATGATACTTTACTAAAAAATTAAATTCACTATGTTTTGAGTATTGTTTTATAAAAGTGCTAAAAATATGCTTTTTTAAAAAATGGAACCTAAACATAAGCATATATTATGAAATCTCAAAAATTATGTCCAAAACAAATTAAATAGAAAAAAATTTTTTAACTACAAATTATTTTTAAATCTATACAGAGTGATTAAAATACCTTTATTAAGATAGAAAAAAAATCTAAGCTCCATTGGAAATTTTTAAAGATATATGTCCCATAAGCACAAAGAGTCATAATTTTTGCGTTAACTCTTTCGAGCATGTCCTGATATCCTTAATGTATTAAAAATATTTATAGGCTAGATATCCTGTACTTTGTGAATTTTATTAAAAGTAAATCAGTAATTCTTAAATTTAAAAGAAAATATTAGTGTGCTTATAAAAAAGAGAATAAATATATTGTTCTTATCCATATTCAACTCATAATGCAGTTGAACAATCACTACCTATCGAAAATTCAATATAATTAAATAATAATAACAACAACGTTAATATTTCGAATAAAATAGAACTACAAGCATGAAACAGATTTTTATAATATACAAAAAGTATATATATATATATATATATATTATTGCTAAATAACTCATATAAGAGTTACGAGAATGAAGAAAAATAGTAAAATAACAATTTGTAATATAGTAAAATATAATCAGAATAGAATAAATGGATATCTGAATATTAAGTATTAAAGGAATTATATCTCTATCTGAAATAAATTTTGCAGTAAAACAAAAACTACAAGCTGTAACTGGATAAAAACAATCGCTAATTTGGCTTGTTGAGAAAACAAAATCAGAGAATGAGTTTTTAATAGTTTTTAGCTATAAAACTCTTGTTATCCAAAAAAATCAAACGTGAACGTTTCAACTTTAATTTATTTTCATTGGGCAATATTTTATCAAAATATCATGTTAAATATCTTTCAAGGAACGCGTACTGGAACCAAAAGATTATGTGTTATTTGTGCTTTTTGAAATTAATGAGATTTAAAATAAGAACTATTTTAGTTTTTTAATACTTTTTAAAGTTATTCTTTGAAAAACAAGAAAGTGGAGGCATAAGTTTTAAAAAAACAGGTGCAAAAGAAAGGGTAATACATTAAATTTAATATTTTGGAAATTTTATGTATATATATATATATATATATATATATATATATATATATATATATATATATATAATCTATATATTTAAAGGATGCACTTTTATGGAACACATTAATTTGCAGCATAAAGATCTCAGTGATGTCTAAATTCAAATTGATTTACTTTAATCTACTTTACCAGCCAAGTACCGAAATTAAAACAACTGAAACCACTTAATTTTATAATATTTAAGTAAATCTGTTTACATAAATAAACTCATTCATCTTAGACAACTGATTTTATTTCTTTAAGTATTCATTTAAATTTATATTTCTGAGATTTTAAAATCTAATTTTTGATTAGATATTTAAAGTGTCAGTACTAAAGATCCGAATTTCGAATGTCAGGAAACAATGCCAGCTCCAGTTTTGATAACTTTCTATGTAACCTTCGGAAATTATATTTTGCCCTGATATAAAACCTTGCAAAATCAGTTTTATGATGAAATTTTCATTTGAATCTTTTTAAAAACCATATTTTCAGAAATTTCCTACTGGAAAAGGGGAAAGAAAACAGTTGCCACCATATCTTCCGGAAATTAATTTAATTTGCTAGTTTCTCTAGAAAAGCGGGCCCGGGGGAAAAAGGGGAAAAATTAGAGCAGCAACGAACATTAATCATTAAATTTTGACAGGAAGATTTTTAATTAAAACAGGAGGGATTATGAATCTCAGCACTGCCGAAAACTACTCCGTTTCAAAATAGAAAACACGATGAATGACATATCCTTGATATTTGCGACAACGATTTTTCAAAATTAATCGCAGAAATTCCTTCTCTCCGCTCTTTTAAGACTAATAGACAGGAACATGTAATAAATATCAGCTCTGAACGCGAGTTGTTTTAGAGCCACAGCGGTCCCTGACGTCGTCCTGTGCCTTGACATGAGGTGTCACTTGCCGCATCCGTCGCGCGAATTTATTTTCCTTGACTTCTACTTGATGGCTGACTCACAGTTGTTACAAATGAATGGCGCAAATGTGAAAAGTCGTTTAAAATACACCATCGCAGAGATTGAAGATGGAGTATTAAATCAGGCTACTGCCACACACATTGAATGGCTGCACGATAGGGTGTTGATGTAACTGAGTAGCAGACATTTGAAAAACATGCGTTCTGCACTCGACTGTACAGCTTCTAAAGATAGGTTGTAGTGATTTCAATATAAAACATCCTATTATTTCACAATTGTTGTATGAATAGAAAATATATAAAAAAGAATAGTTTTTACTGAAAATAAAAATCAGCCAGTAAACTGTGTTGGGTTAATATGCAGTTCATTCTGTGGTGCGTTATTATAGATTAAAAGATTGGCTACACTTTCAAGAATGAATTGAAAATAAACGATGATTTTCACTTACACTTTTATTATGTTACGTAAAGGAATAAATGAAGCCCAGTGGCTGAGTGATTAGTACAGGGCGCTTCCACGCCACAGGTCCAAGGTTCGATCCCCAGGCTGGGCAAGGTTCACTCAGCCTTTCATCCCTTCAGTGGGTCTATAAAATTAGTACCAAGCTTGCTTGGGAACTAAACACTGGGGATTTCAAGCCAGACTGACCACCTGACCGGAACTTCTGCTAATGCACTTCAGGGCCTAAGGTCGTGCATACTGAGTTGGGTGCATTAAGCCTTGGCCCTCATGGGCTGTCACGCCACTCAGTTAAGTTAAGAAATAAATGTTGGTGGTTCGAAAAAAGTATGTAGAAAAGTGGGGTTTCCGAAAAATATGGATACACTTTCAAAAACGAATTATTCATTTACAGCTTTTTATGTTTCCTAAAGAGGAGTTTAAAGTTTCTGTTGATGAAATGTAAATTATATATAAATTGAGCAATGTCCACATTTTGCAACATTCTCATTTCTAAATGGCTTCATCACAAGAGCAAGCGCAAGTTGTAGAATGGTTTATCGAATTTAAATCTGCAGCACATTTACAGTGTAAATGGGGAACCACTCAACAGGAGTTGAGAAAGGTAAAAGAAGAAAAGTTTTTCGGGCGATGGATGGGAAGAGGATGTATAATACCGTGGCGATCTACATTTTTAGACATAATACCTTTAGATTTCTTCTTGTGGGATACGTGAAAAACCTTTTTTCCAATTCGTAAAGCTGATGAATTGAAAAGTCAAATTACAGAGGGCATTCAGAATGTGGATTCCGCAATGCTTTATGGAAGTCTCATGTAAAATCGATGATTTACTGCAACTATTAGTGCACACACTGAAATTGTGCAATAAAACATTGTAATAATCTTTTAAATTTTCTTTATGGAACTTAAAAAACTGTAATTGAATATCTTTGCTTGTTAATTCGTTATGCTATACTTTTCGTAACTCCAATATAATTATTCTCATATTAGATTATTATTTAGCTCATCTTGTGTTTATTACCAAGATGATCCTAATCTTACACTTCATAATTTGATAGATTTATATATGTTTTTTGTTATAAGTTATCTTTTTCAAAAATGATTTAATTTTTAAATAAATGTTAGTAAGGGAACCAACAACAGTTTTATGAAGTTTGAATCAATCAACCAATCCCCTTTCTAGCTTTCAAGAATATATAAGGAAGTAGGGAGAAGAACTTTTGTTACCCGGTAAGCGATTGTGTAATAATATATAAGTATTGCATCTTCAAATTTGTTAGTTAATAAATATTTTTAACTTTAGTTTTTAACTGAACAGTTTTTTAAGTTTCTTGAAATGGTCTGTGCATAGTATATTTCTCCAACCTATTCGTTTTTTTATGAGAAAACTTGTATATACTATATGCAGTTGAAAACAAAAATGTATGTAATGTGTGAAAAATTACATATTCGAATAGTTTAAATGTTCATTAGCATGGCATTCAACGAGCGACCAAATTCGCATTAGTCTTTAGGATAGAATTTCGAATTAATCTAGAGAACATTATCAAAATACCAGAATAATTTTATTTTAAATTTTAGAGACGAGAATTTCTTTCATTTGAAGTGATTTCGGATTCACTGTGAACATTATTTGTACTTTTATCAATTTTTATGAACAAAATTTGAAACAGCATGATTTTTCAGCAACCTAAGACTATGAATTGTTTCTTTCTTGTCATATATAACAATTTTGATTGTTGGATACTTCCATCCACACCGAAAATAATTAAATTTAAACGCACCAGTATATTTCCCAGCGTTCAATTTGCTTTTGTTGAATGATATTACTATACGAGAAAGTTATACAGACTTCAATGGATTTTGAAAGGTCTAAAAACTATATAAATATACAAAAAAATTACTTAAACTTTTATTATTTTATTATATACACATATTTTTCATATTTTTAATCTAGATTTTGAGGTATTTTATATAGAAATCAGTTGAACTCAAGTTATCATTTTTGTTTTAAATAATTCTATAAACTTAAAAGGATTGGTATTGTTCTTCATAAAATAATGCTTCGTTATATCCGTACATCAGAAAGTCTAAAAAGCAGCTTTGATTTTATTTCATCCCTTTTCTTTCCTAAGCATAGCCGATGCTGTAGCTAAAAATTCTCAGAATATGTGAAAAATATTTTTTCATCTATGCTTATATCACCCTTTGATATTAGGATGAAATAAAAGGAAAGGATTCAGTTTGAGAAAAAATGCATAAATTTCTTCTTTATTTAGCTTTAGTTATTTTGTAAGTCATGATTGAAAAGATTATAATCTATCCAATGTTAATATAATAACAACCTATTTCAAAATATTTCCTAGTAAAATTTCAGAACATTTTTTGGCAGTATGAATGTGTTGATCGCAAATTGTTAAATGTTTGGTGGAAAAAAAATTGATTGACATCCATTATATGGTTGTTAAAAGCTACTACAAAATGAAAACTAATTCTATTTTGTACAGTATCATCTATATATTAATAAAAGTTTATTTTAATGTTAAAAAATATTGCTTAATTATCAAGGTTTGAAGCCTTGAAACAAAAATATGATCTTTTGTAGTAAACTTGGAAATTAGGCTATAATTATGCTCAGATAAAACTACTTCAGTTTAAGATTAAACGCAACTGGCCTTTTCAGCGAAATACAGAATATAACTAATGCAAGTATTGTAAAAAAAATTTTTAAAATAAACTAATTTCTACTTAGGTCAGCAAAGAAAACTTTTATTTTAATTAGTCGAATTTAATTAATGAATTGATATTTGAAAAACTGCATTAACATCAAGTGTCATCCACTGCAAGTTTTAAAAAATGTATTTGAACTTGAGTGGATGTATAAAAAGTATTTTATTAACGATTGAAAATTTGAACAAGGCATATTTCAAATAAATATACACTGGTGTGCAAAAATTAAGGACGAAGTCGAAAAATTAGCATATCAGCTGAACGAAGAGGCAGAGCGGACATAAAGACCAATCAGAAGATTAAGTAAGGTGATGTACGGTAGCACATGCGCAGATATGCAGGTAGACATAATGGGGGAGTGTCTGAGTAGTATAAAGCATGTTGTCGGTGTAAGATCAGTATTTCTGGCAAAAAGATATTGCACGCCGTACAGCAGTTAAAATCATACCGAGTTGCTGCCTCAGCGAGAAATGGCGAATAATCAATCTGTTAGACGACATCTGGATGCTTTTACCCGAGGTCGAATCATTGGGAAGTTGAAGGAAGGCCGCAGTGTGACAAGTGTGGCTGCAGAGTTCGGAATTGCTCACAGCATCGTTTCATGACTTTGGAGACAATTCCAAACTACAGGAACAGCTATCCGCGGGTTCAGTAGTGGTCGTCCACGAGGAACCACACCCGCAGATGACCGGTACAATGTCTTACAGGCCAGAAGAAAAAGGCGGCAGACAGCGGAGAAATCGCCAGACACACGACACAGACGACTGGACGACCGATATCGCGTTTTACCGTGGCCAGAAGACTGCACGGTGGTGGTCTGTTTGCACGACGCCCTGTACGGTGTGTACCTTTAACGCCTGCCCATCGGAGAAGGCATTCTCTGTGGTGCCGGGAACACCGGAATTGAGAGACAATGAATGGGGACGAGTACTCTTTACAGATGAGAGCAGATTCAGTTTGAGTAGCGACTCTCATCGCATACTCATCTGGAGAGAGCGGGGAAGCCGCAATCATCCCTCGAACATCATTGAAAGGGACATGTATCGAGGTCGCGGTGTTCTCGTTTGGGGAGGCATCATGCTTGGTAGTCGTACAGACCTTCACATCTTCGACGCAGGTTCAGTCAACGGGACCCGTTATTGTAACGAGATTCTTCTTCCATATGTGCGTCTTTTTAGAGACGCTATGGGTCTACTGTTCCTTTTCATGGACGACAATGCACTATGTCATCGCACAGTAGCTGCCGAACAGCTCTTAGAGAGTGAGGATATTGAACGTATGGATTGGCCGGCACGATCTCCGGATCTCAATCCCATCGAGCATGTATGGGATTTTTAGGCAGACGCTTGGCAGCTCGTATCTTACCACCAGTAACGATTCGGGAGCTTCGATTGGCGCTGCAAGACGAATGGGCAGCAATGCCTCAACAACTCATTGACACCCTCATTCTCAGCATGGGCACACGCTGTGAAACCTGCCTAGCAGTCAGGAGATCATATCCTCTACTAAAGACCGGATGTTTCTTGCTGGACACCCATCACAGGGATGTTTCGGCCTTCAGTCGCATTGCGCTCTATGCTACTTTTTCAAACAAGCTTCTTTTATCCCTCTGATTTCTCTTTTAGTAAGTGTTGCTTACATTACACGTGTCCTTACGTATTGGGGATCTTGCGGTATTAAATGTGTTGATTTGGAAAGCTTTTGTACAAAGTTATATTGAAAAAACCGTCTCGTCCTTAATTTTTGCACACCAGTGTATGTATGTAGAGAGAGTGTGAACTAATAGTAGAAATTAAAAAAATTCTTAAACTTCCAACTAAAATCAATTTTGTTACCATCAATTGATTATCATCTATTTGAGAAAGAAAAATAATAAGGAGGGGGGGGGGAGGAAAACGTGATAGAGAGAGAAAAATGGATTTGCAATATTTAATGCATCAAACAGAAGAAACCTTAAGTCCAATTTTTCTTATGTTATTCTGCTGAAAGTTTTCGAAACGAGTACTTTGAAGTATATGCTGAATTTAGAGTATCCATCACCTCAATTTTTTTTTAATCAAATCACTAAACAAAAGTCTATAAAATTATAGCATATCAGTTCTACCGTCCAATTGACAAAAACTGAAATGCATTGATTCATTTCAAATTAATCACAGCTTTTAAAAATATATAAATAAAATTATTAGTTTAAGTTTGGGATGTGTCTTCTCCTACTTATGAGATCATGACTTAAAAAATTTCAGAATCAATCAACAATGATTCTCATACATTTGTCAATCTCTGAGAATCATTCTGTTGTTACAGATAGTCACAGAAAAGATTCCTCTATGTCGATTTCTCTCACCGTACCCTCTTAATAATATTTTCAAAGTTTCTTTTTCAGGAACAGATGTGATTGCAATTATAGTATCTTTTTAATGGAAAGATCGTTTAAACTAATCTCAATTCATTCGTTTATGTTTATTGAGCAAAAAATATTACAATTTAATTTGCGAACACTTGTCAAATGATGATTCATAGCAAATAAGTATAAAAAAATGGAGGTTAAATTTACTAACGGCTGTCGCACATGGGGTTTGATCTATCATTTCCTCTCACGAACCTGTGTCTGCCACGCGGAGGGACACAGTTCCAATTTCATGTGTCCGACAATGACGACAATTAAGTTGCGTGATAGAGTTTCTGGCGACAAACTCATTGGTGGGTAATTAAACGTGGTACCGTATGTCATGTCGTCATACGGGGGTCAGGGATAACACATGTCTATTGTTGATAACATCAAAGTCGTGAGAATGAGATCAAATAAGGTTAAACCATGTAATTAAACTCATGACCCCTGAGCAACCAGCTTCAGACAGTATTTTCAATGCACTAAAATTCAAATTAATCAATGAAATATTCAAAGGTCACAATGAGTTATTATTTGTTAGATTACATACGACTGTTCAGTCATTGATTATTACGACGGTTTAGTCATTGTGTATATTAAGGGTATGTCTTTGTTTAGTGTAGCAAAGCAAAATCTGTGTTGTCTTAGCAAAATACACACATATACTCATTTACCAAAGGGAATTACTAAAATTTACAAAACTATACACCGTAAGCACGGAGTATTTTACCTTTCAGTATGAAATTTCATTTGGTAAGAAAGAGTATGAAATAGAATATGATGTATGTTGTGTACAAGAAATATGGATTGATGCAAGCCGAAAAATAAGCATTGTATTGAAAATATACTTTTATATATATGTTATGAAAATTCAATTTTAATATGAAAAGTAAATTATTTTGTGTGATCTGGAAAATGGAATTGTGTTTAGATGCTCTTATTAAACACTAGGAGATTATAACTTAAAAAATGTTTTCTTAAAATCGTTTTTTATATAGTTTCGTTACAATGTATTATATTTGCAAGCATTAAACATGTAGCAATAATTCAATAGTTCAGATAAAATTGCTTACGTCCCCACACACATACACACACCTTCCCCTCACATACAAATACACATAGCATTTTACTTCCAAAAGTATTAAATTTGTTAAAATTCACCTTGGAGATGCTGATTTAGTCAGCTTAAGTAATGGATCAGTTATGAGCTTATTTCGGATTCGTCACCATACTTTATACAAACAGGCACGTTACGTAAAAGCAGCAACAAAACACACAGGATCAGTTTACACGAGTGTTCTTCATTCTAAAGATCTTAGATTATATACTTCTATTACAGGAAGTCTGGAAATTTCCTGACTCATATGATTTTGGATTTTAACGTGCTGATTAGTCAGTTTCGTTGGCTGATGCAATACTGCATCATTTCTTCACGAAATGTACGCAGCTCTTTCTATGAGGTAAAATTGTGATTAAAACTTTATTTTTCGTTAGGTGGATAAAAGAAAAGACGATGAAAAGTAACACGTGGTGTGTTTCAGGAAAGAGGATTCAGACTCATCATAATTTCAAAAAAATACTTCAAGAAAATTTAATATAAAAATATTACACACATATATATATAACTAAATACATACATATTTAAAATATTTTATTTAATTTTTATGTAGTCGTTAAAAATTTGAATATTACCTTTTACATAATTTATAACTATAAGATTAATTTTCCCGTTCAAGCACAGCATACACTTTATATACCTGAAATTTCAATTCAAGTGTAAAAGTTGAAACAGCTTAAAAATATTCTGGAATTTAATGCAATGAAAGGAAACTTTAGCTAACCGTATTATACTTATCGATTTATTTGATTTATATTAACAATAAACACCATTTTACGAGTAATTTGTAAGTTCATTTACAGTTTTTTACATTAAGAAGAAGCTATAATTAATGAGTAGTGAGAATTACAATGAGCAAAGGAAAAGTAATACTCTTTAATGTATTAGATAATTCCTCTAATTGCAATTAGTCGCTTACAGAAATAATTATTAGACGTTCTTTAGTTTTTCTTGTTAATATACGAATAAATATATTTGATATCTCATGATATGTTTTTTCAACTTATAAAATAAATATTATTAATAAAATAAACTCTATGTAAATTTAAACTAGAAACAGTGTTTTAATTAATTTCATTATAAATATCTTTTAATAAAACAAACTAATTCATGAAGACATGTTGCGATAAAACCTCATATGAATTCTCATACCAACTAAAACTAAGAAGTAAATACATTTGTTTGCCTTTTTACTGGTGCTTTTTATATTTTGTTATAGAAAAAAGAAAAATTCTTTCATATTAAACCTTTTTAGAAAAGTAAAAGTACTTAAATTAACGGCATCATTCCCATTAAAGTCAAAAGAAACTATGTTTCAATTATCGCAATAAAACTTTGGACTATTTTTTTTCTTTTTTCTCAAGAAAGGAAAAGTTCTCGCCTACTGTTTAGCATAATTCAGTGTCTCATTTGCAATTAGAAAACGACAGATGTGTTTTTTTTAGCAAAAAAAGGACAAAAGCAAAAATGTACTAAAACATGAATAGGCGGAATGGTAATAAGGAAAAGAGGCTGGAAAACTTGTGTTTTCAGATGTCATGACTAGAATTCATGACTAACTGGAATTCTCAGAGTGCTGGAGTTTTTTTTCCATTTCTTTCGCCATATTTGGTCTTAAAAAATTTCTAAAATAAAAAGCGTTATTTTAATCTAATATTTCAGCCCTGTTTTTTTTTCTTTTTTTTTTTTTTGCTTTTGGATAAAATCAAAAATTTTCATCAGTTACAATCTCAGACATTAACTTAATTAATGCCGGAATCTTTTTGATGAAGTTAATTTCATACACCACACTTTTGAAGAATTTTGAGAATGTATCAATGTATAATTTTATTGTAAGAAACTTTAAATCACTAAGAAAAACTATTACGAAGAAAGCGATAAATTTTCCGGGATTATTATCATATTTTGTCCTTTTATACCTGCAACAGAATATTATAGCATATATACAAAATGTTTTTTGAGACAACTCATTTTTCTACACGTAGATTATGTTTCATATCTTATCTCTTATAGTTTAACATATAGGTAAAAAACATATTCACTAGGATAAATAATTATGATTAAATAAACTTTTATAAAATTTACGTAAGACATGATGATTAGCAGATGTGAAGGCAATGTAACTATACGAATTTTGAATTAAAAATGTAACATTTTCCTACCTGAAGATATATTTTGGATACGTTTTATGATTTTATAAGGTGTTCGTGATTTTGAAAAAGCGTATAAATGAATAATTTTTTATACTTAGTGTCACCTGATTTAGAATACATTTTTAAAATGGTTTTAAGAATATTTTTACAGTAAAATATTATTCAAACGGTTTTCTTTTTGGGAAAAAAAGGGAGAAAGAGTGACATTTTCAAAACATTTTTCTCTTATGAAAAGTACTTCTATAATAATACTATTTTCTTATATGCAGCTAAGACTTTATACAGAGCCTGAACTAGGATTTTTTTAAATAAATAATTTGAAATTAAATATATATATATATATTAATAAATCAGAATACAGGTATTTTAACAAAAAACACCGATTATTATTTCAGTTGATAATAACTGAAAATAATGTGAATTTGTCAAGTCCTATTTCATGCTCTGTGGAGAAGTCTTAAGCAGTGGCGCACACAAGGGGGGTGGTCCTGTCAAGTCCTTCCCCCCAAAAAAGCCCTTGATTTTTTTTCTGATTGATTATAATTCTAAGTATATAGTACGTAAAATTTAATTTAGTTGTTATTAATGATTAATATTATTAATTAATTCTAATTATTTATTCAATAATTAGCTTTTTACTGTGTTTTGTTCCCGAAAATCGACAAAATCAAAAGGAGCATAATACAAGAATGGTGAACTTTCGACCCTGACCCCCCTCTTCAAAAATTCCTGTGTGCGCTACTGGTCTTAAGTATATATAATCAAAATATTAAATTTACAGAAGCATTTTCCCCAAAAGGAGAGTGCTTTGAAAATATGTAATTATTTCTTCTTTTTTTTTGCCAAAAAAAATTCTATTTAAACAATTGTTATAATAATAATATTTTAAAAACTATTTCATATGTATATTGTAATTCAAGAGAAACTAAATATATATATATATATATATATATATATATATATATATATATATAATTTTTTAAATATATTTATTAGTTATGTGTTTTTATTATAATATTTAAATTCCTCCAAATGTTATTCTTTCCTTTTATTTTTGGTATGTAGTATGACAATACAGGTGAAGGTTGGCTAGCCCTAAAACTTATTTAAACCTGCAATACTGGTTCCTAAGGCCAGGAGTTTGTTATTGTACTATACTACTGTGCCTATTACTTCCTATTTAGAGTATAGTTATCTTAGATTCTATAACTATCTGTGTATTTTTATATTTTGGATTTTATATATATATATATATATATATATATATATATATATATATATATATATATATATATATATATATATATATATAATTATATATTTACAAGTTTTTTCAAAAACACGATTTCGAACGTAGGCGGACGAAGAAAAATTGTAGCAATGCTTAAGCAAAACAATTTTATGAACATTTGAAATGTTTTGCTTTGGTTCAAAACAAAATGAAAGTTTTTGACGATGTCATCTCCTGATAATACTGTGCCTTATAGTTTTTCATGAGGACCCAAGATGGCTGTGGAACTATGTTCTGCATTCGGAGTCTGTGTAATCCACTCCGTCCAAGACCGTGCCATGGGAGTGCCTTGTAGGCGTTCCTCACACCTGTCCACGAAATGGGTTCTTGTATTTAAACGCATTTCGTGTTTCCTTCTAAATCACGATACTGCTATTAAGCCATTGGACCGACATCCTATTAATGCAACCATTTACCTGCACGCATCCCCAGTATGCAAATCGCGCGCTCTCTCTGGCCTCAGATTTCCTTTGCCCCAATCTGCGATGCCTTGATGAATGGGTCGCGTGCCCGTGTGTCGCCTTCCGAGTTTCAACACCGCATTTATAACTCACACATCTGAGAGTGGCCGATAGACTGAACACTGTCAACACCTCGACTATAAATGACACCCCTCAAAAAATTCCTCATGTGAATTCTTTATTAACGTGTAGGTCCAAAATTTTTATTTGTGCCGGATAAGATATAAAAGTTTGAATTATGATGTGTCAGTTAATTAGTAATAATCGGTGCATTTCAAGAGTAAAAATTATCTACCTTCCATGTCTCAATCTTCCTAAGTACGTTTTGAAAACACATTGGGCATAATGTAGTTAGATACAAGTAGAAAATCTAATAAATTTAAAGGAAATGATACATTTTGCATTTCTTCTATAATAGATTTGGTAGTAATCTATTAAATTAGGTTTTTAAACATAAAGAGAAATGTCGAACCAGCAAAATAATGTAATTCACACGAAAAAACGGTATGAATCTAGATATTTCTTAATAATTGAAGTGGAAGGTGTCCTTGCATTTTCTGATTGATCTTAAACCGAAGATTTTACTTGATATTCATGGATTTGAAAAAGGAATTCAAGGATTCATTCACCTGACTGAAATGTGAAAATAACATACAATTTTCTATATCAGAACAAATCCCGAAGAAATTCATCGACAGCCTGTGTGTTGTGATCTTCTTTCAAAATTCAAAATGAAGTTATCATTAAGATATAACTTATAAGATACTTGATGTTGATTTCGTGACAAGGAAAAAAGTGCCTAAGCAAAATGTATTTTTCCTTTAAAACTTATGGATCAATGAAATGTCTTAAGATATTAGCCAAAGCAATCCAAGTATGTTTTGATTACAAAAGCTAACTTATTTTTTTGGATTTTAATATGAATAAATACTATATACAGGTTTAAAAGACTTCCATCAATGTATTCTCTTGAAACATATGCTCTAAAATATTGGAAATTTTTTCTGCTCTGCAACTGTAAATACAATATTATCTTTTAAGTCAACTTGAAATGTTTAAATGATGTGACAAAAGCAAAATTTTAATAATGATTTAATTTATGTAAAGTTACAGTTTTTTATTTTATTTTATTAAAAAAGAAGAGCAACAACAAATGTAGCAAAAAAAAGAGTTAAATATTAACCATTAATCCAAAAGATCATTTGAAGTAGGAAGAAATTAAAAAAAAATATTGAACATACTCATAGAAATTAAGAACACATAAAAGATTTTAATTTAACGGAATTACAAAAATTTTCTTAAAAAACAAGTCTACAAAAGAAATAAGAAGCTTTATATAAAAATATACATATGTGTATTTTTGGTATTTAAAAGTTTCCTTTATCTAGTTAGAAACAATAAATAAGATTAATTCAAAAATATTTCTAATATGGTTCTTACGAATTACAATAAGAATTAAGTATGTAAACATTCCCCATAAAACATTGAAGCATTTCAGAAAACAACACTAGTACGTTGATACTTTTGTTCCAATTGCTTTCTCAGGAATAAACCTCTAAAGACACGAATCCCCCTTTCTTGTTTCCAACTGATATTAACACTCTGTTCTCTAAATGTATCTTTTCCTACACTTTTTAATTGCCTCCTCTCTCTCAAATTACTTCATGCATCAATTCGATACCATTAAGGTCTTGAATGAAACAGATACTTAAGCTAGACGGTCTTGGCGAAAGCGGCACCTTTTACCACCAAGAGAAGTAATTAATTTCCAGAGGACACAAGAAAAGTTGTCCGCGTTGGAAGAACTCATCTTGTTCCTTTCTTGTTCCTTTAAAATCAATCACAGCTTTTGCCTCAAATCCTTCATTCACACACCTCATCTGTCACTCTTCTTTTCTTTCCATCCAGCTACTCGGGAGGAGTTAGGAAAGTCATCTGTTCTACAGAGAGTTTCATTAGGTTGAGAAAAGGAGAATTCCTTGGAGACCACAGTTATTTTTTTCCGCCACTGCCGAGTACTTTATTCCAAAGGTGAAGAGAGTGTTAACACTGATGGCTTTAGCGATCGACAATGTAATAGCAAATGGAAGTTGAGTTTTTCGCCAAAGCGAATTCAGCCAGTGAAGTAAGAATTTTGTATTGTAAGCACCTTACAAGGTGGACGTTTGTTGTCGTTCACAGAGAAAATAGACTCTCGAAGAGGCTCTGATGGGAAATATGCTGACGAAATGGATGGGTTATTTACTTGTCAGTACCGTGAAAGAAGAATTGCCTTTCAATTTGTTCTGCAGATGGATTTAGAAGCCTGAGAATGTAGGAGATAAAGTTGCTGAAGAATGAATAACCCTTACCAAAAAGTGTTCTATTTTTTTTCGTTCTATCAATATAGTACGTGACTATACCTCTTAATTATAATATATGTTAGACTGTGATTTTCTTCTATATTGTTTTCAGGAGAAGTTTTAATGAGATATTATTTGTGAATACGAATACTTCAACCAAGAGAAACCAAGAAAATTTTTTAAGTTGCAGCATCAGTTTCATCTTCCAAAACTGTTATTTTTGCTCCATTGCTTAGTTATTTTAATATTTGGATTAATTATTTTATATTATTTGTGTTATTACTAACAGGAAAAGTAAAATTCATGTATCGAAAAAAGTACAAAAAAAAGTTCCTGATAAGCTTTGATGCAATTAATATACACATGTACATACGAAGTAGGATCCGAAAGTTCCGGGACTGAGCCTATAACTTAGGAAATATATTACCAAGTAAATTGTAGAAACACATACTTCTTTGAAGTAAGAAACTAATGCCTCCTTGGGTAATAACGCACTTTTGCCATCACTTGCAAAGGTCATCGAAACATTTCTGGAATCCATTTTATTTGTCTTTTTATTCAGCCTGCGATGCACTCTTAATTTCATCTACAGATTAGAAAAGACGAGCCTGAAAGTGACATGCCAGCTCAGGGAATAATCTGAATTCCCAGAGGACGAGATCATGGGAGTAAGGGAGATATGGCACAGCAGTTGATTTATTTTTCGTCTAGTTGATGTTTGAAGCTTGTTCTTACGAACCGCTGCAGAAATCGTTTCGTTGTTTTCAGAGGTGTGGAAGTCTGCGGATGTCCAGAGCGTTCGTCGCCTTTGACACTTCCCCGGCCTACCCTGAAACGACGATAAGTTCGCGATAATGTATCACTTCCGTACATATGCTTTCACATTTTGTAAGTCTCCGTAGCACTCTTTCCAAAGTGAATGTAAAATGTGATGTTCCTTCTCTGCTCTACAAACGTCCTTTCTTTCAATCGCCGGTTAGTAAATGCATCCACCCACAAAATACGACGAGCCACAGACCATTTAATTTAGGACAAATCACTTTTAGAAAAGGGGGGAATGCAGTAACACAGAAACGTTATCCTGATAGCTCTACTGCAGAAAATGTTAACGTTATAGGCTCAGTTCGGGAACATTTGAATCCTACCTTATATATGAATGTATACCAACTCATATTTGTATACTTTTTAACATTATTTTTAGACGTTATTCTAAATTTCCTTTTTTGCTCTATGTTTTATAGGTATCTCAAAAAATCAAATAAGTTTAAAGAAATCACGTATTTCAGAGTTTTTATCTTATTATGAGAAAATATTATTTCATTAAAGTTAAATAACTTATTTAATAGACTAATACCAAGGAAATGTCTATAAAACACTATGCGATACTTAGTACTATCTATAGATATGTTAAGCTTTTGGAACTGATAAAAAGACGTAATGAAAAACAGAAAGAGACGCATCATTTTTCAACCACCACCACAGATGCCATTCTCTAAGTGTAGTGAGTGCATGAGTACACTCACGGGATGGCCTACAGTGACCAGATGCTCCTGGTAATTAAGTTACAAAGCCGACCCAAACGAGGCGAGGGTATCCACGTTTATATGCTCAATCATTGAATTACATGGACCGCGCACCCAATAAAGGATCGTGACATTTTTACGAGATGTCTGGCAGAGATGAGACGCCCATTTATACATTTAGGAATACTCCATCACACTGGGAATGTGGATCCAAAAATAACAGTTTATTTCATTACGAAACGATGGTATTTTTGTAGTGAAATATAGTATTAAAAATAGGTATCTAACAAACCTTAACTTAAACAAGCTTTTGTAAAGGTGTCTTGAAGACTGATTAATTAATATTTCGAATTTTTCTTAGCCAAAGTGCAATTCTTCTTAACTACCAATGCTAGTAAGACATTTTTTTTCTATAATTCCTTCAGAATGTGAGCTGTAAATAAATATATCAAGCAAAAATATATTTAAATCATATCGTTGTCTTTCTTTTATATCAATGCAAAATTGAAACACGTGTGAAAATATATCTTCAAGTATTGGAAATTTTTATTAATGTATAATCCTTCGTATAACGCTCACTTTTAACTCAAAAAACATGATCGAAATTTAAAAGTCTGAACTGAACTGAACCGTTATGCACTGAATGTAAAACTGAGAGCTTTCAAATGAGTTTAAAGTAACTTAAGATGAGTATAAAAATTATATATATATATAATAGAATTTTAAATAAGCAAATCTTTAATTTGCAATGTCCCTATGTCCCAAACCCTTTCGAACTCACGCGTAAATAATTAACTAGTTTACCCGCCTGATGGGAAAAAATCATAGCTTTATCTCTTAAAAATTAACAGCTCAGCGTATTTAAAGCAAGGTATTATCGTATGATATCTTTCCACCAATCACAAGTTTCGTCCACGGAAATCACGTGGATTTTGAAATTTCCGGTTGCCGCTTCATATAAAAACTTTCATTTCAAGGGAAATTTGCCTGCTTTTTCTCCTTTGTCATGTAGTCTGCAGCTTTTTGCTTTTGTCCATCGTTTTTTATTCTGTGCTGTGTGTTATGTTTGTTGTTTAAGTGAAATGTTCTTCTACGTCAAATAAATGTGTATTCAAAAGTACCAAGCCTCCTCAAGTATGCCACGACATCAGTGGGTGGTCCTGTGTCCAAAACCCCATCCACCCTAGACTCTTTTTCCGCAATTAATTATAATGTACATAGTACTTAAAATTGAATTAAGTACTGGTTATTAATAATTGTTTTTAATAATTAATGCTAATTAATTTTCATTGATTAATTTTTACTGGGTTTTTTTGTCCCGGAAAATCGACAAAATCAAAAGAATATATATGGCGGCGCTTTAAGGTAAGATACGAGGATGACTGACTTTCAATCCTGGACCCCTCCTCCTCTCTCCTTGAAAAATTTCTCTGTGCATCGTTGTAGGACATCATAGACATAATAGTTGATAATCTTGAAAAGGTCTTGGTAAAATGTAGTTCATATGTATATATACAATTTATTTAAACGAAATGACATGCTATATGGATTTTATAATTGGATAACATGAAAAAATAGTTATATTCTGTTACATCATTAAATTCTGTTTTAACTTTCCACTGTCACAATTATTCTGTTCGATAAATAAATAATCATCTTTAGTTCCATACAGATTCTAACATATGCTACATTTTTTAAATGAAATTTTTAATTGCTTAAGGATTATTTTCATTCCATGTTTGTATATTATCTACTCATATATATATATACTCTATATGTATACTTCCAAATAAAAGAGCGTTGCACGTGAACATTTCAAGTTTTCTCATAAAAAAGGGCGTGCGTTGTACGGCAAATATTTTTTTTTAAATGCAGTTTGAAGGTATAGGAGTATGCTATACGATAAAATAATTCACTGCCAAACTGTACACATAATACCGTTAAAGCTTGAAAGTCATTAATATGCATATGAACTGATTTGCTCCATTAAAGTGTGGAATCAAGGGTTATCCGCGTTTTAAGTGGGTAATGCTAAGATTAGCGGTTTGGGTATCGTTTAAGTTCAAAAGTTTGTTTCTCTCATTGTCTTTCTGTTAGGAATTTGGATTGATTAGAAAGAGTGGCAGAGGTAGTAAATGTATTCGATAAAAGACTCCTCTAATTAATTTATAATAAATTTAATTACGACAACCAGGGTGGATCTTCTGGAAAAAATTAAATGTTAAAAGTTCCAATATTAGAAAGAATAGCCACACACGCTGGTATAGATGGGTCAATCAATTCTTTGATGATTGAATCTATCAACTAATTTGTTGTTCGATTGATTGTATTAATGGGATTCTTTAAATATGGAAAAATAAATAAATAGTTTTATGTCACTTTCCTTAATTGCAATACTATTTTAAACCGTATGATTCTTTGTATTGCAAGTCTTCAATTGATGGATTTTATTAACTAATGTATTGATTGTTTGATTGTATTAACTTGAATCTTAAGATATAACAAAAATAAATAAGCAAAATTTAATTTAAGCGCAGGAACGTTGTTGTTGTTACACTCAAAATGTCACTTTAAAGAGTGCCTAATAGATTTGTGTAGTTTATCTAAGTAATTCACAAATTTGCTATGAAATTTGAGAAATGAAACAATTTTCCATACTTTAATGGATCATCCTAGTTAATATGCAGATCACCTAACTAATTAGAAAATTGACTGATTTCTGCACTTTAGCGGTAACACATAAACTAAAATAACGATTGTTTTGCCCCGAAACTGATTTAACAAATATCACTAAAAATCTATCAACTCTTCACCTACATTGTATTATTTGTCTTCAATCCCACTATAAATGCATATATCTTTCCCAATCTTTCTATGTATACTGAAAACATAAAGAGCAAAGTATTGGGATTCTAGCTAGGGAAAAAGAAATAGATATATTCTGAATCACCGTTTCGATCGATCTCTAAGAAAGAACATAAAACGTCTACCCCTTGTATATAGGCCTCCTACAAAAGATAGGAACTCGTATAAAAAATATCTATCCTCCTTTACGCATTCGCTTACCTATTGGAAGCAGGCATACGTGATGGCGGGACCGATTTGAATTGCGGAAGAAGGAATTTTCATCGTAAGGCTTCGATTTTCTTTATACCCCGGATGGCGGGGGAGCGGCGAAATAAAGCAGCTTAATCTTATTTTTCGATTAAGTGATAAAAACGCCTAGAATTCCTTTCTTTTCCACCGCGCTCCTTACAGGTAAAAGGTAAGGGCGTTATTGGAAAAGTCATGGTTAAGAGGCTCTCTATATATTTTGCGAAGATGACTCTATGTCTTCGTATTTTGAATGGTGCCTCCATATGCGAAGGTTTTTTTATGTATTTTATTTCGAGCTTATTATCTCTGCGGATAAAAAAGTATTTTTTGGATGCCATGTTTTGAATATTGAAAAAAAGTCCAGTTTTGACTTTTATTATTAAAAATAAGCTAAATAATTTGTACCATGGTTAATCCTTTGAATTTTCTTTCCAATGATCGAGGTTACAGAACACCACTCACCACAAAAGGGACGAAAAAATATATACAAACAAACCAGAACATAATAGGCATGGCAAGAAAAGTCTATGATCCCAATAAATTCCTTGCGTGCCAGTAACGGTCGCACAAAGAGGTGTTCTCTAGTGCTGGGCTGCGAAGAAGCTGGTTTTTATCCTTCTCTTCCTATTGGTCGCAGAGCGAGCGTAAATTAGGTTTTATAATATGAATTTAAGGAATATGTTTGAGGAGAGGCTGTCATGTCCAGTAGCGAGGAGAAAACCAGCAACTGCTTTTTGTATCGGTCACATAGGGATCTTAGAGATTATATATATATATATATTCGACACCAGATATTTTCGGAATTTCTCTCATTACATTGATTGTTAAAGTGAAATCCTTTATTTGTTTTTAAATTGGATGCTTGAAGATGAGAAAAAGGACAACTTTACTTGATGTTTGTTGGATAGAAGATCCCTACTTGTGAAAGGGATCTGCTATCACATAACCAGTTACACCGCAGCGTCCCTGGATTCACTATAATTTTGTTTTACTTCTCACAGGTCTGAGTTTTAAAGTATTAAAAAATAGTAGTATTAAGTCTTTTTTTACTTATTTAAGTTCCGGTAATTAGATAACATGCGAATTTTCTCTGTTTCTCATGATTATCATTCTATGTCATTTCACATTCAAACTCATGATGCAAGTTCAGTATTAACCGATTATCAGTAGAATTAATTAAAATTTATGTGTAATCAGATGCTATACCATATTTTTATGAGAAAAAATTCAGACGACGTAATATATGTGTGTGTATGTGTTCAAGGGAGAACCAATTAATACAATACGCATTTTCGGATTTAATATGCATATGCATTTAACTGCTTCCTTAAATTCAGTAAGACATTTAGAACGTACAAATCTCAGATATTATAATTAGAAGTATCTGCAACAGTGTGTGTGTTATAAAGCAAGCTAACGTAAAATATAACTGTATACAAGTATGCAACTAAGATAAGCCTTTGAATATATTTCTCAACTCCTTCAAGTGAAATTAAGAATTGAATTTGCTATGAAATAATCTGCTAATTTAAATAAAATAAAAAGAAGAAAATCACATATCTGAAAATACAATGTACACTGGTGTGCAAAAATTAAGGACGAGACGGTTTTTTCAATATAACTTTGTACAAAAGCTTTCCAAATCAACACATTTAATACCGCAAGATCCCCAATACGTAAGGACACGTGTAATGTAAGAAACACTTACTAAAAGAGAAATCAAAGAGATAAAAAGAAGCTTGATTGAAAAAGTAGCATGGAGCGCAATGCGACTGAAGGCCGAAACATCCCTGTGATGGGTGTCCAGCAAGAAACATCCGGCCTTTAGTAAGGGATATGATCTCCCCTGACAGCTAGGCAGGTTTCACAGCGTGTGCTCATGCTGAGAATGAGGGTGTCAATGAGTTGTTGAGGCATTGCTGCCCATTCGTCTTGCAGCGCCAATCGAAGCTCCCGAATCGTTACTGGTGGTAAGGTACGAGCTGCCAAGCGTCTGCCTAGAAAATCCCATACATGCTCGATGGGATTGAGATCCGGAGATCGTGCCGGCCAATCCATACGTTCAATATCCTCACTCTCTAAGAGCTGTTCGGCAGCTACTGTGCGATGACATGGTGCATTGTCGTCCATGAAAAGGAACAGCAGACCCATAGCGTCTCTAAAAAGACGCACATATGGAAGAAGAATCTCGTTACAATAACGGGTCCCGTTGACTGAACCTGCGTCGAAGATGTGAAGGTCTGTACGACTACCAAGCATGATGCCTCCCCAAACGAGAACACCGTGACCTCCATACCTGTCCCTTTCAATGATGTTCGAGGGATGATTGCGGCTTCCCCGCTCTCTCCAGATGAGTATGCGATGAGAGTCGCTACTCAAACTGAATCTGCTCTCATCTGTAAAGAGTACTCGTCCCCATTCATTGTCTCCCCAATTCCGGTGTTCCCGGCACCACAGAGAACGCCTTCTCCGATGGGCAGGCGTTAAAGGTACACACCGTACAGGGCGTCGTGCAAACAGACCACCACCGTGTAGTCTTCTGGCCACGGTAAAACGCGATATCGGTCGTCCAGTCGTCTGTGTCGTGTGTCTAGCGATTTCTCCCGCTGTCTGCCGCCTGTTTCTTCTGGACTGTAAGACATTGTACCGGTCATCTGCGGGTGTGGTTCCTCGTGGACGACCACTACTGAACCCCCGGATAGCTGTTCCTGTAGTTTGGAATTGTCTCCAAAGTCATGAAACGATGCTGTGAGCAATTCCGAACTCTGCAGCCACACTTGTCACACTGCGGCCTTCCTCCAACTTCCCAATGATTCGACCTCGGGTAAAAGCATCCAGATGTCGTCTAACAGTTTGATTATTCGCCATTTCTGGCTGAGGCAGCAACTCGGTGTGATTTTAACTGCTGTATGGCGTGCAATATCTTTGCCAGAAATACTGATCTTACACCGACAACATGCTTTATACTACTCAGACACTCCCCCATTATGTCTACCTGCATATCTGCGCATGTGCTACCGTACATCACCTTACTTAATCTCCTGATTGGTCTTTCTGTCCACTCTGCCTCTTCGTTCAGCTGATATGCTAATTTTTCGACTTCGCCCTTAATTTTTGCACACCAGTGTAGTATCAAAAACATGTCTTTTAGCTAGAAATGATTTAGAAAAGGTTGACGATTGTTCCTATATATAGATACAGCATTCAAATAATTTTTGCAGGTTTAAAAATTGTATTTTAATTGAATTAAAAATAATTTTAAAAAAAAGAAAATGCTTTTCACAGCATTTTTTTTTGTTGCGCAATAAGTTACTAAAAATATAATTTTTTAAAACTTCGAAGTATATGTTGGTTTAAAATATTTAATTTAATATAAGTTAGTACACATTAACGCATTTTTGTAAAAATAACGTAATAACTAGTTTTAAATTCACAATAAATATCGAGTATTATTTTTAAGTATTTACTTAAGCAACATTCTTAAACAATTTTAATGCAACAAAATTTATACTTTTTTCTATTTTTTAAATTTTTATTGATTAAACCCAGATATTAATTTGTATTGAAATGACGCATAGAATTTACGAATCTTAAAAAAATCCAATAATTGAAAAATCTTCATTGTACTTAATTTTTCTATGTATTTACCAATATTGTATAAAAATTCCTTTACTCTTTCAGGATGGATAGTTTTTTTAGATATGTTGAAAAATAAATGGGATGAATTTAAATCATGTAAAAATATTGATTGCATAATTTATCTTAGTTTGAGTCCTCAAATTTAATTTACTTGCTTGTAAATTTAGCTGACTATGTGTATATTAGCTGAATAGTTATTAATTAGTAAGAGAACTGCAACATCAAATTAAAGTAGGATCGAGTTGGAACAGATGTAGAGTTCTTCTTAGAGATTAGCAGAAGTTGAAGTTGATTAAAGGAAGGTTATCAAAAAATAAAATAAAAATTTTAAAAGATAAATAGATTCAATCAGAAACGAGTCATTTTTTTCAAAAACTAAATATTGATAAACTTTTCTTCCCATACCTTAGCAGACACTCTCATGTATGCTTTGAAATCGTCAAATAAGTAATTACTAGGGAAGGAAGAAAAAACCAGTTGTGTTTCGATTATTCTTCCCTGTTCTGAAATAGGATAGCAAGAGAACGGGGATCGATCAGGACGTTGGATGCTTCTAAAAATGCACAATAAAACCATCCTCGCATATTTCTTCCCCCATATAAAAAGGGGGTAGTGAAAAAGCAAGAAAATTTCCAATAAAAGAGAGACACCCGGACTGGTGCGGAGTTAAAGGTGCCGGGGCGATAAAATCGAGCGTCGAAATTGCCACGAGCTGCGATGATTTGTAACAAATCCGTTACATTATGCCCGTTGCATGCGAATTACCTGCCTTGTTCTGTAATACAGAACGCTCGCTACTTATCGCTTCTAGAACATTCTTCGTGATTACCGAAAACTTTGGAATCGCTTCTTCCTTGCACGATCTTTGCCAATGTACAGCAAACGCGAAACACTCCTGCGCCATTTTGGATCACTCACTCAAGTATCAGAGTATCACTCAAGTACCTAGTGTTCCTAATGTTTCAATAAATCATTGAAAACATGTTTTGTTTCTGGTAAAAATTTTTAATGAAGAAATGAAACTGCAGTAATTTTATTAAAAAATATGTAAGGGGTACATTTTGTTATGCAAAGGGCTATAGAAGACACACATGTCTCGGAATTTTGAGACGCAGTTACACTAAATGAGAAAATTAGTTGCCTGAATGTGTACGTCTCTCTTTAAACCCTTATGAGGGAACATTTAGTTGGATGCGATACGCAATATTACTATTATTCTACAATCAGATAAAGAATTTTCAGATAGAAGCTTAAGTCATTGTATTGGAACGAATTTGTATCCATAACTTTTCACTTGACTTCAGGCATGGGATAACGCTGTCCATAATTTATGCACATTAAAGGACATGGAGTAAAATAAGGATAATGTTAAATTGATCTTTTATTATGAGATAGTAAAAAAAAATGAAATAATACGGGATATAAGTTGAATTCAGTTCAAAGCCTCAAGAAGTAAAAAAGAAGTTTATTTTTTTAATAATATCAATGTTTTAATACCGTATGTTTAATCCAATAGCTTTTTCAAAAAAGTAAAAAATTAGCTTGGTTTACAAGTTTTCGAAATACTTCTTGGTTTTAGAAGAATATTTTTTTAATAAATTTTACAAATTAGGAATAATTTTTAAGGGAAATAAACAATATTTTTAAGATTTAATATTATTACATAAATTAAAATTTAATTCCGCCTTTCTTAACCTTATTGCGTATAGACAGGTTTCAGTGTAATTTGTTTGATTTGCAGATAATGGTGCCTTATTTCATTTTTTTTATTTCAAAACATTAATTATCCTCCCTTTTTTCTTTGCTTTATTGATAAATAGGAGTTTTTTATTAGTAAAGTATTACGCAATATTCCAGCTTTCCAGTCACAATATATATAAACTTAATTTTTAATTCTCTTATTTTATCATAAATATTATATTTATTTAAAATGTTTTAGAAATAACATAAGAAATCAATAAAACCTTCAACAAAATTGTTGCTTAACTTTAAAATTTATAACACATGCTTTATAACGCATGACTAATGATTCGCTATGGTAAACATGTTACGTTTCTCCTTAATTTGCTCCTTTTACCGAAGCCCACCATACGTTCTAAAAAAGATGATTTAAAATTCTCATTATTTTATAATCATGTATCATCATTTTTTAAAAATCTTTTTATGATGACATTTGTTTGATTCCATCAAAATTAAAATTTATTTTCTGCATAATTTTTCATACAAAAATGAAGAAAGCAAGTTTTATTTGAATTCTTTTTATACCACACTTGTAATCCTCTTCCCCACCCAAAAATTCTCTTTAAAATACGATATTTTTTTGAGAAATTTGTTGTTTTATTTTTGTACATACATCTGCAAAATGATGTAGCAAATCTTAAGACTTACTACAGATACTCTGATGTAAGAGTAAATAAAATGTGTTTGATAAACCAAACTTATAAATAAAAGGATGTCGGAATCTTATCGGGCACAGTTTACTTAAATTTAAGTTTTTAAGTATCATACATGTCTATAAAACCTTAGGACTTCTCCAAACTTTCTAAATTGAATGTTGGAACTTGCATTTGAAAGTAACGTTTTGAAGCAAGTGTGGACAAATATGGCGATACATGCTTAGCCGTAGCGAAGCAATTCAAGCCCTCCCCCTTACCTAATCAATATACAGAAAAACAGAACGGCCTAAATACTTTAAACAGAAGAAGGCGATGAAATTGCCACATTTGACAGTTTGTAAAAATTTCACTTTCAAACGACGTCCGCTGCATACAAGATGACTCGATATTGTCACTTTTTTATTGTACTTTTTTTTCTTTATCCTCATCGTCTAAAAAGAGAAAATTTCCAAAGCACGGGCTTCTATCGGTGTTCAGCATCTGGAAATTTCTACTTTGTGTTGCCATTTTTCCTCCTTTTCTGATTACTTTTGTTTTCCAGAATATATAAATGAAATGAGATCAGAGCTTTTATATTGATTAATGGACACAATTTATTCGTTTCGTTCCTACAGAATCGATACAAACAATCTGCTCACTTAAATATGCAGACCTTTTTCTTATTGAAAATTGCCTTCCTGCCTGTCTTATGGGTGTTTCTCTTTTTCGGAATGTTGGAACGTATTTAACGTTTTTGGATGCCTGCCGAATTGAAAAACTATGCAAAAAAAGGTGTAATAATTATTTAAATTTCTTTTTCTTCTCTTGCCAAAAAGCTGTCCGGTGTATTTTTAAATACTTATTATATTTTAATATTTTGATAAGAGTAATATATTTAAAAGCAGTTTAGATTCTACTTGAACTTCATATTTGATTTTCAACAGTAAGAAATACCCAAAAAAACTGTAGAAATAATTTATATTAATTAATTTATATATATAAGTAAAAGAATGAAATATGAAAAAAAAATATGTTGCCTAAAATGTGAGCTCCTTATTTTAATTCCTTCAGCATACGTCTGCAAAATAAAAATAAAATCAATAAAATTAGGATGTACTGAAAGATATTTAAATTTTAAATTTATGAAAGAACTATCTCCCGCGTCCAGAAACAAGTAGATTCATGTATAAAGAATCTAAAATAAATCACGAGTTAAAAATTATTATTAAAAAACTATTATAATTCATTAGTTAAAATTAATAATGAAAGTCATATAAATTTGTAATTAATATACAAAAATTTATTTGATATAAAGTATGCATTACATTTTAAACAAATTTATTCTCACTAGCAGTAGTATATAACTTTCACATTAGTTTTTCATGTATTAATTCATTAATTTTAATTAAATAATTTTAAAGATAATTGAACTGCCGCAATATAAATGAAAATTATAAACTAGATATTGATATACTGATATGTGATGTAATCATAATTTCCACTATTGTATTAAGAATTAAAAATATTAAATCAAATAAAAAATAAATGTATCATTTATTTAATATCAGTTAAATGATACTTTTAAGAAAATGTTTCTTGAAAAAACTTGTTGTCACAACGAGTTTATTTAATAAAAAATAGACTAATTGTAGCAAAGACATTATGGCATTGAAAACAAACAAATATTCTTTGTTAATAATACAATAAATGATACTTTTAATTCAATGAAGAATTTCATTAATTTTTGAAAGCTATTATTTAAATATTTTGCTTAACACCCATGTTCACACATACATTTAAGGAATTAAAGAATGGCAGTACTATGAGATATCCCTGAAAAGCAAACATAACTATCAGTATCCTAAAAGATAAAAATTCTGTACAACGATTTTTTGCAATAAAATTGGTGCAGTTAAAATATACATGTGTTCAAAAATCTAAAAGCTTGAAATAATAGAATTAATTATTAAGACAATAGTTTGCCATATATTAGATGTATGGGCAATATAAACATCTGGAAAAGGAAGTAACTATCAAAAACTCGTATTTTTATAAATGCAAGTTATGAGATTTTTATTTTTTAAAAAAATGAATCGCATATCCCTAGTTTTTACCCTTTAATAGTATTAACCACTATTTTGTTACTGAGATCTCGATAAAAATTACAAACTTTGAGTTTTACTTTTTATAAAAGAAAAATATCAATTCAAAAATATCATTTAATTTAACGGTCATTCTTTTAAAATTAATAACAACTACAAACAATTATTTTACATTATATACAAGGAGAAATAGATGTTATATGCATATAACAATTAAAAAAATGAAATTAAAAACTCATACTTAGCTAAGATAAAATAAAATTAAAAAATTAAATGTAACTATTACTGTACACATGCAATGAATGGGATTCCATAGTTTTTTTAATTATCTAACATGAAACTATATAAGGGTATATGAGCGAAATAACCTTCTCTAATTATAAGCAATTATTTAAACAAACATTATTATAGCAATACTAACATTAACATTTTATAAGCATGATTTACCATTTTTGAGTCAGTTTTGCTGTAATTGGTTTTTTATTAATCAGTTATTGAAATCAAAGTGTACATATATCCAAAATAAATGCAGCGTCATAATGACGTCAAACTATGAACTTTTAACTCTGAAAAGGATTTATAGTAAGCTATTATTTGGGAATTATTCCCCGGAAAAGGAGAACATTCATGGAGTTCATTTTTGAAACTTAAGTTACCTTTTTAAATAATCCCTGTAAAGAAAATTATTAAAGCATAATATTTACTGGAAAATATAAAATTCTGAAGCTATCTCTGTAAAATTCTTTAGCTGCTTATTTTTCTTAACTGAAGTAAATGCTGTTGTTAACTTTTCATGTTTCATAAATTATTCTAGCAAACATTTTTAATTATTTTTAAAGTAGGTAAAAACAAATTTTATTATTGCAGGTTTTGATAAATATATACGTACCAGTTTTATTTTAAAATTAAAGTTAACCTTTTTTTATTTATTAGTTAAATTAATGTAATTTTATGTATTAAATAATTTCTAAATATATACGCGACGCATTTTCGAAATTCCTTAAGACAAATAACATTGGTAAGTGCAGATAATATGTGCGCCAAATTTAGTTTTTAATAGATTTTATGACATACGATTCAAAATTAAAAAAAAACTCTTTTAATTGAAAAATAAATTTTAAAACCTTGAAAACATTTTAAAAAATGGTGTTTTAAATGTTAAAAACGTCATAATATATATAGTTATATACCCATCTTATTTTAAAATTTTCTATTAATTTTAGCTATTTGTACCTCCAATTTGTACTTAATAGATTCCCCCAATGTTTGGAAATATGTATACTTTAGAAGAATTAAGATTCTAGGCCAGACACATTCTGATGTTAGATTTTGCATCATTGCAAAATCTAAGTCATCAATTGTATCAAACCGAAATTATATTTTAGCAAGGAAGAAAAAATAATTCATGAAAGGAAACAAAAGCATAACCTACATGTCGCTTGTACGCATGTATGTATAAGGAGGAGGACACTAGAATACAAACACACCCCAGACATTTACAAATATATATGCATGTGCGTTGTGTATATCTCTGTTTATTATAATTTGCAAGAATCTGAATAAAAATTCTGAATTTTAATGAAAATAGTTTTTTTTTGTTATTTACCTTACGTTATAAATTGTCAAATTATTCAAATTAACATTATTATTATTTTGAATTATATGCAAATCTTTCAAATTTTTATAACATAATGAAAGTCATTGTATTCCTGAGAATGAATTTTATACATCAATGAGAAAATAAAGCATTAAAGAAACAAGTAATATAAAAAAAAAAAAAAAAATTAAGTCAATTCCTACTTCGATTAACAAAGAAAAATTTATTTTAGCTATTTTTTATTAAATAATTACAACTAATATAAATATGTATATACGTAGGACAGAATCATAGCATTAAGTGATAATTCAATTATTAATTATCATTTAAGTATCGTATTGTCATTCAAAACAATCGTGTATATAAAATTTTAGTTCAACTGAATGCTTTAAAACGTGAGAAAAAATCTTTTCAAGTTTTGACACAAGTCGCCAAAATGGTCGCTAAGTCGTCAATGTGGCTATATTTGTAATTCTTTAAATAATTAGTTTTAATCAATTAATTTTTATTAATTATAATTAAATTATTGTATTGTCATCCAAAATAATCATGTATATAAAATTTCAGCTCAATTGAGCGCTTTAAAATGTATTTTATTAACGATTGACAATTCCACCAACATAAATAAATAAACATGTAGAGAGTTGAGCTAATAGTAGGAATTGAAAAACACTTATTGTTTTACAGCAATATTCAAACAATGGTCTAAAATTTCCAATATACATTTATATAAATTTGGATTAGCTGTCATTCTTGAATTCTTTAAATTTTAATTACACTATAAGACTTTTGTTCGATGCAAATACAGTAAGACCTCTACATAACGATGTCGCTAAGTCTCGAAAAAAAGTTAGTTATATGAAAAATTCATTATATTGAGGTTTATCTTTCAATATACTTTATAAACTATGTAAAACTAATTTTAAATTCATAAACACGATACATTAAAATAAAGTCATTATTTAAACCTCTTTGTAATTAAGTATCTATTTATTTTATATATCTTACCCATCAAGAGAAAACTTAATAGAAGGAAAAAAAGACTAAAGAACATTGAGGAATGCACTGTATTTTCAACATGAAGAAAATACTTTTATATTAAAATTAATGATTTTTAAGTACATTTTCTAATTTAAAGTCAACAAGTAATTTTAAACATACATTATTTTATAACTAGAAATTCTAAACATACATTACCAAATGCGTTTTTATATTTAATTACTTTTAAAATTTGTTAATTTGATTAATTTCCGTGAATTCTCTTAAATCTTTCTAGCCATCCACTGCTACCAAGAAATTGATCGTATCCCAATACCTTCGCAAATTGAAGATATTTTTCTAATACGAAAGGTCTAGAGATCAGAACATTTTTTTCTCGCATTGTGTGTATCCACTTCAAAACTACCTTGTTGTCATCTTCATAGACACATGTTCGTAAACATTTAGAACAAGAATTCGATGAATCATAATTTTGTAGCTTATCTCCAATTTTGATAATAGTTGATAAGTTCTTTGAATGAATATACCAATTTTTAAAGCAATATTCTTTTTCTTGACGCTTTTATCCAATTCCTGAAAAATTATTATTATTATTATTATTATTTGATGTTCAAGTACGAACGTTTTGACATTTTCAAGCTACAAGACATTTCAAGAAACGAAACTACCATTACGACTAATTAACACTACAAATGAACGGAGACTAGTTCAAGGACGCTTGGACTCGAGACAACTCCACTGAATGTGAAAGTGGATATTGAAGATGTTTCTAGTGAACTAGACAATGGAGGTTAAAGGCTGCAGTTCTTGGATGAAACACCCAGAATTCTATTGCTCTCGGTGAGTTAGGCACCTAATAAAACCATTTCAAGATCTATTACTATAAAATGTGTTAAAAGAGAGAATAACTTGAAATGTCCAGAAATACTTCAAAAATAGGGAGGGAAAAAATTGAATCACAAGAGAAAAAGTTCGTTATATAAAAAATCACTTCGCGATTGGGAGGTTATTTTACAAAGAAAATCGTAAAATGTTCTCGGTTCCAGGAAAAAGTTCTCTTTATAGAAAAATTCGCATAGAGGCTTGACTGTAAATCAAATTTTTTGTATAAATCAAATATCCATTCCCTACACAAACATAAAAAAGCAGCAAGTTTAAAAATAAATAACAGCTGGAGAACAGTATTAAAAATCGGTGCTGTGTGCCTAGCCACTTGTTTGTGCTTACATCGCTTCTCAAATTCAGCGAAGTGAAAGGATATGCATTGGGCGTGCCCACGCTAAGTGTTGAGAGTGTAATCACAAGATGGCTCTGAGCCGTTGGGATAAATAGAGTGAGAAAAATTACAGCCCACCACATGTGCATTATTGAGTATAACTTTAATTAGAGCGCTATCGATGGGCCAAAATAATCGGAATTATTTTTTTATTTCCAAAAATAACATGAAATTTCTAAGAAATGTTTATTATTTTTTCATCTTGTTAACATTATAATAAATCAAAAGTTTCATAAATGCAATAACATAAATCTTAGTTTTTATAAACTCTGATAAATTATGACTTAAGGACTGTATCAGTCCTCACAAATCTATGTTAAAGTAAAATACTTTTTTAACATCAAATACTCACAAATTTCAGTTCCTTTAATTAATGCGAATAAGACGTGTAACTTTATCGATAAAGGAAATAAAATATCGCTCGAAATTAAAAATTATTCAATTCTTTTGACCACTTTTACCCCCCTTCCTGTCTTTTTTTTTTCTTTTATTCCTTTTATCGGAACTACTTCATTATTCATTTCGACGTGTGCCTTTTTTTCATTCCATCTAATTCACAAAAGAAAACCGTAACCATACATTGTACTCGGGCATCTATACGAGGAACTTAACAACTTCTTACGCACTGAAAACAATGCAGCGATTGATGCTGTGTTTTCTTTCTTTCTTTCTCTCTTTCTTTTTCTATCACTACCGAATTTATTTTAAAGGCCCTTTTTCAGTCATAAAATTCCTTTTTTTCCTGGTAAATTGAGCAAACGATAACGTACGTTGGACGTGTGTGTGGATTGTGGCTATCGTTAGCTTACGGCAGTCTTGGGAATTCGGTTCTGCAGACTGACAGTTGTATAGAAAGATAAACATTGCTCAAAATATGTTCCTACCAAAACATTTGATTTAGTTTTATTTTTTATAATGGGCAGCAAAAATGGTAAAAACGTGACCATCTTTCGTCCACTATTGTTTTTATTCGTAAATGTGTATACATATATATAAATTTAGAACGAAAGTGGTGTTAAAATGTAGGTCATCGAAAACATTCGCTATTGGACACATATATGAGTGTGGAAAAAATTGTCCAGGCAGGCAAGGCTTATCTAAATAAATATATAATATTATACTTATTCTAAATTATGTATATTTGACTTCAAAATGTTGGAAGATGTTTTATTTGTGAAATGAGTCAGATTTATTCACTTCCAAGCTATGCAAAATATGTTTCAAGTTAGAAAGCATTGAAAGAGGTGATGTTTCGACAATAAGCTTGCTTATAATCTTAAAAGAAGCCTTTTTTATTTATTACACAATAATTTATAAAACTTGAAGACATTTATGCAAAGCCAATACATCTGTATCTTTTTCAGGTTCTGTGAATTATATGTTTTTATTGTCATTCTTTAGAATATGTTACGGTGAACTTTGTAAATAAGCAGTGCTTCTCAAACTTTCAATATTTGCGACCCAATTTTCAATCATAATGTTCATCGCCCCCCATATAATAACAATGTATTGAATGAAATAATAATGTACTTTGACTCTAAAGCAATAATACGACTTTAATTATAAACCGCAAAAATGATTAAAAAAGATAAGTATTAAATTTCGTATAAGTAACATATATTTTAAGTAAGTTATACTTTTAAGTAAAAGGATAAGTATTATATTATGTCAGCATGTGTTTGGTTTTGTTTTCTTTCAGTAAATTAATAATTTTTCAAAATAATTTTTTATTTCATCTTTCTGATAAGCTCGTGCCAATCACTTAGGGTTATTACTTCCCACCAGCAGGGGGTACACCCCACAGTTTGAAAAGCGCTGTAATAAAGGGTTCTTTACACATAACAATAAAAATGATGAAAGCTTTTACATGGTGTTTTCTTTAACTAAGCATAAATCGCTACATTTGGTGATTATGTTCAATTAAAAATTTTCTAATAAGAGATTTTTATCTTCTTCGTATTGAAATAATCGGTTATAAGCAATTATAAGTTTTATAATTGTAAGTAATTTTATTTAAAATTATTTTGAAATTAGTTTATTGAGATGAGTCAACGATTAAAATTATTCTTACCATTAACTAATACGAACAAGTTTTTTATAAGTGTGTAACATTAATTACTTGATTAACGAGATTTTGTATTTAAAATTGTTTCATTCTTTAACAATAATAATCGGATATGAGTCAAAATCAATGCAATTTTAGATCAACAGATGCAGTTAATTTTAAAATCTATTTAAGACTCTTCTTTTAAAAAAGTAATAACTGTTTTTGAAAAAGCATATGGATTTGCTCAGAAAACTTTCCTGAAATTTTACTGATGTATGTAAGAAAAGTAAAAAAAAATACTTTATGAATGTACACATTTTCTTTATCCTCTTTCTTTTCTTTTCTTTTTTTTTTGTTTAGTAAAATATTAAAATAATCTTCCAAATACAGCATTTTAGAACATATGCAAAATAAACAATTGGAAAAAGTTATGCGGATATTCAACCAAACTTCAACGCAATGAGCAAGCTCATAGAATACTAATTAGATAGGGTGTTTTTTATGTAACTTTTTTCTGTATTGATCTGTATAAAATTGTTTTTATCTTTCTTTTTCACAAAAATATTTTACAACAGTAGTTGAAAAAAATTTAATGCAAATATTTAACTATAAATATAATTGATTTTCTTTGGGGAATTGAATATTTTATGAATGAAGTATTTACATATTAGAGCAACAGAAGAAAGTAATTATTGAAAGTTAATTGCAAGGATCTAAACGATGCCCATTATGATGAAACATTGTAAGGATTTATATGTTATGAGAAATACCTGTATATATTAATTAAAATTAAAATTTATAAATTAATTCATGATTGAAATCGAAATAGAGTAATTTTATTTATATTTTATTTCTATTGTTTCTAACAAAGAATTAAATTTAAATATTCTTTAAGTAATATTTTAATATATGGATAATTACCCAAAAATAACTGTAAACTATTTACATTCTATTATGTTTATGTTATGAGTTTCAAAGACCCTTAATTTGTAAGAATCCCTTGAAACCCGAAACAATTTTCTCTCTGACAAATAAATCATTTATTATCAAAATTTAAAAAAAAAAGACAAAAAAAATTTTTCAAGGCACATTCAGCAATTTAAAAAATATATATGATCAAGATTGAAATTCTTAAGTACAATTTAAAAAAACAAATAAACCTGCTTAATATATTTTCCAAACATTTTTCATCGAAATCGTAAGCTGGAACGAAATCAATTATCACACATGGATAAAGTATCTCTTATAAAAAAAAGTACACACAAAAGGAGAAACAAGTACGATTTCACGCCTGCTTTATTTCGATAATAAAAAAAAACTCACACCGAAAGAAAAAATACCTCAAAATATTTCCAAGATATTCAACAGCAAAATGATAACACATTGTTATTATTTTGTCCTGTAAGAGCACGTTTTTCCGTGCAACTGATTTCAGTAGCTCCATTTGCTTCTAGTGTTGATTCGCATGATTTTACACCGAGGAATAGTAGTAAAAATGATGATGACGAAAAACGGAAATAAAAACATTCAATAGTCTATTTGTGGAGCAAATGAAAGAAATACATATGAAAAAAACGAATCTTTCTTCCACGCGACTCCACGGATCCATGACTGATGACACGTTTGGGACTATGTTCCCCAAATGACAGACAAGCTGCCTCTTTGCAAAGTAACTGACACAAATTGGACCATCAAGATTTCTTCCCGTCGACCGGATCTGAAGTAAATGAGAAAGTAAAGGAGGAACAAAGGAGCTGGAAGTATTTATTTTAAAAATGCGTGCGTTGCTTCGGTGCACGTCGTGAAATGACAGTCCAGAGGCCCTCAGGTCTTTAGGACTTCTCCGACGATTGACTCGGTTGGATGTAGCACTGGAGGTCTTAATGACAGTATTAACTCGCTTGTTGGTGACACTGGTTTGAAGAAAAAACGCTACTTGTACTTGTAGCTCATAATCACTCATAAAACGAAAGGAGGATAAAGCAAAAATCGCCAATACATGTGAATAATTTTAAGGGAATAGAGAGAGAGAAAATGTAAAATAATAAAAGACAAATTGTAATTCCTACAAAGCTAAGAATGAATGAAAATGGCTTTTAAAGCATATAAAAACCCGCCAAAATGTAAGTAGATATTTAAAAAGTCAATAGACAAAAATGGAAAACTATTATGTTTTCTAGAGTCGTCACTGATTTAGGACAGTCAAATAGGTTAAGCTTGCTTTACAAGATCCAACCTTCCCCATCCAGCAGAAAATTTCGCCTAATAGCGCAATAGAAAGTGAAGAAAAAACTTAGAAAGAATAATTTAGCTAAGACTAATAATAGTACGTATAAGCTAAAGGACTATGTAAAACAAACAAACTAAATTGAATAACTATTGTAAAACTGTAATGTTCAATTTATGGAAACCTTCTAACGAAAATATATATACCATAATAATGTATCATCGAGCAAAGACATGCTATAAAGCTTATCTAGTTGCCAGTCAGAAATATATATATATATATGTATATGTATATATATATATATATATATATATATATATATATATATATATATATATATATATATATATTTATATATATATTTATACTTATATATATATATATATATATTTTATATATATATTTATACTTATATATATATATATATATATATATATATATATATATATATATATATGTAATAATTCGCTTAAAAATTATCTCAGTGATTTTAATTCATAGCTATCTTGAACCCTCCAAGACTTCATGTGGTAATTCATTTCTAGTAAAGCCACCTAACGGGAAATAACATATTATTTCCCAAAAAACTAAAAAGTTAGCATTTTTAAATCAAGATGATACAATCTTACATCAACCACTCATCCCGAATGATCAGAAAAGCCTTTACCAGCAATCATGTGACTCTAACAGGTTAGCAAAAAGTATTAAAGGTTGAGATCGCCTGAGCGAACAAAGAATGCTTTTGTAAACATCATGTAAATCGCACGAGTTGATGTCTTGCTTTGTATGTTGCTACTTGTTTTTTGTTTGGGTAAAATAAAATATGGATTTAAAAAAACCTAGCTTAAACATTTCTCAACGATTACAACCACCATTAAAGAAGGATCAGTTTAATACCACAATAAATTAAATCAAATGTCTGTAATATATATATATATATATATATATATATATATATATATATATATATATATATATATAGAGAGAGAGAGAGAGAGAGAAAGAGGGCGTGCGCGCGAGAGGGAAAGAGAGTGAGAGAGAGAGATAGCACTCGCATTGTGAAAAATAGTTACAGGTGATGATTACTCAGGAAGCCAGGTAATAGATTATTACAAGGCCCAAGTTAAAAATTATTACAAGATCGCTTCAAATTTCTAATATTTTTAAGAGTTTTCTATAGCATTGATAAATCATACTATTATAAAACATAAAATTTACCTGTTGTATTATGTTGTATTAAAAATTCACACATTTTCAACAAAGTATATAAATCTTAGTTATTAATCAAAAATTTTCTTAAAAGTTTATTCCAATATTTTATGTACACTGGCTTCAGAAAGAACATATCCTGGGATTTTTAAAAAAATGTTAAGCATGTATTTCATAATACTAATTTCTATTTGTACGACAAATCATATGATAGATCCATACCAAAATTTGCCCTTATATGCATAAAATTATGGGTTTCTCATAATCCAAAATATCTTAGTAATTTGTGTGGATGGATACATAACATAATAACTTATAAATAGTAAGTTATGTAAATGAAAAATACCAAATCTGTGACTTGTACAAAAAAAAATTTGTTTTTTTGACTAACGATAACTTCTGACGTAAATCAAAACTCATATTAACTCATTCTTATATTCTACATGCACTAACTTCAAGAAATAAACCCTTTTTTTTAAGTTTCCTTAAATATAATGAATATCTTATAAATATCTATAGCAATTAATACAACTCATATATCATTCAATACATTGTAAAAAATACTTAACAAAGAATAATAAAATTAAATTTAACCATTTATTTTTAAAATTTATGTTACTTTCTCCTATAATATCATGACCGTGAAAAAATAATGGCAATCTTTTTAAACTATATTAAAAAAATAATTTTTAATAGCTTATAAATAATTGTTTTGTAACATGTAAAATTAAAAAAAATCCTTAATTTTTTTATACATTCCCCCAGCAAACTAGCACCAAATGATATTATATTTGGATTTGATTTTTCTGTGCATTTGATTTATTATTTGACTAAAGTTTGGGAGATTACTTAGGGTTAATTAAGATTGCACATGATAATAATAATACTTATAAGTTCGTTTTAAAGAAATGATACCATTAGCTTTGTATTAAAGTCAAGATGTTTATTGCTTAATTCTAGTAAGAATGATCCTTTGGATTGTGTACACGTATTTTACTCCTCGCCTGGTCTCTAAGAACTTAAAACAAGCATACTAAAAATAACTAAGAACTATAAATAAGTATACCAATGAATACAATAAATAATTGTTATAAGAGGCTTAGCATGCAAGAATACTTTACAAGTATAAATAGGTGAAAATAAAGTATAAGTTATTTAAAAAATTACTATAAGATTATTTTTTTGTCTTATAGGAATACTAGAATAATATAAAGAATATACTGAGATAAAGTTAAGGCCGCAAGATGTCAGCATAATAAGCAATGAGAATGAGAGGCACATGATATATATATATATATATGTATATATATATATGTATATTTATATATATATAACGAGTGCATCTCATTCTCATTACTTATTAAGCTGACATCTTATGGCCTTAACTTTATCTATATATATATATATATTCTTATCATACGATTCCGGTTTGATGTCGTTTGTCTCTGTGTGAATTTAGCTCATTATGAGAGAATACATAATTATTTTCAATTAACTACACTCATGTCCATAAATTAAGGATAATGAAGTTCATGCAAAGAAAGAGACAGAAGCAAAACAAATTTGACTTATTTGTAAAGTCTATTTATTAAACAAAAGGTAAAGAGCAAAAAAGATGCTATATGTTTGACATAATTAATAAAAATTGCGATTTTTACTCCCTTTAGCAAATTTGAAAAAAAAACCTATTTACAAAAACCAGTATAACGTGGTTAGTATGATGGTTAATACGGAGTATGTCTCTCGGACGATGCGATACAGGCCTTACAACACCTAGGCATGCTGAGTATCAAATTATCACTCTGATCTTGGGGAATATTACACCACTCATCAAGCACAATGCCCTCCGAAGTTCCGGTAGACAGGTGGGAGGGGGTTGACGGGATGCAATTCGTCGGCCAAGCATATCCCATACATGCTGTATTGGATTCAAGTCCGGTGAGTATGCTGGTCAATCCATACGGGTGATATCCTCCGATTGAAGGCATTCGTCTACAATGTTTGCATGGTGAGGACGGGCGTTGTTTTCCATAAACAGAAATTCAGCACCCATGGCGCCCCAAAACAAACGTACATGTTGTTACAGAATAACATCCTGATAGATGTGGCCTTTTATCGTTACACTCTGAACATTCAGGTCTAATCTGGAACCAAGAATAATTCCTCCCCAAACGCGAGCCATCCTGCACCACCGTAACGGTGTCGTTCTATTGTGTTATCTTGGTGGTAACGGGTACCTGGCGCTCTCCATATTAAAGACCGGCGAAAATTAGACTGCAAACTAAACCTGGACTCGTCGGAAAACATCACACAAGAACACTGTTGTGGTGTCCACACTACATGCTCTCTACTCCAGGTTAATCGCAGACGACAGTGAATTGCGGTAAGTGGAACACATCTGACAGGCCTACGAGCATATAGACCAATGTGCCCTAAGCGTCTGTACACGGTCTGCCTTAAAACTGTCGTACCGGTAGCTGAAGAGACCGGACGAGACAGGTCTGATGCTGTTCTTCGTCTGTTTCTTTTGGCAGTAATTGCCAATTATACCGGTCCTCATTCGGCGCTGTAACTCGGAGGCGACCTGTGCCGTAACATCTACTCACATTACTATCATCTTGGAATCGTTACCAAAGCCTGGAGATGACACCCTGGGCGATTCCAAATCCCTCGGATACTTCCAGCTGGGTATGTCCACATTCCAGTCGTCCAATAATTCTACCACGTAAAAAATCATCCAAATGCTTCCTTTGTGCCATAACTATGTGGTTATTGCACTGAAAGGCTTTTAAAGCGCTTGTGAACAATTTTACTACTAAAATTAGACGATCGCGGGTGCCTATTCCCAGAAGGATGGGAGAAAAAGATAGACCATGATATGAAGATTAAACAAATCACGAAAACTCCCACAAAAAACGGGGAGGGAGGACGTACCCCAAAGCATGAACGCTCTAACGAAGCAAAGCGCCGGCGGGGGGAGGGGAAGAACACAGGAAGGAAAACGGGACGGCCGAAGGCTGTGAATCAAGTCGGTGAAAGATCACCTCAGAACCCAGAGTGAATGATGCAGTGCAGTGCAGCTAAATCATATTGTTAAGAGTGTGAAAAGAGTGTTTTTGTTGTGTTATGGGGGCGGAGCGGGTTTCTCCACTTCGTTGAAGAGTATGCACATTTAATTTTAGGATGGGGATACGTAAACAGTGTTTGAGCTTTGATAATTGGATTGTCATGAGATTCTATAGATTTAAAGACATTTCTAGAGAGTTTAGTGATGTAATTAGAAATCAGCTCCATATGTAGATCGTTGTGTATGACGTCATTTCGGACGTACCAAGGTGCGTTCATCATGACGCGGAGTATTTTGTTTACAATTTTACTTCTTTGCCAGCATTCCTTATATAGCCAGCCCTCTCTTACACTCTCGTCATTGTGACGTACTATCCGCGCCATCTGGTGGTTTCCTGTAATTTGCATATTCTTCTTCATGATGTGTGTGATAATTCTACAGGTGAAATTTTTATTTCAGAGTTCAATTTCTGTGTGATTCTGAATTATCCTTAATTTATGGGCATGAGTGTATTTTGCAACGGACAGTCAAAAGTTTAAAAAAGCATATTAAAAGAGAGGCGTGATTAAACAGTCTATATTTCACAGTTTCAACCTCAATATCTGCGATATATCCAATCAGAACCCAGATTTTATTTCAGATTGCACCTAATGCACATAACTTAAAATTATGATGGTTATTCTATGTTAAATATGAAACTCTATCTCAAATGTTCAGATACCCCATCATGAGGGACGTAAAATATAGAGGTAAATAGTGAAGGAATACGCCTATCATTATAGTCCCTGGTTTAAAATTTTAAGCATTGTTACCAATAAATCTCATATAAGTTTTGGGGCAAAGTTGATTTAAAAAAACACACCAGAAAATCCTGAATGCAAATACAAATCCTTTATATTTGAGTTTTTATTTATTTTTTTAAAAACAACTTATAATCAGAAAAGAGAGTTTTCAATTTTGTTCAGTATTATGGCATTATACACATTTAAGGTTTAACCATAATATTTTTTATCTTGTTTATATATATTTATATATGTGCTAAAAAAGCATGTTTACAGGAATATAATATTAAGCTTATAATCAGTTTAGCTTCAATAAAAGACTATTAATAAAAAAATCAATTGCCAAAAAATCTATAGATTTTGTCAGGTATCCAACTGATTACTTACGACAACTCTTATTTTTTAAAAAAAATAGGGATATAGGTTGTTTTTTTGTACATTTTAAGAAAAATGTGCTAAATATAGGAAGGTAAAAAGAAACTTTTATTATTACTAAAATGGGGGAAAAAATCTTAAAAACTTGCAGAAAAATTACATTAATGCGGCCCGCTTTGTATAAAATGTTTATAAACAAATTTTCAATTTTTGAAGTGTTGTTTTGCTATTCATTTTTGAAAGGACCTTCAGCATAAGCGATAGTTTAACTTTTACAAAAACTGGACATTTTTATCTGAATTATTATATGAAACTAGCGGTTCCGACAGACGTTGTCCTGTACACACGTCTTAAATTCGAAAATTATAAACTTTTTTGAATAAGTTGTAACAATCTGGGCCGTTTTGATGAATTTTTTTTATAATGAAAGTTATTACAATACCTGACATCATCACATGTACAGTTACCACAATTAAACCTATTGATTGCGTGTGAGTATGTATTTACTGTGAACTAAGTTGAATATAGAAGCTATTCTGAATAGAAACTAAAACTTGTTTTGATTAAAGGGTAAAAAAGATAAAACTCGAGCTATTTTTATAACTGGTATAATTTTAATGCACAAAAAAGGCATTTATCGTAATGCCATTGAATGTACAATGTTTTTGGTTAATCTTTGAGGGATATAAACAAACAAATGCGATGGTTTGCCAAACCTCGGACATGCAACATATAATTGGCCGTGTGAAAAGCAAGGGTTTTCTAAATCTAAGCCACAAATTGTCATTGTTTGACATTGTGACTTATTAATGGCCATAGCAAATGCCAAGCGAATTGGAAACTGTAAACATTTGAATGGGTAGGTGAGTTTGAAAGAATCATTGGGATCTGTGGTAGAAGTACAACTTCACCTTGAAGTTTGCCGCTCAAAATAGTGGTCTCAAAGAATATATTGTCCGGTATTCTTTTATGAACAATCGCGCACCCTTACATAATTTTGGCACATTTTTAACTAATTGCGACATCGAATCGAATTGCAAATCTAAATCATTCTCGAGTCTACTTGAACGCACACAAAAAATATCATCCAAATCGGACCAACCGTTTTGAAGTTCAGTCACATACACACCACTGAAGAATTATATATATAAAGATTATTCGAAAAAAATATTAATTAAAAACGCTAAAAAGCATGGTTCGTCTACATTTTTGTAACAATGAAGACCCGGTTTGGGCAGTTTGGCTGAAAATCGATTTTCGACGCCAACTTACGTCATTTTTATAACAATAACGTTGTTACAACAATGCAGGTGAATATTGAGCTGAATATTTTTAATGTTTTTAATTAATAACTTTTTAACTTTTTGCGATATTGGACCAAATCATTGTGGATCTAAACCATTCTCGAATCCACTTGAACACACACAAAAAATTTCATAAAAATCGGTTCAGCCGTTTAGGAGGAATTTAGTCACATACACACGCACAGAAGATTTTTATATATAAAGATATGCCGTATCGTGGTGAGAAATGAATAATCTTTCTGATACTGTAATTATTTTTTTTGTCTGATTTTGATAGAAAAATTAGATTGCAATTTTAAAAACGGCGAAAATATTGAAATATTCTCCCTTCTTTTTTTCTTCTCTTGCCGCGCATTAGCAGAATAAACAGCACACACAGGGTTAAGACAATTAGCGGTTTAAGGTTTTAATTAATATCTTTTTAACTAATTGTGATATTGGACCAAATTGTGAATCTAAATCATTCTCGAATACACTTGAACCACTCAAAAAATGTCATCAAAATCGGTCCAGCCATTTAGGAGGAGTCAGTCACATACACACGCACAGAAGAATTACATATATAATTATTATTTAAAAAGATGTTAATTAAAAACGCTAAAAAGCATGATTACTCTGCATTTTTGTAACAATAAAAGACCCGGTTTGGCCAGTTTGGCTGAAAATTGATTTTTGAAACCAACTTACGTCATTTTTAAAACAATAACCTTGTTACAACAATGCAGGTGAATATTGAGCTGAATATTTTTAATTAATATCTTTTTAACTAATTTGATATTGAAACGAATTGTGAATCTAAACCATTCTCGAATCCACTTGAACCCGCACAAAAAATTTCACCAAAATCGGTCCAGCCGTTTAGGAGGAGTTTAGTCACAAACACACGTACAGAAGATTTTTATATATAAATATTGCTTTAAAAAAACAGTGATTATATTAACTTAAGGGACTGTAAATTTTGTAATAAGACATTGATTAATAATTGTGACAGTTAAAACACTTCTATTATTTGGAACATACGCAACAAATTTCAGTTAATTGTTTTCAAAACTTTTCGAGCAATCGCTGTCCCCGTTTAAGCTTCTTCACAAAACGCACACACACACGCACATTTCGAGTAAAATGTATTTTAAAGTATGAAATTTTACTCAAAGTAGTGGCATCTGCTTTTCTAAGACACTTGTAGTTTTTGTTGTAATAACTTGGTATTTAAGGTAACTAATAAACATAGTATTTTTACAAAGCTAATAAGATGGCCTATAAAGTAAAATCATAAATATAATTTATCAATTTTAAAGTATTCGATACCTTAAATTAAAATGTTCATTATACAGTTTCGTTTATATGTTTAATGCAATTAATAGATTTTTGTTACAACCTTCTTAACTCTTTCATCACACTTTCTTTATTATTTTATATCCATTCTTTATTACTTCACATCCATTAAGATTACATTTAAATTTTTCCGATATTAAAAGCTTACTTCAATCAAATTATAAAATACCCATGTTGTTTCAGTACGATTCTCGGCTAATTGGGATTTTGATGATAAAATTACTTTGTTAATGATGAAAAACGTGCTATTTTAAGATTATGCGCATATTGTTAATTTTTTATAAAAACAAGAGCTTAAAACATTGAGCATTTATGATAAGACTATTTCTTTTGTCATTGTCTAGTTTATTTATTTTCCGAAAGAATATTATAAATGTTAGATTAATTTTTACTTTACCGAGATTATTTTCTACGGTAACAATAACGATGTTACCAAGGAAATTAAATCAAAGATTTATTAATATAATCGTTCGAAAATTATTCAAAGAAAATATTTACATATACATCTTATAATAATACAAAAAGGGTCGACAAGGTGTTCAAGATTTCTTCGAAAATAAAGCTAAATCGCATTTATTTTCATTTAAAATTTACAGCACTTCTAACACTCACATATGTTCTTTGTAATTGTATTATATTAAATATCAGTACAATAAATTCCATTATTATGCTAATATCTGGCAAGTTTATAAATTTTTAAATACTCTGGATTCTTTTTAGTACCTTATTATGTAGTAATGTAATTGAATGTTCTGCAAAAAATTCTGTCTGTACTATAAGTTCGTATACAATCAACGATGTTCATTATATAATACTGAAAAAGATTTTCATGATTTTAAACCTTAAAAAAATGTTTTCTTGAGAAATTAATATACATGTATACAAATTTTTCGATACACATAACACTTTCTTTAAAAACACAAATTCTGATAAGTATAGTTTGTTCATGTTAAGTACGATTGTCAGCAAGAATTTTACTACTTATTTCTGTTTAGGAACTTTTCTGTAAATTCATTAAACAAATATGCATACTAATATATATATATATATATATATATATATATATATATATATATATATATATATATATATATATATATATATATATATATATTTGTATAAATGCTAATAAATTAATTTTCAATCATGATACATTTTTAACATTAAAATGCTTTCTCTTAAATTTCCTATTTAATTAAGCCCCACTCAAATAAAAAGTCATTACACTCTCTTTACCTACCTAGTGATGTACAAATAATATAGTTAGAATAAACTACAGAAAATATAAATGATAAAAAAAAAATTCCGAACTTTATGATAGTAATGAGATTGTCATGTTTGTTTTAGTATCTCCTTTAAACTACCTTTTTAAAAAATGCTACAATAAAGTATTAAAATAAAAAATATCCAAGCGATTTTCAGGTTGCAATGTTGGAAACTATTCTTAATTTTTTTCATTATTAGATGGGAGAAGATTGGATTTAATAAATTAATGTTTTTATCCTAAATATTTATTGCACGCACTGTTATTTCAAATTAGGCAAATAAATTGTTCTGTTTCCCAGACATTTTCAGACATGCATTACTTCAAGTCTTTGTATATAAATCACAGTTTAATTACTGCAAAGGAAAGTTTACTCTAATGTCTGTGTAAATCGAAAATAATTCTATTAATACGTTTATTTATTTGTCAGGAAGAATAGGCAGATTTTAATTAAAACATTAAATATTCTGGAATTCATATTTTAATCACAGTGCAATGTTTTAAGGGAGGAAAATCTAGGAATTTCCGTTGCTAACATACACGAAATAACTATCTTATTCACATAATGAATTATTCCTACTTGAGAGTTAAAGAAATACCTCTATTAATAAAGTGTTTAATTTATTGTTTCACCTCTATTAGAAGTTCCTATCGAATAATCATGCATATTTTCCTAACATGCTTCGAAATCAATGGTCATTTGCGTTGGGAGGCGCCTCTCCAACTTTTCGCAATCACCTTTCACCTTCGACTACATGTCTGTAGGGTAATAAGGGTGAGATTTCTGTCAATTAAAATTTCTCTGCGAGCTTTTCCTTAAAACAGCGGAATCTACTTTCATCTCGGAGAAAGCGAACGAAAGAGCGGGGCTGCATTTAATTCGGAATTCTGGAATGAGTAATCAGGCGAGAGGCGAAGACTGGGAAATAATGTTTGTCGAATGAATTCGATCGCAGAGCCCAGAATCAACAATAATTCCCAAAAGAAAAGGAAAGGGGCTCCATCCTTTTCGAGAAGGCTTTGGAATACCTGCATCGGCTAATCCCTGGACCCACTCCAAATAATTGAAGATAATTAAATCGTTTTCCTGAGGGGGGGTTTTAAGCTTCGGTTCCCTCATGCATATTGATAAAGGCCCAGATATTAATTTTGAGTTAGAACTGGAGGGACAATTTTCCAACATTTGTTTGAAAAGAGAATAATTGTCATTCTGAGGAGGTCCCTTACAGAGAATATAACGACGACAAATAAGTGTTTGCAACTCTTTGAATGGCTCTTTCCTCCCTCCTTTAAAAGGCGGATTCCCTATCCCAGTTTCTTGAAGATCTTTTATCTTCCAGTTTATTTTATCGCGTCTCTCGGTGTAATGGCGTGCACGAAATATAAATTGGGTACATTTCGAGATTTTGATTTGGAATTGAATGTGTAATGCGTATCTGAATAAAGAATCTGTGCTTGAGAACGAGCAGAGAAATTGCCTCCCTTCACTATTTCATCGTTATCAGGAAGAGTTTTATGATTATAATGAAGTCTTAAAGGAGAATTATATTGAAATTGGGTAAGATTAAAATCAGTTAATCAGCATGTTTATACATGTGTATCGAAATAAATGACTTTGGAGGAGATTTTGAATCTCTGAGTTTAATTATTTCTCATCATTATAATGGGGCCACTTCTCACTCTCTTCTATTCAAATTAAAATAACTTGTCTGTCATTAAATGAAGTATAATAACTTTAAATATAAACTTTAAGTAGATGCTTCGATATAAATACACGTGTTTGAGTACCTATTTGAAATTATTTTTAATCATGTATTAATGAGATTTATGCTCCATTTTTAGTGCTTTAATTCCAATATGATGAAAAGAACTTTCAATATTAATTTTAAAACACCGTTCAAATTAAATATCAGAGTTTAAATCATAAAATAGAGTACTTTTGTAATTAAAAATATTGCTTGGAAAAGAATTTAGCTTTATATTTCTAAATAAAAATAACACAAGGGTTAAATATTCTGTCGATATATTTTGTTCTTTAAGTTTATTTTAATGTGACTAGAAATTTTTGTATTAAATTTCCTTAAAAAGGGAAAAATAATTAGTATTGTTTTATTCCCTTTAAAATGATATTTTCTTGTTCATGTTTTTTAATTTTTTTTTAAGAAAAATGTTTTTTTTAAACATTTTTTCTAAATTGCTTAAAGATGTATTTAAGATTATTTTATTTTCCTGATATATACCTTTATACAGAGATTTCAGAAAACAAATGCATTTTAAAAAACAACTATTTATTCAACATAAATCCTTTTTTTATTCCTGATTTTCGGAAGTTACATGTTTTATTTTATTGAGAAATATTTTTGGATTACGGCAAAGTAAATATTTCATTGGCATCATTGACTACCAGAAAAATGCTCAGAATTTCAAACTAAGAGCAATCATCTTTCACTTACGAACGCTTCATGACACGGTTGATTGCCTACGAATCCAATCAAAACATTTGTATAAGCCCTCTCTGCATGATATGAATTCCATAAAAGAGATGCTGTTTTATTAACAGCTTATTTGACGGTACTTACAGTCAAGCATATAACGCGATACAGTCAGCATTTAAAATATCATCGGCCAAGAAATATACTCATTTCTCATTAAATATACACTATACAGCGAACGGGTCAATCAATAATGGAAAATGAAGGCTCTGCCAGGTGTATCTCAAACCCAATAAATTCATCTCCCTCCCCTCCCTCTCCTGCCCGTCTCCAGTCCGTTTAGTTTTCCATAACGGCAGAAAAATCAGACTATCCGACCACGTAGGTCAGATTATCATCCGAAAATGATAGGCCACACCCTACAAATTAACTTCTTCCAGGGGCACTTACAACAATTACTTTCCACATTATCGTTTTCGCTGTACTTACAAGGAACATGAGCTTTACCTTTTACCCTAGTCGCAAAATAATTATCTATTTTTACCTTGATCGCTTACTACGCGGAGACAACCGTTAAACCTAGTTCTTTTCACTACATTAGCAACGGCGCAGTCATGATTTATGTATCAAACACTAATGTAATGATCCCATGTCATCCTATGAGGGCTACATTTTCATTGGCTTCCTGGAGGTTAGTTTTTTTTCCTCACTCTTTTTCATTATCTGTTACGCGGCGTGTATATAACTGAAGTCATTAGGTTTAGTTAATCGTCTTGTTGGAACAGATGACAATGTTTCGTTCCCGAAAAGAGAGTGTTATTAATTTTAGAGAGGCTTAAGTGAATCCAGTTTACATCAGAGAATGAGATGAAGCATGTACTTGACCATTTAGGGACATGGACATCAGAATTTACAACAGAGATAGGAGATTTCACTTTTGTCTGAGGAGCTTGTTGGAGTGATTGGATAATCGATTTAACATGCATATATTAAATTTTAAAGTTATTTCAAGGATAAGAATGTTTAAAATAACTCCTTTTATTTATTAAGCTATGCAAACTGGACACTCGGAAGAATTTAAACATTTACTAATGTGACCATTGAATTAACCCTCTGACAGGAACATCCGTCTCTCAGACGGGAATGATTTGCTTTGATACCAGTAGATAAAGCTGTAATGAGATTTTTGGGGTGGACTGCCTTGACATCTTCAATTGGATTCTACCCAGTGAGAGAATCATGTGGTGGTACATGCGATTTTTTTCAACTCACTTTGCGTGCGATTTTTCTTATCTATTGAAACGGATATTCCTAAAGTATTTTCGTGCTTAGTATTACTATTGTTCACTACTTTTACATGAATATAAATGATTTTTAATCAGTTTTTATAAAAATACTAGTTACAGTTCTAGTGATAGAAATATATATTGTTGTGCTTGATTTAAACCCACACCTCTTATTTGAGCCATACTCCATTTTATGAGCTATAAGGACGTTTAAAATAGTCCTTAAGGTAATGAAATTTTAAAAATTTACGTATTCGTCTGTCAGACGAATGCTCTTCTGTGCGGAAAAAAAATATGTTCCGGCCAGAGGGTTAAATTAAGACGAATGATGTTTAAATTTGATAATTTTTCTTTCAGTAACGCTCAAGCTTATCACTGAGAACGATGCATAATTGACTTTAAGTTGCATCTTACAATTTTTCAAATTATTTATTCCGTTTCTTCATGCGCCCGTAGTAGCCTACCAGACCGCCGTATTGTGAGTTCGAGCATAGTACTGCTGTGAAAACCCAACGTGTAAAGTGGCCGTTCTACGTTTCATCTGTCGAGACTTCAACGTCCACCCGTTGGTGCAGTGTAGAAATTAGAAGAGGGGGTGCCAGCTCAAACGTCGGGTTTGTCACTTGACAATGGCTCAAAATTACGAGGTCTGTCGCCAATAGCTCTCATGCAGCTTTATAGTACGAAGTTAATATAACGCTGATCCTTTTAGGTTACAGATAGATAAGTTATTTTCCCTAATCGTAGGGATACCATCAGCCCAAAAGACGCTGCAGTCTCCCTGGATTTCCTTTAGTATTTTAGTGATGCGAAAAATTTTCTCATTAATGTTACATCTTCTTCTATAACTATTCTGTTCGATGAACTCGGAAGATTTATTCAAGATTAAAGTTCAAAAAGTTGAGATGCAAATAAATTAGGTAAGTCAGACAGGTTTAAATATTGTAAGACGTTGACAACATTGAAAATATAATTTGAGCTATATGAAGTTTTGAAAAAAAAAATTTTGCGAATGAAAAAAAGTTTTTGCTGTTGTAGAAATGTATAATTAGAGTTTAAACACAAGAATAATTTTTGTAAAATATTTGTTCGCATCTTCCTAAGAATACGATACTTTTACTAGAATTTTTTTAAAGCCAAAAAGGTCATTCATTCGTTGTGAGAAGCAAAATGATAGCTTATTTATTTAAAAAAAAATTTAAAAAAGTGTAGTTTTTTTTTCAGTATAAAATCTTACTAATGATTTCTTTTTGAATGCCAAAAATGCATTGTTAAAAATAAAGTTTTAGTGAAAACACCCGCAGAAAGCTTTCGTGAAGATTATTTAAACAAGCTTTACTATTTTTTAAATGCAATTATGAAAAAAAAAATAGTTTGTTCATTCCTATTTCAGTATTTATAGGAGGGTAAGTGGCAAAACAAATAATTTTTTTCAGTCTAAGCAAATTGGAGCAAAAATTTGATTTGATGGAAAGAAAACTTGAAAGTTGTAGTAAAGACAGTTGTTGTACCATACGCTATATTTTCCTTAAATCTTGTGCAAAGAATAGGTCCATTTTAATTAATATGCATTGTTATTAATATTTCAGTATAATTTTTTCCAAAAGGTCTCACATTTATTTATAGTATTATACGATACAGTGGCACACACAATAACTTTTCAAGGGGGGGGGGGCAAGGTTGAAAGTTCACCATTTTCGTATCATGTTCCAATACATCACCCAACATATTCTTTTGATTTTGTCGATTTTCAGAAACAAAAAACAGTACAAAATCAGTTAGTAATAAATAATTAGCATTAATTAATAAATTCCTTAATAATCACAAGTAATAAAATTTTACGTACTATATAAATAGGATTATAATCGATCTAAAAAATATCAAGGGCTTTGGGAGAGGAGGGTCCAGACCCGGGGGAACCCTCCCCCCTAGTTTGCGCCACTCATGTGATACAAACTCACTGACACAAACATTATTACCTCCGTAAGAAAAAAAGCAGTGGAATTATTCTACGCTTCTCTACTTTTGGGTTCAACTGAACACTAAAAAATATAGATGTATTTATTGACGTTGATCTCTTCATTTCATTTGGCCAAGATGTGGTATGGAGCTCAGTAACGATGATCAATGGTTCAGACCAACGACTGAACAAGGGGGGGCGCGACAAATTAGGCGAGCAATATCGCTAATGGCTTCCTGAGTGCCCTTGTTGATGGAGCATCAACAATAAAAACTTTTTGAAGAAGTTGCTGTCGGTTTCAGAAACATTATGACTGTCATCTGCTTAAATTTAATTTTAAGGTATGCGACTACTTGCAACAACTTTTCTGAAAAAAATGCTCATATGGCGATTATTTGTGGATTTTAGATTTATTTAGTACATTTTAATAAAACGTATGCTAAAACTAAGACAAGAAAAAGAAATTATTGCTACTTAAAAGGAAAAAAAATAAGTAAAAGTTTACAAAAAATTACATAAAGGGGGTCCATTCTGCACAAAATGTCTATGAACAAATTTTGAATTTTTCAATTTTGCTGTGTTGCTTTCAATTTTGAAAAAACTTTAGGATAAGAGATATTTTAATTTTTACAAAAACTAGAGCATTTTACCTTAGTTATTATATTCACGTAAGGGTTTGTAAATTTTCTTATAAAAAAGTGACTGACAAATCTGAAGGTAAAAGCACTTTTACTATTATGCAGAATATACACACAAAAATTCCGTTAATTATTTCCAAACCTTTTTGAGCAATCACTGTCCCCGTTTGAGCATTTTCTAAAAAACACATTTCGAGTAAAACGCGTTTCAAAATAGGACTTCTTGCTTAAAAGTAGTGGCATCTGCTTTCACTAAAAACTTGGAGTTTTTGTTCTAGGGAATGGAAAATAATAAACTTAGTAATTTTATAAAGTTAGTAAGAAGGCGTATAAAATAAAATCATAAAAACTTATCACTATTTTTTTTCAAAATTCACAATTTTAGGGTAGTCGGATGCCTTAATTATTAAAGCTTTTTCACTCTAAATTGCTCAAAGCCAATCTTATATATATTTATGCGGGAACTCTCAGTAAATTATTATGAAAGAAATGCGCGCTTATCTTCTTAATTTAAAACTTCTCGTTTTGTTTCCTTTAAAAATATTTTTCTTATTGATTACAAGTATGATTCCACATTATTAGGACACTATTGACATTTGCTACTAGTAATAACAAAAATACATTTAATTTTCGAACGAAAGATGCAGTATATTGAATATTTTGAAATTGATCATATTTTCTATAGTTTTCAACAAATGCATTTTCTAAGATCATTTCGAAAATCTTAATGACTTCAGTTATTCTAATATGAAACGAATATATATATAAATATATATATATATATATATATATATATATATATATATATATATATATATATATATATATATATATATATATATATATATATATATATATATATATATATATATATATATATATATATATATATATATATATATATATATATATATATATATATATATATATATATATATATATATATACTGGTGTGCAAAAAATTTAGGACGAGACGGTTTTTTCAATATAACTTTGTACAAAAGCTTCCCAAATCAACACATTTAATACCGTAAGATCCCCAATACATAAGGGCATGTGTAATGTAAGCAACACTTACTAAAAGAGAAATCAGAGGGATAAAAAGAAGCTTGATTGAAAAAGTAGCATGGAGCGCAATGCGACTGAAGGCCGAAACATCCCTGTGATGGGTGTCCAGCAAGAAACATCCGGTTTTTAGTAGGGGATATGATCTCCCCTGACTGCTAGGCAGGTTTCACAGCGTCTGGCCATGCTGAGAATGAGGGTGTCAATGAGTTGTTGAGGCATTGCTGCCCATTCGTCTTGCAGCGCCAATCGAAGCTCCCGAATCGTTACTGGTGGTAAGGTACGAGCTGCCAAGCGTCTGCCTAGAAAATCCCATACATGCTCGATGGGATTGAGATCCGGAGATCGTGCCGGCCAATCCATACGTTCAATATCCTCACTCTCTAAGAGCTGTTCGGCAGCTACTGTGCGATAACATGGTGCATTGTCATCCATGAAAAAGAACTGCAGACCCATAGCGCCTCTAAAAAGACGCACATGGAAGAAGAATCTCGTTACAATAACGGGTCCCGTTGACTGAACCTGCGTCGAAGATGTGAAGGTCTGTACGACTACCAAGCATGATGCCTCCCCAAACGAGAACCCCGCGACCTCCATACCTGTCCCTTTCAATGATGTTCGAGGGATGATTGCGGCTTCCCCGCTCTCTCCAGATGAGTATGCGATGAGAGTCGCTACTCAAACTGAATCTGCTCTCATCTGTAAAGAGTACTCGTCCCCATTCATTGTTTCTCCAATTCCGGTGTTCCGGCACCACAGAGAACACCTTCTCCGATGGGCAGGCGTTAAAGGTACACACCGTACAGGGCATCGTGCAAACAGACCACCACCGTGTAGTCTTCTGGCCACGGTAAAACACGATATCGGTCGTCCAGTCGTCTGTGTCGTGTGTCTAGCGATTTCTCCCGCTGTCTGCCGCCTGTTTCTTCTGGCCTGTAAGACAATGTACCGGTCATCTGCGGGTGTGGTTCCTCGTGGACGACCACTACTGAACCCCCGGATATCTGTTCCTGTAGTTTGAAATTGTCTCCAAAGTCGTGAAACGATGCTGTGAGCAATTCCGAACTCTGCAGCCACACTTGTCACACTGCGGCTTTCCTCCAACTTCCGAATGATTCGACCTCGGGTAAAAGCATCCAGATGTCGTCTAAACAGATTGATTATTCGCCATTCTCGCTGAGGCAGCAACTCGGTGTGATTTTAACTGCTATACGGCGTGCAATATCTTTGCCAGAAATACTGATCTTACACCGACAACATGCTTTATACTACTCAGACACTTCCCCATTACGTCTACCTGCATATCTGCGCATGTGCTACTGTACATCACCTTACTTAATCTCCTGATTGGTCTTTCTGTCCGCTCTGCGTCTTCGTTCAGCTGATATGCTAATTTTTCGATTTCGTCCTTAATTTTTGCACACCAGTGTATATAATAGGTTAGTTGGAAAACTAACCCATTATATACACTGGTGTGCACGATATTACTATATTAGCTTTCTTATTTTTTTCTTCGATCATTGAAACAATTTTTAAATCCTTTCCTCTTATGCATATACATAAATGTATTAAGTTATAATTTAAAGATGAATAAAATCCCGCACATTATTTAATAGAAATTAATAAAATCATTGTAGACTTTTCCTTGTAATTTTCTTCATTTTAATACAAAAAGTGTTAGAAATTTTTAAAATTAACAAACGATATCCATCTACATTCATGAAGACGGAGTCGTCAAAATTAAACGAAATTTTACAAATGTAATGACTACTTTGATATAAGTAAATGATTAGAAAATCGAAGAAAAATGATCATTTATTTCAGAGGAAAAGGCAAAAGAACGAAGGATTTAATACCCTGTTGAACCCCCTCTAGAGCAAATGCACGATGTGATACGATTCGGCATTGAGGCAAACAAGTTCTGTATGATGTCTTAAGACATTTGGTTTCATATTTGCTGTAAAATATGGAACCTAGCCTCTAGTTCATTCAAACTCGGGTGATGGCCAAATCGCCATCGCAAATGATCCTAGATATGCTCCATTGGAGACAAATCTGGGTATCGGGCAGGCCAAGGAAGATTAGTAACAGTGCGGTGACAGTCTTGTGACATCCTTGCCGTGTGAGAGCGAGCATTGTTTTGTAGAAAAAAATGGCTCCCGGGAGCCGTTGCATGAAAGGCAGCACATGTGCTTGCAAGATGTCTTGGACATACCACTAAGCTGTCATGGTGCCCCGGATCATTACTAGGGGTGAACGTGTATTGTAAGCAATGGCATCCCATACCATCACAACAGTGATGGTATGGGATGGTGGTCGCTGTAAAGCAAAGGCAGGATGGAGGCATTCACTACGGGGTCTCCACACATTAACACGATTGCCATCACTGATGAAACGAAATCTGTGAAGGACCTGGTTCCATTTCACTGAAGTCCAGTTTGCTAGTGCATGGCAACACTTCAAACGGTGGCGTCGTTGGGTGGTCGTCAAGAGGAGCATACTTAATGGGCGCCACGATCCCAAATGTTTTTCAGCCAGGCACCTTCGTATGATTCGAGAAGACACAGGGACCCCCTAGTGAAGGTGCTACCTGTGCCTTGATAGCGGCCGATGAAGCAGTTAGCTGTACGCGGGCATTTCATACAATGTGGCGGTGTTCTCGACGACTGGTCTGTCGAGTGTGTTATGAGCCTGGTCTTCCTGTAAATGTCATCTCTCGGATACACTGGTCCCAACACCTCCTCACAGCAGAATGAGACTGGTCTAATTGACGAACTACTCGCTTATAGCTGTCTACCCAGGTTCCATCATGCCTATGATTCTCTCACTCTCAAACTGCGAGAGCTGCTCATATTGTCTTCGAAAACGGCGTAATGGCATGTCTGCCTCAGCTGTTCCTTTGTAAACGATTCAGCACACTCAAACAAGCTTTGGTTACCTGTGTTATACTCCACGGAGAACGACGTTAAATGCCTTTTACCGGCCATACGAAAGGCGCAATCACGCTGCATTTCTAATCATTTGCATATTTCCTCAACATGTACCTTCATGCCAAGTTTCGTTACGATCCCACAATTATTTCTTGGTGCAGATAATTTTTTTTCCATCAGTGTATAAACATGATATTCAACACAGGGAAATAACTTTAAATAATTACTGCAAAAAAAGGAAATAAAATCTTAAAAAGATAACTCTCGTTTTTTTTTCCTCCGGAAAGGGGAGTTTTTTTTTAAATGTTCATTACAAATTTTTCATCGCATTAAGTATATATGTGATTAAAAGAACGTACTTCGCATCTGAAAACTTATTTTCGAAATATGTGATTTTCATACTCCTAGACGAAATGATTATCTGTTCACGGAGAGAAAATCGTGATTATCTGATTTCATCCCAAGTATTTTTTATGGCGCCAAGCGTGCCTCTGGACCATCCTCCCGATGTATTCGAAACGCCCTGACACGTGCTCTAACAGGATGCGCACTCCTCGAAACACGAAAGAAAAAAGAAACCTAATAGATTACCGACTACACACACTTACAAATCACAACATATGATCATAGAGATTTCATCCTTTTTTTCCCCTTCATATGGCAGTGCTTTTGCTTTAGCATTGAGTAAGCAAATCTGCTTATTCTATATTAATTAGTGTTAATAATTTTTGTTGTTATCATCGATAAAAATTGTCTGTCAGAGAATATGTATATATATGAGAACTATAATTACAGTTAATATTAATTTTTTACGGGATTTAAAGTTTATATTTAAATGTAATTAATTATTATTTTTGACTTTGAATTGTATTTATTTAAGAAAAAAATCTTTATACTGAATTGAAATTTTTTCGAGTGAAGAAAACTCAGTAATTATACATAATTCTCAGTATTAAACTTTATGTTTTGAGTGGCAGGAACAATAATACAACATGTTTCAAATATATCGATATAAAACAATGTGATTTTAATAGACTTACTTACTTTTCCCGTAATTGAAAACCTGTATATATTAAATAAAGCTTTTTTTCTGAATATTGAAAATAGATACAGACATGCTGCTGTAGTATTTGAATCACGCAAAGCAGTTCTTTAATTTAAAATAGCATATATTCAACCTTTATATTACTTAAATATATTTTTGATGTTATCGGGGATTTAGATTATATTATTATGAGGAAAACTACTGAAATTACTTAATAAAAAAGAAAGAAAAAAAGAAAGAAAAAATATAAGAAATGACTTCATAAACAAAAATGAGAAATCCATCAATGACAATTATAGTTAAAACATAAACTTTTAATATATAAGAGAAAGAGTTTGTTTTCAAATCTACGACTGAGAGAAAAAATCGCAGAAGGAATATCCCTCTGCAATATCGAAAAATACTTCTCTGAAAAAACTGGTAAAATGTGAATTATACAACTTATTTAAATTTAAATTAAATTTATTAGTTTTAAAAATAAATCAGTAATATATTCTTCATGTACAAATTTTAAAAATATATATATATATTACATTTTTTTAATTTTTTTAAAAAAAATATTATTAATTTAGTAAATTTATCGCTGTTTTATATGGTTTGCTGTTTAAAATATTTATAAAAGTATACTTTTATATGCATTATAAATTAAAAATAAATAATAAAACGTAAATTATTTTTGAGCTTCCATATAATGCTCAATTAATTCGTCGGTGAGTGAGTGTTTACTTACGCCACACTATAGAGCAACAACGCTCGCACTTTTTAACTATGGTAAATTGACAACTACTTTTCCATACGACTCCAACAGAATAATTTTGAGCCTGGAATGATTTAAGGCCCGTACATGTGAGTTCTCCGTGGCACTCGGTCTCGAACTCATAACCCGCTGGCCAGGAGACCGTAACCATTATACTACCACAGCCACATTTTCTTTCTCAGATTAACATGGTTATGAAGTTAATAATATTGTAGATTTGATTTAAATTGGGTAACTTTTTATACTAACACACACACACAAACAATTTTAAAGAATTAATACTACTTCAAACATTAAATTGATCAGCTCTGCAAAACCAAAACATATATGCACTGTACACGCTTATCATGTAAAAAAATGTAATGAGAAATTGATGCCCATCATTAATTTACCTTATTTATTTGAATCCAAGCCACACCCCTAATTCTCAGCACGTTTTTGTTTTGAAATAAAAAAGAAGTATAAAAAGGTTTATTGACATTTTTGAAAAAAATTTTAGGATATTAAAATGAGAGCTAATATAAAAATGAATAATTAATTTATTTTATATACGTTAAAAACTTCTAATGCATATAAAATAAATTAATTACGTGAGCGTGTATTTGCTGTAACTGTCAGTATCATGTTCAATTTCCTTCATCCAACGAATTTTTCTGCATTCAATAAATACTAAGCCGCGGCCGATTTTCAATAGCCTTAACGTCGGGAAATGTATGCGACTTAGATTCGAATAAATACGGTATTACAGTCAAACCTCCATTTTATAAATCACTATTTAGCGATTTTTTTGAGAATTTTTTCCTGGAACAAGAACATTTTATTATTTTCTTCGTAAAATAAACTCCAGGTAGCGAAGTGCATTTTCTATTTAACAAACTTTTTCTTCTAGTGATTCGATTTTTCTTCCTACTTTTTTTTCTTAAAAATATTTCTGGACATTTCAAATTATCCTTTCTTTTATCCCATTTTAAAGGGATCAATGGCGGTAAGCTATTATTAACCGGGAGCCTAACTCACCTAGAGCAATAAAACTGTCGTATATTTTCAAATAAAATTAACAGATTTTATCCGTAGTTAAATTTAAGGACGCAAGTGATAATGTATGCTTTAAATTACTGGTTATAAAATAATGTATGTTTAAAGTTACTTGTAAGCGTAAGATCAGAAAATGTTATTAAACATCATTAAATTTATTATAAAATTATTATTTAAATTTGAAAATATAGTGTATTCCTGGACAAATGTTTTTCTTGTTTTCTTTGCAAGTTTCTCTTTTGATGGGTAAAATTTATAAAATAAATAGAGTTATTGACTTAAGAAAAAAGTGGGAATAATTACTTTGTGTTTATGAATTTAAAATTTTTTATGTGTTTTATAAAGTACATTAAAAGATGAATCTATATTTAACTCTCTCGCTGCACATCCCGCGATTTCCACGGGTATGTATAGTTTCCAATTTTTCAGCTGTGCAACCTATTATGTTCTTGTTTATGTTTACACTTATGTTTTTAAGTTCATATTTTGATGATCTGTGTCTATATTTTTAAATAAAATCTCTTTTACAAAATGTTTTCAATAATTAAGCTTTAAAATGTAGATTTTTGAAATACGTAATGAAACAATACGCAATTTTAAAACCTACTTTGATAAAATAGCTAAGCAGCTAGAGGGTTAAGAAATTTTCTTTGTAACAGACTTTTTTTCCTAGGATTTAACAACTTCGTTAAATAGAAGTTCGACTGTATAATTTTGTTTCTCCAACAAATTTTTCATGGATCAAGCTTTTATAAAATTTTGAAAGCATGAAACAAAATAGGATAAATTACTTAAAAGTTAGTAATAAGCTAACATCCATACTTTGTGAGTAGTAACTCCCTCAAATTTATATTCAGAAGTTTTGTTAAATTAATAACAAGCATTAACACAACGCATAAAAATGAAGTGATTAAATAGAAATATTATTACTTTTTTTATTCTTAAAACATGCCTATCTATAACATGCACTTATCAAAAACAAAGAATTATGGAGCATGTTCTGTGTATTCTTTGTTTTCTCTTATCTGCTTCGTTTTTCAACCTTTTGTACAATGATGGGTATTTCATGGTTGAAAAATATATAAATATGAGCAAACAAATAACTTATACGTTGTAATTAAATGATAAAGTACAAAATACATAATAATAATAATATGGCATTCTCAACTTCGAAATATCGGAATCATGAATAAGTCGTTTAAATGTTATTGAGTTTTTTTTGCATAATCAATGAAATAAAAGGCCTTCACTAAACAGGGTTTTAATATTATCCCTATCTTCGACCCCTATAAGCATTTCCTGTACCAAAAAAATAAATATCCACCATTGAAGTAATCTTAATAATTATCAAGCGCAAATCTGAATGTATCGTTATCTCTGGAAATGCCATTTCTTAAATGTAACTTCATCCGCACACACAAGGCTCGACAACAACGACTCTTTGAAGCTACGGTGATCTATGGGTCATAATCATTTGTGAAGAACATCAACCGAGCACAAAAAATAACATTGTTCCTCTAAGAAATTTCAATGAAGCCTAAAAAAAAAAGATTTCCTTAATGGCAAAAGCTGAAAAAAAATTCTGTCGATTGCTTTCAACAAGTGCTGGTATATCAAGAAATGTGTACTTGGGGGCACGGCGCCAGTACTTGAATGATCAGGTGCTTTTTCTCTGTAATCAGGCGCCATTACCTGCGCTGAAGGGGGTGGACCGAGATAGCGGGCCCACCCTACATTTATTAGGTCCGTCGTGTGCACGAGGCTTTGTGGATGTCCGACGTTTGGGGTCAGTTCGGGGGTGGATGGAATAGTCGCCGTGACGAGAACTATCATCATTGTTGCTGCAGGTGACTGCTTCAGACTCATCCAGTGTGATTGTTTCCATTTACTTTTAAAACTAAAAAAAAGCCCGGATAGACTTTTGGGGCATTTCTCAAAATTACTTTTGGTTGATGGACTTTGCTTTCTAGGTGAACATTTGATAATAGACACTTTGATTGATGGTGTACTTGAAACATTGTTTGAATGCAAAAAGTGTAAAAAAAGCTATAAACTAATAACAATTAATAGTCCAGCCTTTTCTGCTACTTTGCTCTGATGATTGAAGCTATTTCACTGTAAAATTTCAGTCTTAAGCTTATTTATGTGTGAACTTTGTTGTAACACAAAACGGTATTATTAAATGGAAAAAAAATTGAAAAAAACTCATTATTTTTTAATATATAATTCTAGATATTCTTTTCTGATCCACAACATATATTGCAAGAATAAAAGGTAGCGAAATTTGGGACATTAATGATTCAAACATAAAAAGGATTAAGAAAAAACAATTAACGAATTCTCATTATAAATTAATTCTAAGCTAAAATAAATCTGTTTTTTTAAGTTAACAGTATTGTATCTGTAATATGAACTGTAGATTCTGTTCTTAGAATATTAAGGAATCACGAATGCATGTAAAGGGTGTTTTTTTAGAGGTATAGAACTTTAAATTGCAGTAAAACAATGATGTATTATTCGATTGACATGAATTTTTTTTATTCGAAAGATAATCTTATGGCATTACATTTTAAATATGATTTCTGGCATAGGACTGCCACGGCTGGATCGGATGTAGTCCAATCTGGATGTCCAATTTTCGATGACTTTTTCCAACATTTGTGGCCGTATATCGGCAATAACACGGCGAATGTTGTCTTCCAAATGGTCAAGCGTTTGTTGCTTATCCGCATAGACCAATGACTTTACATAGCCCCACAAAAAATAGCCTAGCGGTGTTAAATCACAAGATCTTGGAGGCCAATTCACAGGTCCAAAACGTGAAATTAGGCGGTCATCAAACGTGTCTTACAATAAATCGATTGTGGCACGAGCTGTGTGACATGTTGCGCCGTTTTGTTGGAACCACAGCTCCTGGACATCATGATTGTTCAATTCAGGAATGAAAAAGTTAGTAATCATGGCTCTATACCGATCACCATTGACTGTAACGTTGTGGCCTTCATCGTTTTTGATGAAGGATTCCACCAGCCCATAAAGCGCGCCAAACAGTCAGTTTTTTTGGATGTAACGGTGTTTCGACATACACTTGTGGATTAGCTTCACTCCAAATGCGGCAGTTTTTTTTTGTTGACGTAGCCATTCAACCAGAAGTGCGCTTCATCGCTAACCAAAATTCGCTTATGAAAATCGACCATTATTTTCGAAATAAAATTGCACAATTTGAAAGCGTTGTTCAGGCGTGAGTCTATTCATGATGAATTGCCAAACCAAACTGAGAATAAATCACTTGACAGCTGTTAAATCGGTCGCCATCTTGGAAAGTAATGCCAAATTAAACATCTATACCTGGAAAAAAACACTCTGTACAACTGAAAAAGGAAGTAATTGATAGTAATCCATGGCTATGGAATCAGCATGATTATTTTAAAAGGGAGTGGTCACTCTCTAAAGCAGCTAAAGGGCTATTGATGACAGATCTCGTTTTTTTGTGTCACGGTCAAGTGAAGAGGACTACACCTGAGTTGACACATCACTCCCCTAAATTCCACACTCTACACTTGTAAAGATTTTTAGTTGTGACAACTTGAATGTGCCTCAGCCCCTGTACACGGCAGATTTTCAGTGGCATCAGGACTCAAACCTACAGCTCGACGACGCCGGCCGTGAGAGTTCGTGGCCATGACCTCTACGATCCATCGTGACCACCATTTATTTATAAGAAACAATACATCTCTTCATTGTACTTCTATTAAGCGAGTGACTAAATATTAACGTCTCTATCTTCTGCTACTTGAGCGCTTTTGGTGAAGGACCTCGTAGTTTTGAACCATGGTCAAGTGACGAGGATGACAACTTAGTTGATGCCTCTTTTCTCTAACCTCCCAACCACACCAAAGAGAGGAAGTTTGAGCTTTGACGTACTTCACACACACACACACACGTGCATCTACCCTCTCTGCATAGTGTACTTCCGTTCCCCATGTGTACTTTCAACAGATATTATGTATTATTATTAATAATATTGCCGAAAGTGAAAGCTACCATCTATAGAAATTTTACTACTTTTCTTTTTGTATCTGAGATACATCATCTTTGTATTGAACTGGTAAAGAATTTAAGATAAAAATTATTTAATGCGTCTAAGTATTTCTTTATCAAATCACAAGTTAAAAAATAAGAAGTTAAGAATGAACAAAATTTTATTCTCTGGTACACATAAAATATCGATTTCGTCAAATGGAAGTTGAGTAGTATAATTCGAATTCCTATATAAGTATTAAAGCAAGATTATATATGTAATAGCTATTAGCTACTTTTGATTTCGTCTTAATGGTTATATTTTGCAAGTAAAGCTTTGCCCAATTTTTTTTTAAAAATTAAAAAGTTAAGGGGAATATAAGTAACATAACTTGTTGGAAGGTCCTTTATGTTACAAATAGCATTGATTTGCAATTATAATAAAATAAATGAAGAGACGATAACTTTTATTTATTTATTAGCTATTAAAAATATTTTAAAGAATGATTTCTGAGGTGAGGGAAGGAATTTTCATACGAAATAAAAACATGTATGTTCTATTTTGAGATCAATATTCAATAAGAAGTATCTCGAGAATAAGGACAAGAATTGAAGGAGAATTTATAAGTTCATTTATAGGAACAGTTAATGATTCATAATAGTAATGACAAATTCAAGCTGTATAGTAATAGTAATTAATAGCACAGATTCCGGTTTACTAACTCAGGTGTTAGCCGCATTATATAAATGATACTTGTTCAAAGTTTCAAAGCGTATTACTTATGATTAGCGAACAAATGTTCAAAATTCAGCAAACGAAACACGTTTAAGAATAAACTTAATTAGGGTCAAGTGAAAATCTAATTAATATTTATCTTGTGGAGATTACGCTGTTACCTGTTTCTGTGATATTAAATATTTCATCATTATAGGCAATTTTGTACCTAATCTCCAGAAAGTCGAGTAATATATTTTTAGAAGACCATTTTTTTATACGATTTATTAACTTATCGCGTTTCTTGTACAACCAGACATTGAAAAATACTGGGTATTTAAAGAGTTTAAAATTTTCAATTTGAACTAGTTATAACTCCCTCACAAATACCCTTCTTTTATTTATTTATATAATGTAATAAGATACTCTTTAACTAATATTACAGTGTGCTTTCTCTTTTCTCATCAAAATAATTTAAATGCTACAAAAAGTATACTTAAAAGGGAATTAGAGACTATATACATTTATCACTTAAACTATATTTAATTTTATGATTCAAGTTTATATCAATATAAATGTTTTAGAAATTCTCAACTAAAGAATAACAGAATTTATTTTTATAAAGAATACATACTTTCATCTGTGTAAACTAGAGCTTAAGCAAATTCAAAGTTTATTAAGTTCGAAACTAATTTACTGGAAAACCCCCTCCCCCAAACCAACAAGAAGGCACCTATAAGAGAGGGAGAAAGAGTGTGGAGGGGGTGTATATGAAACATAGGTGCGGAGTTTGAAGCATACAGATATGTGACCTGTTAACCCTGAAGTTCCATTCACTAACAACAGTCGGAAGTAGGCACACGCACAAGCTCACTTTTTTTCACGCATTTCTGCCCCCTCCCGGCATCTTCTAAGGTGATGAGCAGGGGTTGGTCTGGCATCCTAAGTTCTCTTCTCACATCGAGGGTGTAAGGGCCCTGATGGTACTTGTTTGTTTGAGGTTACGTGAGGATCTTGCCACCCCTATCATTATGCCTTATCCGTTAGAAACCACAAATGATGCCTTAGACAACTCTGGCTCCTCTAGACCTCTTGACATTGGCAACACACTATCATGAAGCCGATCGTAGCATACTGTTTGGGTGTGCTTTTTGAGGTGTTTTGGCTAAACTTTGTCCTTTTATTCAGTCTGTCTTTTGAAAGGCAAATTGTAATTATTCGGGTCATGTTACGAGGTTAAGGAAGTTTCAGAAATGCACAGAGAGAAAATAATCTAGAGGCTGAATTTATAGTTATTTCGTATAAAAGGTATTCTTTCTGTAATTCTTAAATCTATGTGACGTAATAAAATATTTTCGCTTTCATAATTTGGCTCTGTTTATTGGACATGAAGGCATACCTAGTCAAATCGTCCAACTTAGATGGGAGAATATGAACAGATATCGCAAGTGAATCGAAAGTATAAACAAGAGTGTGCATGCACTTCTTGACTCGACATATTCTGTATATAACAAGCAGAAAGTTAATTTCATAAGGGAATAAGGCGCCTTTTTGACCAATCGTTTTTTATTTAAAATTATTTACCTATCCCTTAAATACATTACTAAACAAATAATTAAACAAAGTAATTTTAACATGAAAAATAAAGCTTAATTTAAAAATAGTTTACAATTTTTTTTAGCGAAATTTACGAGTTTTTTTCCCCCTCTTTTACTGATATTACTTATATATTATCAAAAATGTTTAGTCTTTCAAGAACTTGATTAAAACATTTAGGGATCAATTTTACAATAAATAAATTAGTTTTTTTGGAAAGATATTTATAAAGTATTTATTTATAAAAAACATTAAAAATGCATACTTTCTGCTACATTTTCGTTTTAAATATATTTTTTTCTTCTCAAGGTATTAAAAAATGGGTCATTAAACTTATTTATCATGATATAATAAACTTGCATATCAAAATTGAACTTTTGATAGATATCTTTTGCAGCTGTGAGCTTTTAAAAATCATGATTTTATATCAAAATTAAAACTGAGAAAATGTTATTTAAAGAATATGAATCAATAAAAAAATATACTAAAGCAATTTCCATTTTTCATAATAACTATTCAATGTGTTATCTAATCTACATACCTTTAACTTAAAAATTAATACACACTTAAATCTTTACCCATTAAGCAGGCATATAAGCTTTCATTAAAAAACTGTCTAGGTCTAGAATAACAACAACAAAAAAAACCAGGAAATATCTTTATTTGACTTTGGTTAGCAAAATTTCTTACGTATAAATTATATTTAAAATGAATTATACGCATCACTTACAACTTATGCATTTGCCCTCTTTACTCGTTGTTTATTCACAAACATTTCTTTTGGACATTACCCAAATCATGCTATATGCATTTTGAGTTTCATACCGAATAATTCTTTCTAACAATTCATTTGAAGCAAGTGTCTGATAGAAGAAAAAATTTCAAGGACCTTTTTCCATTATTAGTGTCTCTCGTTTTAGTTTATGATCATCAAGAGTTTCACCATCAGCAAACACTGATTGATAGAAGCACCAAAAGTTTACTTCCTCAAGTCACTTAGAACGCTAAGGTTTAACATGCAACTAAGTAGCATATATTGCTATTGTCATTGCGTTTTCTCATATCTCTTTTATTTCTTAAGAAAACTTTTTATTAATAACTAGTTATTATTTTAGTTTTGATGAGCCGGCTGGGTGACTTGATTGGTTTGTCGCTGGCCTTCTGCACCTAAGGTTGCGGGTTTGACCCCGGCCCAAGTTGATGGATATGATGTAAAAAATCGACAGCGGCCATGTCGTGTGATTGTATTACATGTAAAAGTTCCTTAGGGTGTCTGTTTGGCTTGGGTGCTCTCAGCAAAATTAAATACTGGTACAGGTTCGCATTGTCAGAGCTCAGGGGCATCTCTCTGTGGAGGAAACTGGGTGTCATAATTACCTGCGGCTATTGGTACCCGCTTATATGATGACGCACTAAAAAGTGATAACAGTTCCCAGGGAATGTACTAGGTCTGCAATGGTAAAACATCTATCTGCAGCCCATTGATAATAAAAAAACCCTTTAAAGATGCCCCTCACCAAAGAATTCCATTACCTAAAGCAGTGAATTTCAAACTGGGGGAGGCATGCCTCCCTAGAAGGGCGTGATAGCTCCACGTAGGTGGACGCAAGCCTATCGAAAGTAAAAGATTATTAATTTACTAAAATTAATTATTAATTTATTAAAACGAATCAAGACAGTGTACATTCTGACACAATAAAAAATAAATTACACGTTGCATGTTTATTGCAATCTGTTCCAATATTTAAAAAATTAAAAAGAAAAAGTAACATATTTATCTTATTACTAAAGAGTAATTACTTTAAATGTCTATTACTTAAAAGTATTGCATTAAAAATTTAGCATTCACCTTGACAGTTTGTACAGTCTATTATTACAGCTTCAGCGTCAAAGTACCTTATTATTGCTTTCTATACATTGTTGTTGCATTCGTTGAAAATTATGATTCCAAATTGGGTCTCAAATTGCGAAAGTCTAAGAAGCACTGACCTCAAGAAAAACCTTAAGCATGAGAGTCTTTCACAGAAGATCTCAAAGCTAATCTTCATCGTTTGCTCACATCATGGATAAGCTCTTCCTTTATTTGTATTGTAATGCCAGGTTGATATACTTTTTCTCAGATAAATGTGCATATGTTTTGCTATTAATATCAGATAAAACTTTGATACAATTTAAGCCAAGATATTTGGGTCTTTTCCCCAAAATCAATGAAGTTCTTTTTTTCATCGATTAAGACTAGATCAAATGACTTATAGCATAGTCACGTTTATATCTTTCGTACTATGCACTGAATTTAGAACTCGACTCAGCTAGTTTATTTTTAGTTACTGAGGCAATACCAACACACCATATTCATTCGAAGTCAATGACATATCCTATGAGTAAATCAATAACACAAACTACACATACGAGTGTTGTATGAACAAATGTTATCCAAGTTCTATTAAAACTAACTTTAGACATATAACTTCAGCCAAACTAGCATCACCATTTTGATATGCCTCTTTATTTCCTATATGAATTTCCGTAAATATATTTTCAGATGCCAGAGTATATGCTAAATTTTAATGTTTTGCACACTTTCCATTTGTTAGTAATGAAAACTGATTTATTGATATACAAACTTTTTCAATGGCTGAATAACCATTCCCAGAATTTAAAAAGGCTTGAGTGTTTTTTAAATTCAAATCGGCACAGGTAGCATCAGAGCTCAAAAAATGATTTGCAATAGTTTCGTTTTTTCTTCATATTTACTAAAGTGTGTTTCAAATTATAGTAAGCCCCTAATTTGGCTTCAAGTTTTAAAGTTTGTTTGTTCCTGTCCTGACACTTTACATTCACAAGAAGAGCAATAATTTGATGAAAGTATTCACAAACGCATATACCGACAGCAGGCTTGTCAATTTTTTTTATAATTTTGACATTACTGCCTTTTCAATCTCTACACAGTCAACACTGTTTACGCCATTGTTTTTGATTCATTTGCGAAGCATACAACTGACATCCTGAGGAACACAATAGAGATTATGAAAAAGCTAATAAGATACCAATATTAATCGTTAATGAAATGTAAATAATTAATTAGAATTGGAATATGTAAGTAGCATTTAATATGGCTGCTTAAGTATTGTACTAAATTAAAAAAATATTGAAACTAAAGAGAGCACTACAAGTGAAGTCAGTGAAGCACAAGTAAGCAAACAACTTTCCTGATAGTTACAGTCACAGCATAAAACTCCTTTTCTGTGTAGATCAGTGCTTCTCTTTTGATATTAGCGACCCTATTTTCAATCATAATTTTTTCGCACTCCCTTTCTCCCTTATACAATGACAATGTATTCAATGCACTTACATCTACTTATACGCTAAAACTGCAATACGATCTTATTTGTAAACCGTACAAATGATTAATATAACTATTAAACCCTGCATATATTACTTTCTTTTAAGTAATAAATATTTGAGGTTACTTTTTAGTAATAGAATACGCATTATGTTATTTTTCATACTTTAGAATGTATTTTGAATTACTTCATTTTAATAATTTTTTTTAAATAGTTTTTTATCTTCAACTTTTCGATATGCTCACGTCCCCCAAATAGGTCTACCATGCCTCCTAAAGGGGGGTGCGCCCCACAGTTTAAGAAACACTGGTGTAGATTTTTTTATGATATTCATAAGTAAAACAACATAAACATTGAGGTACGCGTGTAATTTAAACAGCAGTCAAAGCTGTCAAAATGTGTGTATATTTTTTTTTGTATTTATAATTATTATAGATCACTCCAAAACTTCTCCCGGATATACAAAACACATCAAAACTACATTGTAAATTAAAATTGAAAAAATCAATATTTTTAACTATTTTTGACTTTGAAAGGTGCTAAATCTTCACTCAACCTCTTTTTTTCATATATATATATATATATATGCTTCATACCTTATGGTATACAATTTTTGCGTTATATTTTTTTATTAATTAAAGTTTCTACTTCAAAAACAATCAATGATACACTCAAAAAACTCAGATGAGAGGAGTTTTAAAAAATGAATGTAAAATTATTTTTAATAAAAGCGGTTTTTCTTATGTTTATATGTTTTTCGAATTTGTATCAAATATTTATATCCTAAAATGAAATAAAAATAAATAATCTCTCGCTTTTTGTTAATATTTTTATTAATTTAATTAAATACAATAGATATTATTAGAAAGAGGATGCTTCTTATTTATTTAAAGCCAATTTAAATTATAAAGAAAACGTAGACAAATATGTATATTTTTTTCGCTTCTATAATGACTGAAAAGTTATTTTTCTGCAAGGAATCCTTATTAATTAAAATGTATAAGAGCATTAATACCTTAGTTAATTAGATGTTCTTACAGGATTATACATTCTCACACATTTTTTTTCAGTATAATTCCTTTGTTTAATCAACCTGGTTCTCTGTTTCAATATTCTTAAAAAATGATATTAACATTCAAAATACCTGGTGTAAATTGTATCGAAAAATATAATTGGATTGTTTTTTCATTTAATTTCTGGGGAACTTGTGACGCCATAAGAATTAAAATAATCAGTTAAAAAAATGTGTGTTTTAGAAGAAAAAAGTAGTGCTGGCATTTTTTCTTTTGTGTTTTCTTACTTTTTTTTCTTTTTCTTGACAATTAAAGTAAGACATTACGGAAATTTTTAATTCAATTCCAAGATGTCTTGCTAATTAGATAATTTGATTATATGTTTGCATTATTTTTTTAATATGCTTATTGTTTTTCAGCTTAAAAATGACTAAAAAATATTTAACAGAATAACATTTTTGAAATCCAAGAATACTTTGATGATAACTAAATTAGTACTTAAAGTGATTCGATTCATTGTTACTAATGCCCATGTTATTGCGACGAGAGAGAGAGTGATAATTTTTTTCTAAGACGTTTTTATTAATTTTTTTACCATCCGTTACAATGATAAAATTAAAAACGACAGCGCTTTCTCTCTTTTTTTACATTTTTGTAAAGTGTTTTCAATCGTAACTTTTATCTAAATTTTCATCCAAGGAATTTCATTATTTAAATTGATTAAACTAAATATAATATTGCCAGGACGAGCGTAAAATCCACACTAATCATGAAACTAGGCTTATGAATTTATTTTCTTTTAGTTTTCTATTCAATATTATATTTCAAATTGTTTTTGTACTGATGTTATTTAATTTAGGTCTTGCGGATATGCAAATTTTTTTTTAATTTTGTTCTTTGAATTCACTTTGAATTTATGCATTATAATCAATTTGTTTATTTTTTAACATCTATTATTTTACTTACTAATAATATTTGCTCATTTTTCAAAAATTTTTATGTTTCAATAAATTTCCTCGAAATGTTTTAAAAATTTCTTGTTAATATTGATTAATTAGAATCCCGGTGAAAAAGAATTGTTATCTTGGTTATATAAATAGAATAATTTACTATTATTTGTGATCAATTTATCCTACTATAACTTACAAATTTATTAGTTTTGCTATTATTTTTTAAATTAAATATTTTATATTGAGCTGATATATTCAGAAGAAAACTATAAAATTTCTAAGAAAGATTGAGGAGTATCATAGTTTTCGTAACCATTTAAATTAGTATTTTTCTTAATTATGAACATTTTAATAAACAGGGTCAATTAAAATTCAAAAACGCCAATTTAAGGGAGAAAATGTCTTGATTTATGAAAGTAGAAAAGTCAGGTTCATAACAAACATTTATTTTCTCATGTTCCTTTAGTGCTCATTTTTTAAATCAGAATCATTTTTTTACTTCAAAAATTTTATTTACATTGTAAAAAAATACGTAACTCAAAATTTAATTCCATAATGTTGCTTTACCAAAAAAAAAAAACGATTTCCTTGAATTTTTGTAATTTCTACATTCTTAACACTAACATACAATCCCAAACACACATTGTGATTTTCTTTTACACATTTCTTGCAGCGCTAGTCTTTCTCAGCAGAACAGGATTTTACGAGATAAAACTAATGAAGTGAAATATATATATATATATATATATATATATATATATATATATATATATATATATATATATATATATATATATATATATATATATATATATATATATATAACTAATACTTACAAATATTTTGATAGTTACATTTTTGTATTAAAAAATTATAGCATCTATTACATAAAACAATATTTTGTATGATGAATTAATAGTTATATATATATATATGAGAATATTTTTTTTTGCTTTAAATAAACATTATTCTAGTAACTTTTAAATTAATATTATAGCTGTGTGTGGAATTTAATTCAAGTTATGTTTATATTTTAGACATGAGGAAAATTTATGTTTACTTTAAAAATTACATAATAACTCTTTAAATACTAATTTTTAACTAAATCTAACATTTTTACCAATTCACAAGTTTCAGGATTCTAAATATAACTGATTAACCAAGATTTCATCCCACAACCCCCCCCAATTTTTTTTTTTTTTCAAGGTGGGCAGGGGTTTACTGTTGGAAGTAAACCATTCTCATTCCATGCCTCACTACGACGCTAAACGTATTCTTTTGCTTTTATCGATTTTGGGGGCAAAAAACAGTATAAAGCAGAGTATTTAAGTAATAATTATCATTAATTAATAAAATAAAGTGTTAATTATAAATACTTAATTACATTTTACGTATTATATATTCCGTATTATCATCAATCGAAAAAAATTCAAGGGCTATGGAGTAGGGATACGGGCCCGAGGATCCCCCCTCCTTCTATGCGCGCCACTGTTTCTTCCCAATAATTTAAATATTCAATTTTAATTAGTTTTTGATAAGCTTCCAAAACTATAGCAGAATGTTTTCACCTCACAAATTGTTAATGTCACATTTTAATATTGAAAAAATGTTACCGGTTTCAAATTTCTTATTAGTTTGGATGATTTTTACTGAAGCGCGATTATATATATATATATATATATATATATATATATACATACAAGCAATAAAATTTAATTTATCCTTAAGAATTGTATTCCACCTCTGAAACTCACAGTCAGATGGAACCTATATAGTTAACAATTGATAGCTGAAGTCAAAATGATTTGTGATTGCTTGAATCAATCCTTTGTTATTGCATATAGCAGATGGTGTGCGGTTGTGCATTTCTACGTGCCGCTACGATTCAATGCTTATGAAACTCATGTACAGTGTTAACCATGAAAGCGTCAACTAGAAGTTTTATACGCTGTAAATTCGGCACGACAGGCCATTTATTGTTCAAACTTAATCGATTATGTTTCTGTTGGATGCAAATAAAGGTTTTCGCGCATGCTGTAATTATACGAAAGTCTAAATTGACACTGGTTGCTAAGTTTTTGCTAATGTTCACACGGGCTCGAATTATTCATGATTTTTAGTTTGCTCAGTCATCTATGAAATATAAATCTTTGTACAGAAAAGTTTACTGAAATCAAACATTTTGGAGAAAATTTAACATAAGTACTATACATGGAAAAAATTTATGCATGCATGTATATGTATATTTATATATGCTCCCACATTTTTTCCCTTATACATATTAGTTTATTTTCTACAATTTTTTATGCACTATTATTTATAAATTTTCTGTAGTAGTGGAAGGTTCTGAGGCCAAGCAAACTTAATGCTACTTCACGGCCCTTAACCCTTTAACATTTACACAGCTAAAATACACTTTTCTGTGACAAAGTACTTGATAAATGCAATGTTCTTATCCCCTATAAATGTTATTTAGTCACAATAAATATCTGATCAAGGGTTTTTTTTCCTGGGTGGTGGCTCGACGTTATAGCCACTGCGCACTTAGGACATTTAACTTACTTTTCAGGACAGAAATGTTATGTTGTTCCTCATTCCACTTGGTCAGCAAAGGCCAGATCAAGGCCCACGAAATTCATCATGGCCAAGGTCTAAGTGACGCCTGTCGTTAGCCGAAGCTTTGAGCACCATACAGGTGACAAAACGATTTGGCTCGGTTTCACCCCAATTTAGAGGGAGAACACCCTGTGGGTGGTTAGGGGTCTCCCACCTCTCTTCCCCTTCCACCAACCTCACGAGAGGGCTTGCGGCTCGACGGCTATTTAAAGTATCCTCATGGCACTATACATTTACAATAATCCATGTCTTCTCCGGACCAGTCCCAACGACACCGCAGTCAGCGTTGCTAACCACTCTACCGGATGGGCGACAGGACAGAATAATGAATCATATTGCAATACACTTTTTATGAAAAATTGGCATTTATGAAATAACTATTTCAATAACAACTAAATACAAAGTAGAAGTGTAATTAAATATTAATAGAATAATTGTATACAACTTAGAATACTTACTAAGAATATATATAGAATACTAAGAATATACATTGAAATTGGTCATCCACATTTTATATTTTATTTCATTTTAGTATAAAAGGTTAGAAACAAAGTAATATTTTTGAGAATTTAAATTAGTTATTTCACAAATTTTATGAACTATTTACTGTGGAACTTTACAATATTCAAACGCTTTTTTCCGAGCAGAAAAGCTGTAATGAAAGATTTTCGAACCCGAGAATCTTGTACCACATACTGTAAACAAAGTTTGTTTATATTTCCGACCCCTCCACATTCTCACATGATTTTAAGAGTGGAGAAAAGCCAAAATTTCTAGGTCATTTTTCTGTTCTATGTGGGCAGTAGATAGAGCCTCTAGCCACAAAAAAAGCTTTCCAAAAACCTAAATAACGCCTTTTTTTAATTGCAAATTTGCTTAATTCATTCAGATGAGATAAAAGTATACTTAAGACATGTCGAAATTTCTTTCAAAGACCAGAAGTTTTATTTATAGTAATCAAAATACAATTTGTAGATTTACACCGAGAAGCACTGTTTTAAACTATTGATCAGGAGACATAAAATCTGTATCGTCCTGCCATCTGTATTAATTTTTACGCGTTTTAGCTTCAATGAACTCATGTGGATGGACTAAATATCCATCACCCGCTTGGAAAAAAAATTTTGTAATATGTAGCTAGACGTATTAGGGTAGCTAACCGCTAAAGGGTTAGTTGGTTATATGACCAGAAAATATTATAGTTTTCCATTTCAGTCAATTGACTTTATATTTATATATATAATAGAAATCATAATAGTTATCCTTTTTAGTCCAATGGCTCTTTTCCTTTATTTATATTTTTAATTGCTCCATATTTCAAATTCTTGAGAATTCTATTCTTCTCCAATCTTTGTTTAGTAGAATATTCTTTTGAATTGGTTATTTTATTCCTGTACTATACACATATATTCTTATTTATTTATAAGTGCGATAAAATCAAGCTATCAAATATCCTCTAATACTATGTACCTCTGAATAAAATATTTCAATTATTTAATCATAGTGTAAAAGAGCTTATTACTTTTCATCACGAAATTCAAAAATTAAAAATCCTTACAGCTGCAATTATATTTTAGCAATAATGTTTGAATAATGTTCCAATAGCTTATATAAGTTATTTTTACATGTTAATTTATTGTTCTATTTATTTTTTTTAAAAAAGAAAATTCATTTGTTTTAAATCTAAATTTTTAAAATATTAAATTTCATTTTTTAAAATTTTATTCTTTTAAAATATTGCGAATATTGTTACCAATAAGCTATTAACATAAAATGATACTTTTACATTTCGATTTCACAATTTTTCTTTATTTTGAGATAAATTTTCATAAGAAATTGAAACAAAAACAGGACGTTTGGACTATAGAACAAATTGCGTCACAGAAACATTTTTTTCCCTTTTAAAACTAAAAAGAAACATTATAGTTTTAGTGGAAATTCTTACAATTATTCATATTTGTTTTACAATTTTAATTTTAGTAGTTATTAATAAGAAAAAGTACAAATAAAAAGGAAAAATTTTAATTTCAACATATTTTATGCAAAATAGGAAATCCTGAGTTTGAAAATACAAGACACTCCTCACCTAAATCACTTAATATATAAAAATATGTATGGTCATATTTTTATGCAGCTCTGCGTAATATAATTTCTAATAAAAGATATAAGAGACAACATTATACATTAATATAGTAAAAAAGCTATACAATAATTATCGAGAAGATTTAAATAACAATGATTCATTAATTTTTAATTTTTTACTCCTCGTTTGAAATGTTTATCACGAGGGTAAAACGATGTAAATCGCAATGAATCGAATAAAAAGAAAGCTTATAAAAGTTTTATTTGTAATTAATTATGTATTATAATGCAGTTCATGCAACACAAACCCCTAAGGCCTGAAATCCAAAATGATAAATTGACGGAAAAAACTGATAAAATTTTTAGCTTCGTTATAATTGTTATATTGTTATTCAACTCATGAAGCACCAAAGTAGACAAAGTCCTAAATTTGATTTTGGCTTGAGAAAAATGCCGCGATGACGTCCAAGACAGGCAAAGCGAAATATCTCATTTCCACATTTAATTTATCACAGGCCCAAAGGGAAGCCCATTGGAACTATCAAAACGCAATAAAGCCCTTGTCCTTTGCGTGACTAGCTGCCTCAGCGAGTGCCTTTAGTGGGTTTACCAATGCATAAATCCCTTCATTTCATTCTACTAAACCACAATCATCCACCCAGTCGATGATGGGAGCCACTGGTAATAAATCATTGAACGGACATTCTCGCTTCGCATGTAACAAAACGAGTTGACTACAACACACAGCTTGCTGTATTTGTTAAAGATACTTATGCAAATGATGGCGATTATCAACTGCAATTGAGTGTGACTGCACATCTTCAGTGATCCTTAACCTCAACAGCAACAACAAAAAGACTTTGGATTTAAATTTTATATGGGGAAAGATCTATATGAAGAAGTGATTTTGGCTCACGACATAAGATCCATTAGGGGACATATTCTTGGACAAATAGGAATCTAGATGCATATCTTGGATAAGAGGGACACTAATCGTATTTAAAATGCGTGGCGTCGTCTTGAATTATATTTCGCTTTTTGTAATGAAACGGCTCTTTCCACTTTCTATCGAATCTTTTTTTTTTGTATGATCATAAGAATTTCTTTTTTGTTAGACGAAATTGTATTTAACGATGTTTCTGTTTTTAAATTATACGTTTTGCACTGTATTTTTTTTTAAAAAAATCGCTTTCAATGCTGTTATAGATGGATATCGCGAATTAGAAGTTTGTAAAGTACTTGGACTTTTTTTCTATACGTTTCAAGAAATTTAGAGTATCAAACTGAAAGTCACCAAATGATTACTCTTAGCCAACTTTTCGTCGAAGTAAACCAGCAGACTTCTTAGCTTCGGAAGGGATAAATTAATCTTCCTTGATTCTGGATGATTGTAAATAAATACGCAATTTTTATATCTAAATAAATACTGAGTAAATGATAATTATATCTGCTCATAAAAATTCCATTTTTTAAATTGATATATTCTGATTCAAGATAAAAAAATATTCGAGACAAAAACATATCTTTAATAAATAAAATATTATGTAAATGTTTATTATTTAAATGTTTTTATTTATTATATTAACGGTTATTCATTATAATGTTCTTAATATTTTATAAATTCTTTAAATAATAATAAATTATACGCGCGGGGGAGACATTTTTTATTATAACAATTACTTTTCAATATAGCTGATAAACTAACTGTAATTTTTTCCAGCATATCTTAAATTATATGTATGTATAAGTTTTTGAAGCACAGGAGAAAGTGTGTGGAAAGAAATCCAAGCAACAAAAACGGTTTCTAACTACAAAATCAAGTTAATCAAGCACTTTTATTGTAAATCGTAATTTTGAAATTATTTTGAATTTTTATTTTTCGCTTACATTTACAACATAATTTTTTCAAATTGTATATTAAATACAAGCTATTATAGAATGTAAACATATTACATAATCATTTATTATATTCAAATAATAATGGGGAAGTCATTGCTTTTATGAATGCTATTTTGCAAACTATATATTTTATAGTGTTTAATTTTAATCTAAGAAATCGTTAAATATTTGAAGGATATTAATTTGATTTGCATGTTAAATGTTCAAATGAAACTAATTTTTAATGTAAATGGTTTTAATAAACTTTAAAAATATTCAACGTTCTTGATATTTCTACCCAGTATATTGTTAAAATTTAGTCAAAATTTTAATCACAGATACTGCTACTTCATTTATATCTCTTCAGTTATTATTATTATTGTTAAATGGATTCATCTATGTGTTAAAATTAAGCTATTTATTTGTATTTTTCGATGAATACTTTTTTACTATGATTAGCATATCATTTCAAATTAGTATCTCGTTAGTTGGTTAAAATTAAAGTAATGCTAGCAAACCACAAAGAAAAATTACTTGCCAACGAACCATGTAATTTTCAAATGCGGTATACTTACGAAGTTTTTTTTTTTTTTTTTTTTTTTTTGACACCTGAATTTCTATTCTACAATTACTTTACTTCGAAAAATTTTTAATGCGCACTGACAACTTATAGTATATACTGTTAATAAAAGAAATCAAACTCTTTTTTTTAAAAATTAACTGGATTTTAAAACTTTGTTTCCAAAAAAAGTGAGGCCTATACAGCAATTTTGCTTATAATTTCTTGTAAAACGCGTTATATACAAGTAATATAATATATAAATTTTTTTTTTCTTTTTGACAGAATATAACTAAATTATATTTGAAACAATTTTTCAATCTTACTTAATTATACTAAACTAAATGCATGCATACATATAAAAAATAGGTATACAAGTTTATCCATAAGAAATGTTAAAAACTAGTTTTTCTTAATCTCATGTATATTCTGAAACTATTTGCGAACATATTTTAATGCTATAGTAAGCAAATTTCGTGAACCTTCGAAATTCACAGAGGAATAATACTGATTCTTGAAATATTGATGAATGAAAGAATTATAAAATTGCTTAAATTCCGCCTGTTAAATTAATTTTTTACTTATTTTTATATAACTTATATAACTATAGGCAAGTGAGTCATATCAAAAACGGTACACCTAAATAATTGTAAATAATCAATTAAAAGAAATCAATTATTTATCATAGATTTCCAGGAAATATTTAATTAAAAAAAATAATAATAATATTTCTCAATTATATTTTCACCAATTAAATACATTACAGAAAGAATTAAAAAATGAAATATTTTGATAGTATATTTATACATGATTGGAAAAGTACTTAATGCACTGAAATAATTCTATTCACTATATTAATTTATAGAAATAATCTTATATATAAATGTAGTAAATAATGATGTTTAAGTTTTTGTAACAGGAGATTAGAAAGTCTCCTATAGCTTCAATGTTTTATTTAAACTTTAAGCCTTAAACCCCCTCAGGTTAACTGAATAATAAAAAATAGAAATTCTAGCTCTTTTTACTGTTGGAATTTTTAAATAATATCCTAATATATATAATTTGACGTAAATGTTGTATTACAAATAAATGAACCGATTGACCACCAAAATTACTAAAGTCAACAGTTTTTTTTTTTAAACTGATTTTAGAAACTGAAGGACATTACTATTTTTAACAATAGTAATAATTTTGCAGCTATGGAAAAATGGAAATGGTTATACATTAAGTTCATGGTAATTGTGATTGTTGAATGTATAGTGCATAGTTTTATCATAGTTTTACGATAAGTTTATCTTCCTAAAGTTTTATTTAGAATTTCTTCCAAACTCTTCATGAAATTTGCAATTCTCTATTATTATATCTTATGTTTCCCTTGCTATAAATTTGTAAACAAAAAAAATAGCACACCAAGAAGAAGTCGTCAAAATGAAACGAAATTTTGCATATGTAATGACTACTTTGATATAAGTAAACGATTAGAAAATCAGAGAAAAAAGGATCATTTATTTCAGAGAAAAGGCAAAAGAACGGAGGATTTAATACCCTGTTGAACCCCCTCTAGCGCGAATGCACGATGCGATACGATCGGTGCAAACAAGGGGGGTATGGGGGTCCGGACCCCTCCCCCCCAAAGCCCTTGAGTTTTTTCCGATTGATTATAATTCTAAGTAAGTAGTACGTAAAATTTAATTAATTACTTGCTATTAATTATTAATTTTATTAATTAATGCTAATTTTTTATTCAAAAATTAGTTTTTTATTGTGTTTTGTTCCCCCAAATCGACAAAATCAAAAGGAGCATGATACAAGAATGGTGAACTTTCCACCCCGGACCCCTCCCCCCCCCGCTCCCCTGGAAAAATTCCTGTGTGTACTACTGTTGCCTCTAGTTCGTTCAAACTCGTGGGATGCCCAACTCACCGTCCCAAATGATCCCAGATATGCTCGATTGCTGAAGGGCAGGCCAAAGAAGGGTAGCAACAGCGCGGGAACAGTCTTGTGACACTCTTACCGTGTGGCCGAGCATTTTCTTGTAGCTCCTGGGAGCCGTTGTTGCATAAGTGGCAACACATGTGGTTGCAGGATGTCATGGACATACCGCTGGGTGGTCACAGTAACTCGGATCAATACTAGAGGTGAAAGTGTATTGTAGGCAATGGCATCCCATACCATCACAACAGCTGTGGGTGCGGTGTATCGCTGTAAACAAAGGCAGGATGAAGGCGTTCACTGAAGGACCTGGTTCCATTTCACTTAAGTCCAGTTTTCTCGTGCACGGCAACATTCCAAACGGTGGCGTCGATGGGTGGGTGTTAAGGGGAGCATACTTAATGGGCGCCACGATCCCAAATGTTCTTCAGCCAGGCAACTTCGTATGATTCGGGAAGACACAGGGGTCCCCTAGTGAAGGTGCTACCTGTGCCTTGATAGCGGCCGATGAAGCAGTTGGCTGTACGCGGGAATTCCATACAATGTGGCGGTGCTCTCGACGACTGGTCGGTCGAGTGTGTTATGAGCCTGGTCTTCATGTAAATGTCATCTCTCGGATACACTGGTCCCAACACCTCCTCACATTACAATGAGACTGGCGTAATTGACGAGCTACTCGCCTAGCTGACCACTCAGCTTCCAACATGCCCGATTCTCCTCCTCTCAAACTACGACAGTTGCTCATATTGTCTTCGAAAACGGCGTAATGGCATGTCTACCTCAGCTCTTTTTTTGTAAACGATTCAGCACACTCGAACAAGCTTTGGTTACCTGCTTTATACTACAGGCAGAACGATGTCAAACGGCCTCTACCGGTTATACGTAATGTGCAATCACGCTGTATTTCTAATCATTTGCATATCTTCTCTATATGTATCTTCATGCCAAGTTTCGTTACGATCCCGTAATTATTTCTTGGTGCGCTAACTTTCTTGTCCATGAGTGTAATATTGATAAGATTTATTTTCGATCATAGTTGACCCCCGCTGCTTTTTATGTTCACTTCTATTCCAATGACTTCCTTGATTTGTGTGTGTGTGAGTTCAACTTTAATTCTATATCTACAGGAGCAAATTTGACAAGCAGCTCGGTATTTTAAAAAAATCAAATGAAAAAATACTTAAGGAATCACTTAATCCTAACTTTTACAGCACTCTTCCAGTAGATTTTGATGCTCATAATTTTTAGCAAAGCACACATGATGTATTCCATCAAAAATTTTATTATTTTAAGTTCATTATTTAAAAAAAATATTTTTATCTAACTGTGATCAAAGAAATAAATTTTTAAGATTTTTCTTTATTAAATCTGTGATTTTCTGGACTATCAAAATATCATCATTATTATTTTTAATTAAATAAAAGAAATTCTATTATCCTTCCATTATAGAGAAATTAAATTTTAACTTCTATTTATTGCTTCTACAAGAGGAATTATCAGTATTGTTTTTACTCGGAACCATTATTTGAGAAGTTTGACATATTTCAAATGTTATGTTTTATACAATAAAGCATGTTTTACATATATTCTTCTTGTCTGGTGATTTGAAAGGCATACTGTACTAAATTGATAAATATTTATTTGCATACATGTATCGTTAATTTAGATTTTACACACACACACACAGTAAGTAATTTATTTAAATTTAAATCCTGTCACTTCTTAAAGAAAACACTGCATATAACAAATACACTTTTTGAGTAACTTTTATTTTAATTGCTCACACACATGTAAAAATTCATTTAAAGTTTCTCTCGGGGATTTTTATTCTTAATGATCTTGAGCCTTCTAAGACTTCAAGTGATAATAGATCTCCATTTTATCCGCTTAACGGGAAATAGCCCTAAACTAATTCCCCCCAAAGCTATTTTTAAAGCATTCAGCGTTTTTTTAAAATTAGGATGATGCAATCTTGAATCATCCACTTATGTGAATCAATCGAAAACACTTTAGTGAAAATCATTTTAAAATCATCCAGTTACCAATACTATCAATCGACGAGATCTTGCAAACAAACAAAGGCTACTTTTGTGAATGTCATGTAAATCGAATTTTTTTCTATTGTAAGTAACTTAAGCAAATGTCAATTTGAAAATACCAAACTTATTTATCTATCAACGACAGCATGAAATTAATTGATTCCATCCTCATAATGTCATATTGCAAGTTAAAAATGCCATAAGTCAAGACAAAATATAACATATATCTAAAGTTATATCAAGTAGTTAAATCGAATTTATTTACACATACACATGTATATATATATATATATGATTATCTACTTGATGCAACTAATCAGCATAATATGTCTCACAGCTAATCACAACAACTACATGAAAGCAAAAAATAATAGTAATGTTGTCTCTCCCTTCCTACAAGATGCAACGAAGCGTAGCGTCGAATTAAAACTAAGCGGACATCCATGGCGAAAATAAGCAAACAAACAAGCAACTGAAAAATTAAACACCGGCGATTACATTGTTGGCAGGAGCGAAGGAAACATGCGGTTATGACTTCACTCTCATCAGTATTCAGAAGAGGAGACACATTTTGTTAAAGAAGAGAATTTGCTGCTTTTCAATGCATTCGAGCTCTCAAATAAGAGGGGAGTTTGCACAAATAAAAATACATAAGTGAAGGTTATGATTTATGACAATATATTTCTCCAATTATTATTTTTGTTTCCTATATTTTCATAGGTTAAAACTACAACTATAAAGTCATAATTGTTTCCCATTTTTAATTTTTCCAATTTTAGTTACATAGTGAAACGATCGAAGCTAAAGTATCTTCCAGAATTGGGTACCATTTAAAATATTTATCGAATGTTGATCTTATTTTCTAAGTTACTTAAAGAAAAAATATTAAAAATCCTAAGCAAATAAAGAGGATTTTCAGTCAAACAAAAACACATCCGTCTATAGAGTTTATTAGGAAAGGAATAATTTAAATTTATCTATTTATATATACCAAGCAAGTAACAACATGTAATTAAGGTATAATTCCTTCAAAATTTTCGTGTATATCTCCTAAAATGTTTTGATTCAGAAAGGGAATTAAAATTTTTCGAAGCTTAGACTTAAAAATTGAAATAAATGTTCAATACCTCTCTATCCACTTTCTTTCTTTAAAAATGAATTTTTCCCCTAATTACAATAATTTTTTAATGTAAATTAGTTATACCTACATTAACATACATCTTTGCGTGTCTTATTTACTCACAGAAACATTTTCAATTTACTTTTATCATGCACATTAAAGGCAAACAGTGAGCCCCAATTTACCAGGAAGCAAACTATTAAAATTAATTTAAATACATACACACACATACCCGTGAGCACGCCGTGAGCACGCGTGTGTTTGAGTGTGTGAAGTTAATAGTATTGTAGTGTTTTCATTTGTGTAAAACACTTAAATAATAGTTTGTTTTCATATGTTATTCACACAGAAAAAATTAAAAGTGTGTCATGGTATTAAAATAAATAACTTAAATTGTAAGAATGTGAATATTAAATAATGAGTCAAATTATATAATGATACTAATGTAACTACTTTGTTGATAATGTATACTATTTGAGAAATGGTTAAACATATTAGGCGTAAACGCTATATTTAGGAAATTATTATGATGTTCGTTACACATACAAATAGCAAATTTTTATATTCGTATTTATAAGGAGTTTTGCTATGGATGTGAAAAAAACTTTCCTATATGTAAAACTAGGTATAGCACATACTACTTTATCGTATACAGTATCAAATACATTGATATGATTTTTTTAGCGAATCGTAGATAAATTTAAGGCTTTATGTGTCCCTCAATTTTTGTTAATGTAAAAAGCTCCATTGCTCTGATATCTTACGTTGGGTCCATAAACTGTTTAAAGAATATTTATACATTGAAAGTAGAAAACCCAATTATGATTTTTTTTTCCATTTTGATATGAACTTAAGTGAAGAGCAATTAAATTCACAATAGATATTTAAACCATGTTCAAAAGTTTTTAACTAAACTATTGCTTTTTAAAATACAATAGGAAATTTTTAAGAGTTAGACACATAAGCAATTCAAGTGTTTCATGTCGAATATTACAAACCATGCTAACGGGCCCCAGCTGACGGAAATTTGTGATCCATCCCGGTGGCGCAGCTGATTGTTCCACCGAAGAACAAAAGCTGCGAAAAATTCTAGAAGGGGAAATGAGAAAGAAAGACGATTTAGCGATGCACAGAAGAGATACATGGTCAATGAAAATCAGGCGCTCATTAAATCATGTCTTCTGTCATACTCAAATTACGTGACTCGCTTCTCCAATTCCCCGGATATACATTTTTCACCTTCTTCTACGAGACAAAAACCCTGCGTGGGTCGAGGAACCTTCGTCGACTCTATACACTGCACAGACAAAAGAAGACAAGTCACTCATCTGGATACCTTTCCTTATGAGGATTACAAGTCGGCTGATGTGTTAATACGTTCAAAATTACTCTTGTTCAGAAAAGTGAAATTGTTTTCCTTGCAAGGATTAGATTGATCGCTGATTTAAATCTTTTAGCGCCTTGAATTAGTTATTAGCTTCTAAATAGGGTTGTAGTTCTTTGCATGCAGGGATTGTTCTCTTGGAAGAACGAATGAAGTCATACAAGTATAACGGTTCATTGGTCTTGGGTTTGAATATCAAGTGCAGGATGTAGGATGTGTGAATTTTTGACTAATTTCCCTGTAAACAAGATGGAATGGGGAAATAGGATACAAAAGTATTCGCTTTTGCATATTGGAATGGATTTAGAAGTGATGTAAATACTACTAAACAAGTACTACAGATATAATATAAATAAGGATAAGAAATTGTTTAATATAGTCGAACCTCCATATTACGAGCCTCTACATTGCGAATTTTTCTATATAACGAACTTTTTTTCTTGCGACTGTCAGTTTTTTTTTTCTTCCAATTTCTTAAATATTTCTGGACATTTCAATTTATTCTCTACTAACACATTTTATGGTAATCATAAAGCTTGAACTGGTTTTATTATGTGTCTAATGCACCGAAAGCAATAGAATTCTGGGAGTCTCCTCCAAAAAGTACAACCTTTAATCCCCATTGAGCAGTTCACTAGAAACATCTTCGATTCCGCTTTCACCCACAGTGGAGTTCTAGTTATAAATAATGTGTGTTCAAAATTACTTGTATGCTTTAAATTTTAAAAAAATGTCTTTAAAATTCCTTGATTTTAATATAAAATTATTTTCTTAATGTTGAAAATGCAGTGTATTCATCGACATTCCTTTTTCTTGTTTTCCTTGCAGTTTCTATTTTTATGGGTAACATATATAAAATAAATAAATATTAATTTACAAAAATATATCAAAAATTACTTTTTTGTATATAAAGCTCATGAATTTAAAATTTGTTTTATGGGGTTTATAACGTGTACTGAAAAATGAACCTCTATATAACGAATTTTCCATGTAACGAACTTTTTTTCGAGAGTTAACGACTTCGTTATATAGAGGTCCGACTGTGTAATTAATCAGACAAGGTTACAGTGGCCACGGTGGTCAAGAAAAGAACTGGACTCGTGGCTGGCGTGTCACGAGTTCGAGCCTAGTACCGCGGAAGACTCACCTTGTTGGGAAGCGGTGCACGTTAAGTGTGTCGAGAGCTCAAAACTACCCCCGTTGGTGTGGTGGTTAGGAGAGGGGGTTCCATCTCTGGTGTTGCCCTCATCACTTGACCATGGTTCAAAACTTCGAGGTACGAAGCCAAAAGTCTTCTAGTAGCTGAATAGTGGGATGTTGATATTCACTCACTCAGACGAGGTTATAAGATCTTTATAAAAGCTTTCCATTGTAACATATATGATTAGATATAATAAGCTTTGTATAACGTATATTAAAAATTGCTCTACTATTTTTACTTTATTTTAAGTTTTTGTAAGCATTTTTTTCACTTTGTTTTATTTCCTGGGTTTATTTCTTTCTAATTTTTAAGTTATTTTATTTAATCTTCAGTAAAGTTTTCCCATAATGATTATTTTTTTATTAAATTCAATAGTTAATATAGTGTACTAATTTAGAAACTAAAATTCTCCTGTAAGCTTATTAATCCAGCAAAAAAGTTAATGTTGAGTGAGCGCTTACTAAGATCACACTTGAAGTAACATTAGCGCTGCGCTATTGGCGATGTACCACGTATTTAGATTTGAGTTAAGATGACGAGGACAACATCCGAGATAGCACCCCATTCTCCTAATCTCGTCCCCATGCTTTGAGCCAGGACAAATCTGTGCAGTCCACCAGTTCGTTACCATGACCACTAGCTATCACGGTCACAATTATAGAGTATATTAATAATTTTATTTCCTTGAAAAAATTGTCTTCCTTTTGTTGATATTCATAATTTAATGTCGATATTCTTACGTAATCACGTACTAAGAATTACTTCTGAACATAATACACAGGCCATTGGGTTTTTATTAAAATATACATACCGTAAAATCCGGCGTATAACGCGCAGTTTTAACAAAAAAATAAGATCGAAATTTTCGGGTGTGCCGAGTATAAAAATGAGAGTTTAAAAAAAATGACCAGAGGAAAAAAATCGGCTTTCACCTATATCCAAATACTGTTTATTATTTAATAAAAATGTTTATATAATTTAATTCCCTATGAACTTAAAGGTTTGTAGTTCTAAAAGTATACTATTTTTTTCTAAAGCTTGGAATAATACCTCGAATAAATGACTTCAAAACATAGAAGCATTGCGGATGTACACATTTCAGGTTTGTTTTTAAAAAGGGGCGAGCGTTGTACAACGAATACACCTAAAAATTAAAAATTGGAACTTGAAAGCATAGGTGTGCGTTATACGCCCAATTTTGTGGTAGTTGTTTGTGTATATGTTTAGATGATGTAGGAGGAATTTGAAATGTATTTAGGTAATAACAATCTTATTTCTCTCATAATAAGAATATTAAAAGAATACACACACCGCTGACAATGCTCAGTTTAGATAAGAAATCAGTTTTCGATATGATATAGCACAGACCTTTGACACCTTACATCTGGCCTCCAGATTCTTCTTAACACGACCGGATTCGTAATGGGGATCTAAAACTAGATGTAATACATGCGAATAGTGGGGTGAATATAAAATAAAAGTGAGGGGGCAAATATTAGAAACAGCACCTAGGTCACTGCACATACTCCGAACTTCCCGTTATTGTACTCGCGAACGAATTCTGTATCACACCACATCAAATATATTGTTTACAATGACCGTGACTTTGAATTGCGAAGGTTATCAACTTTTGGTTTCAAATAGGACATCAATAGGAGTAAAAAAAATGTTGATTATACATGGTTTTTCCCGCTGTTTTTTTATGCAAATTCGTATCCAGGTGAAGACAGTTAGTTATAATTGTTGCATCTTACAGGTTCTGGCCGTGATTTATATTCGAAGGTAACATCTGTTTATAAATAGTATTTGTAATTCTCATCACGTTCCTTATCCATGAATTCAGTTACAAAAGATGTTTGAAAGCATAGCATTGAACGTGTCAACTAAACAATCTTTCGTAAAATTACATAACAGGAGGCTTGCTTAATAAGAGAAATCTATTATTATGCAGCTTTTTGTAAGTATATTCACAATGAAAAAAGACCGCTTTTTTATTAACAGTAAAGCCCATAGAGTAGCACAGTAGTAATGTTTTGTAAGAATTTCCAGAAAATTTGTTAGATATACCAAAACTTACATAATTTGAAACATGTATTAATGTTTAAAATGTTTCGTAAGAGCAGACACTCTTTTTATAGCATCTCTCATACTTCTATATTAAATCAAGTGAGCCCAGGTAGGAAGCAATAAAGTGTATTATGAAGGAGTGAGTGAATATTAACGTCGCACTGTTCAGCTACACGAGACCTTTTGGCGACGGACCACGTAATTTTGAACCATGGTCAAGGAACGTGGACGTTACCTGAGCTGGCACAACACCCCCTCTCCTAACTACCACACCACACCAACAGGAAGATGTTTCAGCTCTCGACGTATTATGAAGGAAATATCAGACAAAATATTTCATTGCACTGTTAATGCATTTATGTTATGTTGTTGTTGCTCATCTCCATGTCTAGCCAAGCTAGACCATGTCCATGATTTCACTCTCTCACAAAAAGTCCAGCACTATTAGAGGGTCCTCATAAAGGTCTTGTTTTCTAAGCCCCAGATAGTCAAGAATGTGTTCTGGAGATGCCTGGCAGGAATAACACCTAACAGAAGTCAGAACTTTGTTGGGTAACTTCTATGACTTCTAATGCATTTATGTTATATGAAATTCGCTCACTTCTGGAAGAATCATAAAAAGGATAACAATAAATAAATAAAAGTAGTTAACTATATGAAAAGGACATGGAATTCAAAATATCATAATTTCTGCTTTTCATTGAATACTTATAAAATTAAAGGTTGAATAATACGCATTATGCATTTAAATAATGCATTAAAATGTGCGAAAAAAGCAATAGCATATTTAATTTTTTAAAAAAATTTCAATTCCTTCCCGTATCTTTATTTTCATGTATTTTAATGATTCATTTATTCTATATATATAATAAAAGATTTTCGTGATGCGGCAATAAATTTATTTATACTTACGGTATAGTTAGTTAAAATGAGTCGTAAAGATTTGAATTTAACTGAAGAAAAGAGCCAAGATCGAAGAAAAAAGAACAAATGAAGAAAGTGTGTGTGTGTACGAAAGACACAAATCTTTAAGTAAGAGTTTATTTAGATTACATAATGTATGCAAATTACAATTTTACAATTTATGCAATATATATGAACAGTTGTATAATCTGCACAATAGGGGTAGGTCCACGGTTAGGTGGATAGGGGGTACACCCCTAGTATTTTTTTAAAAAGTTTTTTAATAAAATTTTTATTAATTCTTACCCTTAGAGAGCATATGCCTGTATTTAAAATAAATACCTAATAGAAGTGAGAAAAAATGCATTCGGCTTCTAATTCTTTTTTTGATAAATCTTTTTTCAAATATAAAAATTTTAAATAAATAACCAAAATAATCGAATCTCAATTTGCACATTTTCATTACATAAAAACAAATATTGTTGCAACATGTCACAGTTTTCAAGCAAAACTTAAGTCATAAAAAGCATCCTAGAAAAAAAACTGTATTTTAAAGTTTTTCATCTTGGGAAAAAATAAATTTGATTTAAGTGTTAAAGTCAGTTTGACTTAACTTCTTTTGCCTCCCCCTTCCCCCCGCCATAAAAAAATTACGAAGTGACTTGAAACTTTCCAAGTTTGTGTGAATAATTTTTATTATTAGCAGTAGACATTTTGTATTAGTTTTTTTCTAAAAAAACTTTTTGCAATTTTGAGGAATTTAAAACTATAAAAAAGCTTAACATCTCATTTTACATTAATTGAATACAAAATTTAATTAAATGTATCTCACCAAAACAGAATCACAATTTCAATGGGGTATTTTCTCATTAGATCATATGAATATGTACGCATCACTTAAATAGTTATTTTGGTGGAAAGGGGAAAATATTCTATCAATTCCTTTAAAAAAATCAATCTTTTTAATTATTTTTTATCGCATTTATTTATTAACTATTTTAAGAATGGTATATTAAGATTTATACGCATTTTTTAATTATAGTTATTTAGATTAACTGTGTCTTTTCGCGTCTTGTCGGAAGAATAATTTTTAATTAGCTTTATATGAGCACAACATTCATTTCTTGCAAAATTAGTTTCAACTCAGAATTTTATTATAATAACTTTAAGGAAAGTATACGTCATTTGGTAAGGATTTTTAATTATATTATTCTCAATATTTACTTCCATTTATATTATTTAACCATTTGAGAAAACTTTATTAATTAAGAAAGACTTTAAAGTATATAAAAACAATTTGAAATGTTTAAAAACACATCCATATTTTGAAAAAAATTATGCATTTAGTTAAAAGTAATATTTAAAAAAAATAACTTCAGGATTTTTAATTCCTTATGATGTTCTGAAATGTATATTTTCTCATAGTACAATATTTTAAAATAAAGGTGCATAGAAAGATTTGGAACTTTTATCATGTAATGTAGATATATTTAAAAGCTGCAAATTTTTAATTACCGTACTTATTCGAATCTAAGCCGCCCGCTATCTTCTCCAATGTTAATACTACTTAGAATCAAAGGCGGAAAAATTCGTTGGATGGGGAAACTGAACAAGATAATGACAGTTAGAAGTTCATGTATGTATTTAAAAAATTTTAATACTTGTAAAATAAATTAGTTATTCACTCTTCGTATTAGTTTTCATTTAATTTTGTTTAAAAGTTCACAAATTTCGGATAACAATAAACCCCTTTTCACTATTTTTTTTCCACAAAAGCGAGGTGAAAATTTGGGGTGAAACTTAGATTCTCGAATACCTACTGTATAATACATTTAATAAAACAGAAATCATTCTAATCCCAGATGTATTCCTTCCTGAAATAACAACCAACACATTAGGTAAATAACATTCCACCTCTTGTTACCATCTAAAGACCGATAAAGACTTACATTCTCCTACAAATCCATGACGCATCCCTGACAGATTGAAAATCCGTCTAATATCCCCTTTACCAAACCCCTGAGTGATTTTCATAACGAATCAGGGCACTTAGGCCACGACATAACACCCAGAAGAGTCATAATCCCCAACGCAATCGAAGGATATGTAGAAAATATACGTGGCTAGATGGTTACGCTGGGAGCCATCTTTTACAATCTGCGAGATTGAACCATTACTGTGAAATTGAAGCCCAATTATTGAAGTGTGTATTCCTACGGAGGCCTCGTTAAAACAATGTTTAATTCCGATAATGTTTCTCACCTCAAGAACTGCTTTTCCCCCTCAGTGCTCCAGTTGAACATACTAATCAGGGGATGATGAACGATCGGTGTCATGCATTTGAGTGCTAAATAACACCTACTGCTTTCCTAGTCTTTGATGTATTAATATTACAGGATGATATGAGATATCTCAATTGTATGTTTTCTGCAGAACACATTAATCAAGCTCTGAACTATTCAGGGAGAGGGTGAAATGCTCAGCCTTTTTTTTAACGTTCGTAAATTTAGTAGCAAGTTGGCATCGATTTCGAGTGTTCGAAAAAAGTATTTTTTTAAGTGATAAAACATCATCAGCTATTTTATTACATTTAAATAAACTGAAAGAGGTTAGTAATAAACTTCATTATATTAAAGTATTAAAATGTTCCCGAATTTTAAATGCTAAGATTGCATTTCATGTTTTGCCTTGTTGCTCTAAATAGAACATGAAAACAAAACACTTTTATGTTTCACATAATTGCCAAGGAGGTAACTATCAATATTTTAATTCAGAAAAATATCAAACATGTGCATTAAAACATTTTATAGAGGGTACAGTGTTACAGTAAGTACAAGAAATTGCTTCACATTCGTTGTTGTTTATAAATATAAAGGGTGTTTTTTTAGACGTATAGAACTTTAAATTGCAATAAAACAACGATGTATTATTCGATTGACATGAATTATTTTTATTCGAAAGATAATCTTGTGGCATTGCATTTTAAATATGATTTCTATCATATGACTGCCACGGCTGGCTCGGATGTAGTCCAATCTAGACGTCCAATTTTCGATGACTTTTTCCAACATTTGTGGCCGTATATCGGCAATAACACGGCGAATGTTGTCATCCAAATGGTCAAGCGTTTGTGGCTTATCCGCATAGACCAATGACTTTACATAGCCCCACAGAAAATACTCTAGCGGTGTTAAATCACAATATCTTGGAGGCCAATTCACAGGTCCAAAACAAGAAATTAGGCGGTCACCAAACGTGTCTTTCAATAAATCGATTGTGGCACGAGCTGTGTGACATGTTGCGCCGTCTTGTTGGAACCACAGCTCTTGGACATCATGATTGTTCAATTCAGGAATGAAAAAGTTAGTAACCATGGCTTTATACCGATCACCATTGACTGTAACGTTGTGGCCTTCATCGTTTTTGAAGAAGAATTCCACCAGCCCATAAAGCGCACCAAACAGTCAGTTTTTCTGGATGTAACGGTGTTTCGACATACACTTGTGGATTAGCTTCACTCCAAATGCGGCAGTTTTGTTTGTTGACGTAGCCATTCGACCAGAAGTGCGCTTCATCGCTAAACAAAATTCGCTTATGAAAATCGGGAACAACGGCAATCTCGTTTTGGGCCCATTCGACGAATCTACGCCTTGCTTGATGATCGTGAGTCTATTCATGATGAATTGCCAAACCAAATTGTGAATAAATCACTTGACAGCTGTTAAATCGGTCGCCATCTTGGAAAGTAATGCCAACTTAAACATCTATACCTGGAAAAAACACTCTTTATATATATATTTCCCCCATCCTATTTAAGTTTTTAAGGGAAGATAAATATTTTTAATAAGTTAATAGATTAATTACTAACTAATTAGGATTTAGAGCGTCTCAGTTATTCGTTCTAATCTAGTTTCTTATTCTAAAACTTGTAGAAATTGCTCAAATAGATAAAAGGGGTTTCTTTTTTCATCATCTGAATTTTTTGATTTGCAATTGTTCTATACACTTCAAAGAGTGCAATTTTATGCCAAATAGTTAAATATAGTTACACTTTTCAAAAATATAAAACTTAGCTAAATATATTCAGAAACAAACATAATTTTAAATAAAATTAATATTGCCGCACGCATAATTTGCTACAAGTCCCGATAGCCGAGTTGGCAGAGCGTTGGACTGATCTTCCTCAGGTCTCGGGTTCGAATCCCGACCCCGGCAGATTTATCCAAAGACTGGAATTTTGTTTCCGTTTTTAATGTATTATTTCTCTAAGTTCTAGATGAATCCAGATCATTCTTTAGAGTGCATACTGGGTATTTCTCGAATATTCCGAAGTGTATAAAAGCAGAGTTCATCGCCAGTTGGGCATGTTCTCAGTCCAGTGTTGTATCGAGCTCCCAGCGTTAGAATAAATCTAATTGTTTGTTTAATTGAACTGTGTACTTCTTTCGAACTCCGTGACAAGTTTGGTGGAGGCGCGGGGTACAATTACGTCAAACGTGGATAATAGCGGCAACCTTCGCAGGAGCCTCCGGTTAAGAGGATTATCCCCGAATTCGGACTGTTAAAAGAAAATAGTAGGAAGAGGACAAAGATGCCGACCGAGCAAGCCAAGCCCGCTGTAGTAACACCTTCGTTACAGCAATGGAGGAGCCCATCGACCTTCCGAGGAGCGCCTGGGGAAGACCCTCTCAAATGGCTTAAAGAGTACGATCGAGTAGCCAACTTTAACAAGTGGGATGACATGATGTGCCTGGCTAACGTTTATTTCTTTCTTGACGGTACTGCGAGACAGTGGTATGTCAACAACGAAGACACCTTAGATTCCTGGGAAGCGTTTAAAAATGGACTAAGTGGACTTTTCGGTGACCGTCAAAAATATACCAGAAGGGCAGAAGAACAACTAAAATGCCGAGCCCAGCGTTCAGGCGAGAGTACACAGTCCTACATACAAAGTGTATTAGGACTTTGCCAAGAGGTAAATCCTCTGATGAAAGAAGACGAAAAAGTGTCACACCTAATGAAAGGTGTTGCTGAGGATATTTATCAGGCCCTGTTGACGAGAGAAATCAACGACACAGCAAGTTTTATCAAATGGTGCAACTATATCGAAGATATGAAGCAGAAGAGAGTTGGTCGACCGAGATTTGAAAGGCTTCCAAACGTCGTACCGGTTGCATCCCTGACGGATGAGACTGATTTGGTCTCTCTTATTCGCACAATCGTACGAGAAGAAGTCCATCGACTAGTTAACCAGACGCAAGAATCTTTGGACTCCGATCCCCAATCCTTAGAAGAGATCGTTCAAGACGAAGTTGAAAGGGTTTTGGCCCCAGTGTCAACAAAACCTACAGAAACTAGACCACGACCAACATACGCCGCTGTAACCAGGAAATACAGAGCTCCTGTTCAGAAATTCCCACCTGAACCAAGAAAAACAGATGTGTGGAGAACGGCTGACAACAGACCTGTTTGTTTCCACTGCGGACGTCCTGGACATGTAATGCGCTACTGCCGAGAGAGAAAGGCTGTCTTTGACAACTCTCGAAACCGCCGACGGAACTTCGACGACGTTGGCACTGAAGAAGAAATACGCCGACCAAACTCTTCTCGCCGTTTTACGCCAAGTCCCACGAGAGGCCGATCCCCAATACGTCGTTACAGATCCCCGTCGCCATATCGCCGATCCAGTCAGTCGCCAGGCCGTAGGAGCGAGGAAAACTAAAGAGAGCGACCTTCCAAGGAGGTGAGGCCGCGTGTACTGGAAATCCTCCGTCGACCGCCAAGATGACTGGTAACCAACTAGACGTAATAATAGATAAGAAGCCGATACGTGCTCTAGTAGATTCTGGGGCATCGTTTTCTGTCATATCCGATAAGTATCGCCGATTTTTAAAGAAAGTTCTGTTTGCTGATGCCAAGAGCGTTATGCTGAAAGTTGGGATGAAATTCTACCATTTGTAACCTTCGCTTATAATACCGCTAAACAAAAGACCACAGGTTTTACGCCGTTCTATTTACTTCATGGTCGTGAAGCGGAAACGACACTAGATACATTGCTACCATTCTGTCCTAACGATTTTGATGACAATAACATCACCAAGATAGCAGCCAGAGCCGAAGAATCACGACAGCTAGCCCGAGTGCACACTCTGAGAGCTCAAGACAAAGATCGTCGACGTTACGATTCCAAACACCAAATGGTATCCTACGCTCCTGGAGATCTCGTATGGGTTTATACTCTAGTGAGAAAAGTCGGTCTCTCCGAAAAACTCTTAAGAAGGTATTTCGGACCGTATCAGGTGCTACGCCGTTTATCAGCCGTGACTTACGAAGTACAAGATTTTGATCCTGCTTCACGAAAAAGAAAACTAAGAGAAGTTGTCCATGTACTGCGTATGAAACCGTACCATGATCCCGCCGAGCAAATCGAAACCGAGGATATTCCTCCCAAAGAATCATACAAAGGACCCATCACTCGTTCCAGAATAAAGAACCTTGAACAAAATGACAGCGGGGCGCTGTCTTCTTTTTCGAGGGGAGCAATGCCGCACGCATAATTTGCTACAAGTCCCGATAGCCGAGTTGGCAGAGCGTTGGACTGATCTTCCTCAGGTCTCGGGTTCGAATCCCGGCCCCGGCAGATTTATCCAAAGACTGGAATTTTGTTTCCGTTTTTAATGTATTATTTCTCTAAGTTCTAGATGAATCCAGATCATTCTTTAGAGTGCATACTGGGTATTTCTCGAATATTCCGAAGTGTATAAAAGCAGAGTTCATCGCCAGTTGGGCATGTTCTCAGTCCAGTGTTGTATCGAGCTCCCAGCGTTAGAATAAATCTAATTGTTTGTTTAATTGAACTGTGTACTTCTTTCGAACTCCGTGACAATATTGTATATAAGTAAATCTCTTTAATTATAAATTTGAGAAAATCATAATTAAATCATAATTTATACATAAGTTGAGTATTACTTAAATAAAAATCTTGATTTGTTTAAATTTTAAGATAAAAGTTTGGATGAAAAATTAAAAATAATTCATCAAACACAACTGTCAAACTTTTCCTACTTCTTTTGCTCATCCAACAACTAAAAAAAGTCTCATGCATTTTTTTCAGTAAAATACTAACAAAATCAAAAGATTGAACACTTTCGTTCTCTAGGGAACACATAAAATAATTATTTGGAAGTAGAAATATATATAAACTGAAAAATCCCACTATGTAATGAGAAACTCTACAATCCCTAGGACTTCTACGAAAAGTATTACCACGAAAAGATTTGTTTCGATTCTTCTTCGGGATCTCTTTCTTTGTTGTAGGACAACAAAGCATAGTGAGAGAGCCGCTGCTGTCTTTTGGTAGTCGAACTGAAATGCAGTTAACAAAGTTTACGGACATCTTAAAAATGAACGTGAGACGGAAAGTGAAAAGAATTCTTTTTGAGGATTTTCTTCGGTTTTGAATCCAGATTACTCTTTCTTATTTTCGGAGCAAGGATATAGGGAAAATACATAGAGGATATCAAGATAAAGCTTTAGTAACATTTTGCGGATGTATTTCTAAGAAATAAATAAGGAATAATAGATTGCTCATGAGTATTTTGAATCTTGAGGTGAAAAATTTATTTTTATAAACAGTGTTTAATTTTGTATTAGAATTAATAAAGTGATAATAAGTATGGAAGAATTCGTAAGCTTTTCCTTATTCGCTTATTTTAGCACAGTAAATTTATGTGTGGGCGTGCGGGCGCATATATATGTGCGCGTGTGTGTGCGACTACTAAGTTTTTAAAAATACTTCTAGGCCATATTCACCACATAAAATTTAAACGTTTATAGTATTTTCAAACAAATAGTAATTATTAAAATTTAAATTTTGAAATGGAGTAGAAAAATCTTACAATTTCTAAGTTATGTAACATTCCAATTACTAAATAGTTAGCTTCTTTTTCCTTTTTTTAGCTTGGAAAGAAATATGTCAAACACATGTTGATATGTTTCTCATTACATCCTCAGAACAAATGGGATTTGTTTTTGCTAAGGATAAGAACAAAAACAAAAAAATTAAGCTAAATTTAAAAAATAAATATTTGAATATCGCTTCAGTGCATTAAATTTTTACTAAGAAAAGTTGTTGTTTTTAAAATTTTTGTACTTCCCAATGAATTTATTTTATCAAAAAAAGTCACTCAAATCAATAATGTTATGCATTTTGAGCGAGCCCCTGAAGAAATAACCTCATTTATGTGTGTCATACACTACTGTCCCATCCCTGAACGGATGCCATAAATTGTCACCGTTTGGCATTGAAACTTCACAGTCTCGTAATCGCACGTGATACATTCATGGGTTAACCTCACCAACAGGCCATTTGTTTTCGTTGCCCGATTAGCAGCACAAAGGCAACTAAACTCATCTGAAACATCTGGAGTCTTCTAAAAACCCACCCAGAGTGCAGAAGAGTCTCTTATGCGCTGTATGATGGCCATGACGAATCTACTTATTCAGATTGGGTAAATAAAGGGGGCACACTTTATTCATCGTTTGTGGACTCTTCCCTCAAATCTCCTTTTATGACATACGATGTGACGAGAATGATTTCTCCTTGGCTACAAATGTGTCACGCCAAATGGCTATAGAGGGGGGGAATGACACGATACAGATACATTTTTGTACTGATATTCACTTTTTATAAATATTTATTACATAAAGTATGACGCAATTACAAAGATTATAAAGCTTGAATAAAACCAAATGTATAGAAAATTAGTTTCGTATGGCGCAGCTCTAGCATCATCACATAAGTAATATTTTAAAAAATATTTATTATATATATATATATTTGATAAGCAATATATATATGCTAGGATTAATTTAAGAGAGCTTAATCTGTTATCTAATTAGGACATATTCGTATTTCTTTTTCAGCTTCGCAATAACCAGGTCCTTAGATATTTGTGACAAATTATCTTTGCGAGGAAATTTTTATATGGCATGCATGACATTGACAGCAGCATTGTTTATTAAATTTTTCACTGAATATAATTCTGTAAATGTTAGCGTTATCATTTAAGAAAAACATAAGATTTTTAACTAATATTGAGGAGAGCAATATTCTCTTAGAACCAAATATATACTTAAAAGTTAAAGCAGATTGGTTTTAAAAATCAAAACGCATATTAGTATGCAGGCTCGCACTGATATAAGTGTAAATAAATTCTCTTATGAGATTAGATTTAGAAATGTTTTAACCTCGAATAAATTATCTCTCATTATGCATTGTTTTTTCTTTTAAGATGCCTTTATTTATAAAATATTTTGAGTTATATGATCTGCTTTTAATGTGAGATAAAGTTATTATTTAAATATTTTTAAAATGTTTCCGCATTTAATTTTTATGTACTTAAAACAGAAGCGAAGTCTATAGCATTTTTAACTAAATATTTTACCTATTAACTACAAGATAATAAGAGATGACTCCGTGGTGTCAGGAGAGTCAGTCTTAAGTTATTAGTGTAAGTTGAAATACGTCTGTACTTTCATGTAAAAATATTATTCTTAAATTGTAAATGTAACTCCGAGTGAAAAAAAAAAGAATTAACGAAAAAAATCGAGAGATATTTATATGCATCTTTCTAAAAATTTATAAAGGAAACCTAACCCACATTTTTACACATGAAAATAATAATAAATAACTGAAAAAAAATAAAGTTTGACATATTGATATCGTCGTTTGAGACGTTTAATTGTAGTGAAAAAAAACAACCTTTACCTCCTTTTCAACTTTTAAGAGTTCCGGATACAAACAATAGAAATTATTAAAGGAAATTAAAAAAGGAAAAAGTATAAATTACAAATATATATATATATATATATATATATATATATATATATATATATATGTGTGTGTGTGTGTGTGTGTGTTTTATGAAATCCTAATTTGTATAAAACATGCTCCCAAATTTCAACTAAACGAAAAGGGGCGATGATCTCGCCACATCTGGAGTTCTCCAAATTTTCTAATATCCGGATGATCTACCTTTTTGCTACAGTCTAAGGGCAACAGTCAGGGTCCCATTGTATGGAATAAAATAGGGCGTGCAAAAACCCTACACCATCGAAAAACCGAGGGAGCCCCCTACCCTCCTCTGTGAGATACACAAGCATTGTGAACGTGTCACCAGCAGTCAACTGTAGGGTGAAAAACGACGCTGTAGAAGTCTCTGTTGTAGGAGGGGGAGAGCAGTTACCTCATAACTTTTGGAAACGAAATTAGGAGCTGGGGATGATGGTAAATATCATTGGCTTGGTCGGCCATTAGGGCCGATTTCATGGCCTTTTAGAGCGGTAATGGGCCGCGGAGCCTAAACAGATGAATTTCTGGTCTTCTTCATGAAGGGGAAGGTGGTTATTTAATTACTGCTCCACTGACATTGCCGATGGACGAGAGGAGATGTTTAGCTTGTTTATTGCTCAGCATTTGTTCTCTCTCTCGCTTTCTCCACCCCTTCCACTTCTTTCTGTCTTTTCATAGAAGCTGCTTGTGATGAGTAATAATAGCAATATGGCTTCAACGTCTCTTCATGTTGAATAGATCAAAATTAGGTTGCCTTACATTGTTAAAAGATGTCTGAAAATTTTTCCAGGGAATACAGGGATGGAAAGATTTAATAAAAAGGACTGTTGCGCTCTTCATAAAGCATGCTGTATATTTTTGTAGTTACATTTGTTTCTAAAATTTTGATTTTCTTAAAGGGTCCGACAAGGTTGAAAGGTAGGAAAAAAAAGAAACATTAATATTGAAGAGAGGAAGGAATAATATATAAAACCAGAAAGTTTTTTAAGTATTTTTATAGCATTTACTTAATCTAACTTATAAGAATATTTTTGTTAGGTTTTTAAAGAATGAAACTTTTACAATAATTTGTGAACAAAAAAAGGGGTGTTTCTAAAAGAATCCAATCAAATTCAATGAAATTTATAACATATTTCCTATGAGCTCTTTACAGTGTAACAAATCACAGGTTTTAAGATAGTCACATATAATCACATTTTACAGCCATTTTTAGCTTAGAACATATAGTAGTTTTGAAGAAAAATCATTAACATCAAATTTAAATGCTTATAAAATGTATATTTCTTAAAATATTTCTTTCCCTGCTGTTTGTGACAGTTCAGATGGACGAAAAAGATATCATTGAAATAAATTAAAATTGCATTATGTCTAATGCAATTTTATTGATGGCGTTTTTGTTAATTTTGAAGATTTCGCTAAAATTTTATTAAAAAATAATGTGTTTTTTTTTCAAAACCAAAGGGTGATACATGCTATTTATTTAATAATTATAGCACTTTAAATCTATTTATGATCTTTAAAACAATAAAATTCTTCTGAAAATCCATATTTGAAAGATTGATCTTTGAGCCTAGTCAGATACCTTAAGTTGTACATTGCTTCAAATTTAAGTATCCATCATCAAGTTTATTAAACACATATAATTATTTTGAACATGAGCAATAATTTGAAATTAATTAGGATGAAAAATTGTAGGCAGCAACATTAATCAATTGAATATTCAGATAATATTATTAACATTTGTACACATAACTATGTACAACTACTAGGTAACCCTTTTTTAATTTTGTTTTCTAGAATAATTTGTCAAATGAGAGTATTTCGTTAGTAAATTATCTAAAAGTTACCTTAAAATGCTAGCGTTGTAGTCTATATTATGATTCTAAATAAAAATTTCTCGAACTCATTTTTGCTTTATAATTTCATGAATATTTTTAAAACATATTGAACTATTTTAAAATTGAAGTTTATTTTGTAACGAAAATATTCATGCTTAAAAAATATAAATAAAAAATAAAAGTCATCATTTACATACTACTCTTACACATTTCTTTTACATAAATCACACACACAGTTCTTATTTTGTAACTAATAAATATCCTTTGATTAAATTTATTTTAATATGTAATTTTTACGAGAAAAAATTATTGATTTTTTATCCCTATATAGTAAAATATTCATGACAGGCATAGTACTATTGAATCACGGCTAAGTTAGGATTAGTATTCTTTTAGCTGAATAGGAGGAATTCAACTTAAAGGTAGAATATCAACAAGCTATGAATAAATTGCATTGCTTTTACTTTACTGCTCTAGCTTTTTGTATTTTTTTTTTAAATTAGAAGGCCATGCACACACAGCTAAGAATAAATTACTTTTCATTAAACCTGAAGTTAGAGACCGAGATATACATTTTTGTGTGTGTGTGAATGTCTTTTTCATAAACTTTATATTACAAGAGAAAATATTTTAATCTAATAAATGTGTGTACATTCATTGAGTGAAAGTAAAAGTAAAATGAACAGTGCACTGCAAAGCTGCACGAGGGCTATTGGTGCCGAATCTCATGATTCCGAACCACGATCAAGTAACGAAGAGGACACCCTTCCCCTCTCCTAACTCTCACACCACACCAACGGGAAAACGTTAGAGCCTCGACAGATCTAACGTGCAACGGCCCCTCTACATGGTGGGTCTGCATATTTAATGAATCTTAATTCAACGTAAAATTATGTATAATTCACTTTTGTTTGGTATATTGCTTGTTATAGTTAAATTTAATCGTATATTACATTTTAAAAGTAATAATAAAATTTAAGCTTTAGCGCTTGTTCTCGTAATTATATTCGCATAAGTTACGATTTTTTTCTATAATTCTAATAATACTTAAATATTTAGATTAAATATTTTTGGAATAAAATATTTCATTCTTATATATGGTCCCTTTCACCTTTTAATTAAATATTTTGCAATATTTTTACTGATTATTAGAATGAACTGATTAATATTATTCGAGCTTTTTTTAAAGAGGGGGAAAAATCACATTCATAACATTGCAAAAAATTCTCAAGAACACTTTTAAAGAAAGATCAATAGCCAATTTTTTTAGATGATCTTTTTCTAAATTTTGAAGAAATGTTGATCCATTCACTTTTATAGGTATTAGATAAAAATATTCTATACAGTCGAAAAGTTATAGCATGTTAGTAATTCACACCAAGTTACTCACAAAAAAATCGAGAAAATTATTAATATTATATAAAATTTTGTGAGGAAAAAAAAATGTGCAATGCAACCTTGTTTTTAGTTTCTAAGACAAATTATACTACTCCATCCTGTTATAGCATAATAGGCAGGACGCTAATATAATTTTAGCATACTATCCACTAAAGTGTATCCATATCACCTAGGAAAAGCCTTTTGTGGAAAACTGAGCAGAAATGTGAAATTTTTAAAAGCTTTTGAACTATGTAGCTCTAATTTTAAAATTAAAACCCTCATTTGTGATTGTTTAAACTGGAAATAGACAAATTATTTTAAGGTATCCGACTACCCTAAAATCATGAATTTTTTCAAAAATTGACAAATTTTTTTTTATGACTTTATTTTATAGACCATCTAATTAGCTTAATAAAAATACCAAGCTTTTAAATGTCCATTCACTAGAACAAAACTACAAGTGTTTTAATAAAAGATGATGCCATAACTTTACACAAGATGTCAAACTTTAAAATGCGGTTTATTCGAAATGGTTTTTTTTCGAAAAACTCAAACGGGGACAGCGATTGCTCGAAAAGTTTTGAAAATAATTTGCTGAAATTTTTGTGAATGTTTCGTATAAGAGTAGAAGTGTTTTGATCTTCAGATTTATCAATAACTGTCTTATTTCAAAATTTATAGTTTTTTATGTGAATATAATCACTATTTTTTAAGCAATTTCATATAGTCACTAAGATAGAGTGCTCTAGTTTTTGTAAAAATTAAATTATCTATTATCCTGAAGGTCATTTCAAACATGAATAAGGAAGTAACACATTAAAACTGAAAAATCGAAAATTTGTTCAGAACATTTTTGTACAGAGCGGGCCCCGTTTATGCAATTTTTTGTACATTTCCCCAGTTTTTTCCTATTTTAATAATAATACATTTTTTTTTTCTAATTTCAATTTTACGATTTTTTCCTTAAAATACACTAACTAAATCTAAAAATCACAGAAAAATTCCCATAACTCCATTTTTTCAAAAAAAAAGTTGTCGCAAGTATATATAGTCGGATACCTTAAATATTTAATTAAAGTTATCAAATTGTTTAGTGAAATTAGTGTAGGGGGCTGAGTTTTTGAAGATAATATTTAAATCAATTGACATCTCTAAATTTTTGTTCGGGTTATATTTTTTTATAATGTAACACGATTTGCTGTTGACAAAATTATCTTCGTTTTGTGTCGCTAGTAAATGTCAAGAACTAAAGCTGATATGGTACTTTTCTTTCTTGTAACTTCCCTTTCCCGTTCCTTGGGGATTTTAAATACGAACTAAATTAAAATTTGAATTAGATAACCTATTTAATTTTAATGTATAAAACAGCGTTACTCAAACTGTAGGGCGTGCCCCCCCCCTAGGGAGGCGTGATAACCTTATAAGAGGGGCGCGAGCATTATGAAAAGTCGAAAACACAAAATTAATAATTTTTGTTTCAACAAAAATTATTAATTTACTGAAAGCAAACAAACAAAATACAATCCAACACAATAAATACAAAAGTCACATTTGCACTCATAAATGTATCAGTGCCGCCCAACGTATTTTATTATTAATGTAACAATACTAAGTTCAGAACAAGTTTAATACAATAATTACCAGTGACCCCATGGACTTGTCATATATAATTCTTTTACAAAAAAATCAACGCTTATCTTGATAATTAGTATGGCTTATGATTAATCCCAAAAATGCCGATTAAAAGTTACGGGATTCGCTCCCCACCCTCTACCGTTTTTCACATAGATACGCGTATGTGATGTTTTTGGGGAGGGGGAATGAAAATGAATAAATAAATAAATTCGTCTCTGAAATAAGTAAATACTTCCCAAACACTATAAAGGTCCTTTTATTGTATTCTGAAGCCTTCGGAAGAATTTTATGGATAATAATGCACAGAGAAGATCTTAGTTCGGAAAGACGTATATATACGTCCTGGGTATTTACCGCTTTGGCTGAGTGAGACGTTTATATATGCCGGTGGCACTTAAGAGGTCAAAGTGTATTGTAGCATCAGCGTCAAGGTATAGTATTATTGAATTCAATTCATTGTTATTGTATATTGGGAGGCGAGATGAAAATTATGATTAAATATTTATTGGGTGGCAAGTATTAAAAGTTTGAGAAGCAGTGGTATAAAAGCCACCATCATTCTTCGTGGCGTAATTTAAAGAATCGATAATCAAACCTTCGAATACACACCTGCGAGCCAGATTCTTGCAGACATTTCTGTAAAACATCTTTCTCCACTTTTAGATAAGCATTGCTAAAAAATCATCTTTACACTCCCCGACCAGGACTCGCAACTCTTAAACAAAATCCGATTATTCTATCACTTAGTATCAAACATTTTCAAGTGAGTTCCACTTACGATCGGGAATATCATATGAAAAAAGGCCCACTGCCATTCGTAGATGCAACCTAAGCAAAAACGTTTTCACACGATGATAATCGCAAAGGCTTTTAGGCATTGCAAACCCCATTTTGGAAATGAAATCACATTCTGTTGACTATTTTTATCAGTGCACATCAGGCTCGAAGCCAGAATTTAAGCTCTCTGTATCACCGGTAAGAGAAAAAAGATTCTATAATCCGTAGAAAGAGCACAATCTGATATTCAGATCTGCGTCGAAACCTGTGATTTCCCCCCCTACCCCCTCGAAAACTGCCTGGCGGCTCTTTTTTTTGCCTTACTGGTGAGACTCATGTGAGATTTGATCTCTAAGACAAACAAACCCATGGAAATGACTTAATTTGCTTTTTCTCACTCGACGCCGAATTTGCATTTTTAAACCTTCAGGCCTTGAGTAACTGCTTGCTTTTCGAAACCTGTGGATATATTGGGGTAGGGGATCGGCTTAAAGGTTTTCATGTGGCTTTTTTGTTCTGATAGGGGTAGGCTTTTTTTCTGCCCCCACGTATCTATCTCTATCTCCCTTATAGTATGTGAATCAGTTATGCTGAGCCTAACACTTTTTGCTTTACTGCTTTTTTTAGTTTTTGTTTTCCCCTCCTTTTTTTCTTACTTTGGCTGCCGATCTTCGAACGGTATTTGCCAGCCAAATAACTTAAGAAAGAAAACAGGGTAAAGTTATATTTCGATGCATAGGAAACGCACTTTAATGAAAACGGGCAATACTGAGTTAGGATGGCTACAAATGCAGCATTTTAATAGAGTGAATGTTGGTTTTTATTCTGTGTTGGCTTGGATTTTGGTTAACTTATTTTGAATACAAACCGATACTGTAGTTTGAAGCTGCTGAATTTTTAGTATCCATTTGAATATTGTATAACAAAAAGTACTTTTTCGCATAAACTTCATGGAGGAATTGTTTTCTTAGTAAACTTTCCCGATAAATTCTCCTTATTTCCATTGTTGAATTCATAGTGAAACAAAATGACAGTAAAAAAACAGCTTCACACAATTACTTATTACATAAATTGTATTTAAAATCCATATAAAAGAAAGATTTACAAATAAATTTTGCATAAAATAATAATTTAAAGTGCTTAGTTTCTTGCCTGGCATTCATTGGCTGTTTTTTTTTTAAGTAACGATACTTTTTTCAAAAACAATTACCTGAATTCAGCATGCATGGTTACAAGGTTTAAAAACATAAAGTTTAAACGGTACAATTTCTTTCAATTAAAAATAAATTTATGATTAAAATGTGATAATATAAATAAAGTGTGTGTGTAGCCTTAACTTGTACGCGATCATATAACATAATATTCATTTCAAATTATTGATTAAAGTACCTAATGTAGAGCAGAATGATAGCAGGGAAAAAGAGATAAACTATTATAATACCTTGAAGGGCTCTACAAGGGGGCGCGAGCCTATTGAAAAGTCGAAAACAAAAGATTATTTTAAAAAATCATTAATTTACTGAAGGTAAACAAACAAAATACATTCTGACATAATAAAAAATAAAATACACGTCTACACTGATACATTACACTTATAAATATATTAGTGCTACTCAATGCATTTTATAATTAATTTAAGAATTCTAAGACAAGAACAAGTTTATTAATTACCAGTGCCCCCATGGGTTTGTCATATATATAATTTATAACAAAAATTAACACTTATCTTGATAATTTTTGTACGGTTTATAATTAAACCTTGACTGCCGATCACAAGTTTCGCGATTTGCATCCCAATGCCAACCGTTTTCCACGTAGGCACACATATGTGATGTACTGGGGGAGGAATAAAGGAGCAAAAATAATCTGAAATACGTAAATCCTTCGCAAACATTGTCAAGGTCCTTTTATTGCATTCCAAAGTCTTGGAATAATTTTACGGATAGCAGTGCACAGAAAAAATCGTACATCGGAAAGACGCATATATACGTCTGGAGAAATAAAGGCTTTGGCTGAGCGAGACGTTTACACACACGGGGACGTTTATATTAAGAAATTAAAGTCGTATCGTAGTTTTAGCGTCAAAGTATGGTATTATTGAATTCAGTACATTATTATTGTATGGGGGGGCGCGATGGAAATAATGATTGAATATTGGGTCGCGAGTATGGCAACTTTGAGAAGCACTGACTTAAGAGGTTAAAGTCGTATTGTGGTTTAAGCGCTAAAATTCAGTATTATTGAATCCAATACATTGTTATTGTAACGGGAGGCGCAATGAAAATTATGATTGAATATTGGGTCGTAAGCACTTAAACTTCGAGAAGCACTGAACTAAACTATTATTTTGGGGAAGAAAGAAAATATAATAAACTAACTCTTAATATATTCAACAAAACATTTTGCTCAAAATATTGTACTTTATTATTTGATAGATGGAAACATAAGACTGAAATTTCAGTTCTAGTATCAAACAAAAATTAGATCTTAATCAGTTTTGAAATATTTAAAGCAAACCTCAAATTATGTCATAAACGTATACATGTTATTAGGATTATGCTAAGCTGTAACCAACTTTGTACTAAAAGAAAGACGAGAATAAATAGCAACACACCTCAAAAATTTAAAAACTCGAATCCTATCCACTAGTTTTTACAAAAAAATGTGGTGGGAAAGTTAAAAGTTGAAATCCCTTTCTATAATCAAGTATTTCTATTCTATAAAAATCAGTTTCATTTAACATGTAGCAGCTCTCATTATTAAGTAAACACAAAGACAGGGCTCAACCTCAACATTACAGGTGATGGGATCTTGGTCAAGATCTATAGCCCACTTTGCTCAAAAGATTATGATCATCTTTCAAAATTCATAATTATAGTTTTAAAATGAAAAAAGAAAACTTCTGAATAAATTTTATTAACATTTCTTAGAAAATAAACTCTACTTGGTTTTTTCAACTGCTATAGAGTGTAGAGGTGCTGATGCACGTTAAATCTGTTGAGGCTGAAAGTCTTACCATTGGCGTGGTGTGGTAGCTTAGAAAGGGAGCGTCTGCTCCAGTTTCGTCCTTGTCACTTGACTGAGGTTCAAAATGATGATGTCCGTTACCTATAGCTCTTGTGTTGCTTTAGAGGGTGGAGAAAAAAATAATTATACGCTACTTTTTTGAAAGTTATTAAAAGGAAACATTTTTATATCTTTTCCCTTTTCCTTAATCTGTGCATCACCTATTATTTTTCATTAAATACTATTTGTATGGCCTGAACTATTATTTATGCTACCATGTGTAATTTAATGATTTACTTTCCACTTGAAAATTAATGTTATGAAGAATTTTGAGAGAGAGAATACTTTAACTTTAAACTTATTAGTCTTAACAGAGCAATTACTTCTAAATTAGTTTATAATTTTTACTTTAAAATTGTCCCTTTTCACATGAGTCTCATAAATGCTATAAGCATAACATCATATTTTTAAAGGGTATATCAGTGATTGAGATTAATTATTCCAGTATTAAAAAGTTTTTTCTTAAATAATGATTAATGGGATTATTATACACTATACATTTTAATCAAACAAATGGAAATTCAATACTTAGTGGAGTTTAAGAAAGGGAACTCAATAACTCCGCTAATATTATTCACCAATCAGTATTCTTTCTTGCTCTTCAAACTCTCATTACAACAATTGAAGCCCTTTTCCAAGAAATCTAAGAAATATTGCCACTATTATACTTTGTATTCGCAATTGATATTCCTTTAAGAGATGTTTGTTTTGCTCCTTATTGCTGAATCAGAAATGCATCGAAATTACCATTGGATTTAAAATTCTCCCTCTGGGGATGTATGCAGTACATTGAGCATTATACTGAAAATAATTGTGAGGGAGGAAGAAGCAACGTCAGAACAAAACAAGTAAAAAGTAAATGGAAAAAGTAAAATATAAAATAATATTTACAGACACCCATGACTTTCAAATTTTTAGACTTGATTGGGGGAAGGATTCCTTTTTCTACTTCTCATGAGAGCGAATAGAAATAAGAGAGAGAGGAGGAGAAGAGAGAGAAGAAACAATACCTTTTTCTTCTGGTATTATTTCGGAATTGGAATCATGCAAAAGAGGTTTCGGAGGATATTTATACATAAATAACTAAAGGAAAAGTGAAGGAGGTGTATGGTTGTGGGGGGTCAATACGGCTTCTGCTTCATCCATCAGTAGGAAATGTCAACGGGCACGGAAAAGGCGTGACCAATCAGAAGGGAGAGTTAGGGGAGGGACCGAAAAGAGTGAGGGAAGGGGTGGAATTTTCCTCAAGGAGGAGACGGTTTTCGTTTCTCTAATGAGTTCCTTATTTACATACTGTGGAGTCATTAGTCGGGGCTGAAGGAGGATGACAAACTAACCGCCTTGAATAATGGGATTCTACGATGCAAAATCTTTTCCTTCTCTTCACGACAATCCCTCTCTTTTTTTATTCATTTGTTCTTTTTTTCATTCCTGTGGGGGGTCGACGCGATTTTTTTCTTCTTCTTCTCCTTCACTCCTCCTCCCTTTTCTTTACCCTTCTATTTGCTCTACCCTCCCCACCCTCAGCGTGCGTCGGGTGGTTATCATTTTTCAAAAACTTGTCACTTTCGGTTGGTGTGACAGGGCCATCTATATTGGAGAAAGAACTAAAAAGAGGAAAAAAAGTGATGATAAAAAAAGACGAATAAAAAATTCTGAATAATAATAATAATAAGAGGAGAGAGAGAGAGAGAGAGAAAAGAGGCGAAATATGATGTGAAGGAGACGAGGGGTGGTAAGAAATCGGGGCGCTAAAAATCCTGGCGGGAAAAAAAACGAGCCAATGAGGAGTCTCGGAGAAACCGTTGGAGAGAACATGTAAGGGGGGTAAAAAAGGTGGTCGGGGGACGACAAGAACAATGCGCCCGAGTAAGATGCATTCTCTTTGGTGAAGAAAAGTTCGGGATTACTGCAAAAACGTTAATTTAAACGCGCATATTGAATGTGGGGACGAGTTATTCTCACCCCGTTGCTAATCAAGGAACTCGGTATCGTCCCCCCCCTTTCAGTGACAATTGGCATTGTCTGAAGTGTATTGACTGGGATTGTGGCTCGTGTAATTACAAACATATTGCCAGAGTTAATGAATGCTCCCCTCTTGGTTTTTTTCTTCTCTTTTCTTTCCTTTCTATCGTCTGCCTTTTAATTCTCTTTTGTACTATTAAACTGTTTCTCTGTTTCTTCTTTTCAATCTTTTCTCTAAAGCTTTTGGACTATTTTTTTTTATCTCTGTATGTCTCTCGTTGGTTCTGCAGGAAAAGAAAGGATTCTGTTCTTTTATGCTTGTTTTCTACTTTGGATGTCGTTTAGTAAATCAGTTGTGTAATTAATTTGCTTGGCTTTTAAACTTTTTTCATTGTTATTTTCCTTGTCGAAAGTAGTGTTTTTTAGTAGAAGGAAGAGAAGTAATTGCTGTTTTCGTCTCGAAAACTCGGGTTTTTAACTTTTTGGATGGTGTTAAATGACTTCGTGTAAATTTCTTTAGAATTCCAAATGATCGAAAAGGAGGGTAAATCACAGTGAAAGTTTAAGTTTTTTTCTAATCTTTTTTTTATCGTAATTGAACTCTTTCTAATTACTTGAAGTTTATGTCAATTAGTGAAATTGCTTAAGTCTCTCAGTGATTTCATAGAAATAAACGAGAAGATTTCATGCACTTATTAGATATGAATATATAAAATAAAGATTTTGAAATCAAGTGAAATTGTTTCAATTATTTTTTTCTAATTCAACTAAGTAATTTTAACTGTTTAGAAATAGCAAAAAAAGTCTTTTTTTTTTATTGGGATAAAAATTAATTTTAAAATATTACGTCAGGGAATTTTTTAAATCTCCCGAGTTATCAAAACTTATTAATTGTCATCCGTATATTTTTTGTTAATATAGAAAAGCAGAAAATAAATATGCAACGACTAACAGAATTGGATACAGAAATGTGTCAATAAAATGCAGTATAATTTTGTTATATGAAAAAAAAAATAAAAGTGATGATACGAACGCATACAAATTTATAATTTTTATAAAACATTTAGTTTTTTGAAATCAATATTTAAAAATTTTAAAAAATGGAATGTAAAATGTAATTTTTTAATCAATTTATTTAAGAAATTTTTCTTCCTGTCTTTCTTTTATTTTCGAATTTTTAAACCATTCACTTATAGATATGAAAAATACATTTGCTCATAATTTTTCGTCATTTATTCCAACAACAGTAGTACCTGGAACAATAGAGTAAAATCCGCCCTATCCTACATAATTCTCTGTTCTCTGAAATAATTAAAGAAATTATAATATAAATAATTATCGTAGTTCTGTGTTTTTTTTTCTCTAATGACTGTAAAGAACATTTTACAGCAATAATATTATCTCATCTAAGAAGCTTACAATAAGTAATAGTCTTTTAAAATGTAGAATTTATTTTTTAACAAGGAAGGATACAACATAAGCTATAAAATTATTACTATTATAACGATTTTATAGCATGATATAATAATTTGTCAAATATAGCGCATACATAAGTTTTTTCGCACGAAACGAAATGTTATAAATTGGCAATCTATAATAAGACTTTTCTAAATTCATTTTTTTTTCAAAATTCAAAAAGTGAAAGTTTTAATTCAAATAGTAATAAATAAGAAGACTTATAATTTTAATTAGTTTATCTTTCGTAGAATAAAGTATAAAGTAGCAATACTTAATCTAGATATCTCCGTCGTTTAATTTCTCATAAGCCAGATTAAGAGAAATCCAGTACTACTTTCTTCAAGCATTAAATTCTGTAAATCAGTCTCAGTGATTCATTGAATATTTATTAGCGAGAGAGGCTATCGTAATGTTTTTCGAATTCAGAGGCACAGAGATGAAAGCAATCATTTTGAATACTTATTTAAAAGATTTATTGACACTTCTGTGGAGAATAAATTAAGATTATTCTGAAGCAAAATAAATTTTTATTATATGAGTTTAACAATCAAATTCTACACCAAAAAACATTCACTGCAGAATAATTAAGAGGAATATTAATGTCATCAGTCTTTGTAAATTTACTGAACAATACGAAGAAAAAGGTAACATTCCAATTGATTTTATTACTTTAAAAAGTTTCCATCAAAACAGAACAAAAGAAAGTTATTTTCTTTCATTTTTCTCCAAGAAGAAAAAAATATCCTGCCTTAAATGTATAAAAAAAAATCATACAAGATTACAAAAAGCGATTATTTAATGCATTTTTTTCTCTTAGACCTGAAAGAGTGGGAGGACTAAAAAATGGATGCCTTGGAAAAGGCCGACAAAAGACCATCAGGGGGTCGAGACGTTAGCAGAAGTGGGGGTAGAGAATATGAAATGTTTATACGGTACAAAAATCCTCCGCTGTCCATCACACACAAAAGGAGAGTACCAAAAATATGCGCAGGGATGATCCCGGCAGGTCTGTTGGACATAGCGGATCTCTGCAGGACGGTTCTCAATCCTCCGTATAAATAAAAAGTCGTGTTTCACAATGCGCTACATCTTGGCAGGCGTTCCGATCACATAGAGAAATATATGACCTAGCATAATCCTATCTATCATAGAGCCCGGGGTGTGAACACTTCCAACGAATGCCCGGGTTTGTGTTTTTGGGTGTCGATTCTTATCTAGAGTATTGTCTGGTCTTATTCCGAAAGGCGCCATTACGGCACACTGCTCTTTCAACATGTTGTTAGCTATATTGCTAGAAAATATTGATCCATAAAAAACTATCATTACTGTAATTTAAGAAAAATTGTTAGTTAATATATACATGGGTAGACATTCCTGTTTGAGTAGCAGTAAAAAAACACAAGAATTAAAATTTCAGTTAAGTATATAATAAAAGCACCTAAAGATACACAACGTTGGTTTATATTATATGTGTTTCTTAGTAAAATATCTAGAATATGAATGAATCATTTATTCAATATCTATCATCATTTCAAATTTGATTATTTCGTTTCATTATAGCTCTAAAATAAATTGCCACCTTTTGCTTCTCGTTACAATATATTGCTTTAAATTACAGCAAAATGTATGTACAACTGATTTTGATTTTGAAATAAATACAATTGATTAAGAGTAAATTTTGAGCATTGAAACTCACAAAACAAAGTTTTTTAACAACTTTTTTATTGAATTCATATACTTTTTTTGAATAAAAAGAGCTTTTATTGATGAAAAAGATACTGATACAAGAGAAATAAGGATATCTATTTTTTTTCTTTCATCCAATGAATTATAATAAAATTTGCAGTTAAAAATTTCAGCTTTTTGGTATAAGAATATTCTTATTTATTCTTAATATATTTTTGAAATTAGAAAAAAATAAGTATGCGCCATTTTAATGCTCTCCATTACCAGAAAACTCAATTCTAGCACAATGGATTCAAACATAAAGTATTCAAGAGTTTAAAGTTTTAATTTAGTAGATAAGCTATCAATAACTTATTGATTAAATAATATCCCATAGCATAAGCATTAAATAAAGTTATATAATTTTTATGAACAACAATTTTCAAGGTGCAAAAAAAAATTTCAAGAACGAATTATTTTTTTATGTACTTTAAATCTGTTATTTATTAACAGTTATGCATGCTAATAGTTATGTATCCTAAGTATGTTGCCTGTTGATTAACAGTTATGTACACAAATATGCATCTACCATTATTGTTAAGCAAGTGCATTTCACTTGATTGTCCACATATGATGAGATTTTTTTACTTCATTTCTATAACAATTTGTATTATCATTTAACAAGAGTTACAGAAAATTTTCACAAATGCCATTGCATACATTTTTGTGTGAGTGTGTAAATACGATATATGAAATGATAGATACATGTTGTTCATAAGGATTTCTTTCTCAGATGATTAATTTCGATAAATATATTTCTTATGAATATAATTTGGTTCCTAACATCTTCTAGAAAGTACAATTTTTGCTCATACACATACATTTGAGTACATACATGAGTGTGGGTGTGCGCATTTGAGTGTATCATCATTCATTATTCATTTCCTATTATTTCTGACTATTTTGAACTTTTAGGGATAATTTAAAATGAAATTGCACGAATTCGATTTTAATACGTAAAAGTTAAATGGGCTTAGTGATAATTGGAAAGTATTTCATATAAAAAAATATAATTATACATGTGCTATACAATTAACTAATAAAATAATACATATTTAATTTACAGTAAATTCTGAATAATTTCTAAGTAGTTCTGAAAAACACACACACTTGTTTAAAGTTATCTTACTTAAATTTCATCCAAAAGCATTTCATTTCATTAGCCTGGTATAACTAGCATTCAAGAAATGAACATATAGGTGTATTCTTTATTTAAGGATATTTTCTTCGGTGGTCAAACAGGGAGGAAGGTAACTGCTTGGCAAATTCCTTATTGCCTTAGGTACAACTGCTCTTACCATCTTTTACACCAGAGAAATATCTCCAAATGGGATTCAGGGTTTCATCATAAATTTCTCGACTTGGATGCTTTATGGACAATGACAGCACTATCTACTACAAGTGCTTCTTCCACTTCTCACCTTAATCTGGCTCAGATCGGCTATGGATACCCAGGAATCCATTTGAGTGCACTTTACACAGTATGTAGCTTCGACTGGACGGATTACTAAGGACTAGAAGACAGCAATATTTCGTCCATTGATACAGAAAGACAATAGAAAAGGACAATGCGACAGGTATTTCTTCTAATGCAATAGAAGTGCGAGTTATGCTTTTTGACTCCTTTTTTCGAGTGTTTTATATTAAAGGCGCTGAAATCTTATAAAAAGGATTTTCGTTTTGGTATTTTTCTAAGAGGACATATTGAGAGGTTTGCTGATGTAATAGTCAAAACTATGTCTTTGTTATTTTATTGTTTTTAAAGCGAATTAAATTTTGTATTTAATGGCTAAAGTGACTTTAATATATGTTACGTCAATATTATTAAGATTACTCAGATTGAGTTGTCTAACATGCAATTTTCAATTAAATAATTTCATTAAAATTCTGCATGGTAAAAAATTTTTTTGTCCAATGTGAAAAATAGACCGATTTTTGTTTCGATTTATTTTTTAATTATTTTATTGATAAAGAAATTTTTATTGAGTTGAATAACAAATTATTAATAGTCATGGCATATTGTAAAACAAATGCAAAAAATTTTAGATTAAATAGGTTTATTAATGAACTAGATTCACATTTTTGAATAATATTTCATTTCAATAAATTTCAAAAACAAGATAATATAAATAAGTAATAATTGTAAATGTAAAAATGAATATCAGAATAAATTTGTAGCAAGTGAAATAATTTTAATATATATCATAGTCTATGCTTGATTTAAAATAAAGTGTTATGAGAATTTACAATAAATCACATTTTTAATTTTTAAATAAGTTTAAAATTGTATTTTTAAGTAATAATGTTATTCTAATGCCCCAAAATAAGAGAATGATAATTTTATTACATGTTTAATGATTTTATGTTTGCATTCGTTTCCTTATATAGTATTTTATTTTATGACGGTTAACTTGTATAAGTTTTCCGAGTTTAAAAATAATAAAAGCAGTATTTACTCGGACTAAGTAAACGCAAGAGATTATAAGAGTTAGCAAATTTATATTTATTTACAGTTAATTAATTTTTGCTTAATCATAGCTATGTTTTCAATAAGAAATTCAATATATAATAATAAAACATAAGTTTATAACTAAGCAAATTTTAGTTTTTTTCTTTTCAATAAACAGAATTTACAAATCACAAAGATTTTTAATTGAAATCTGCTATAATTTAAGCGATTTTCCGAAAAAATAATAATAAATATTCTACGTTAAATAAAATATTTAAAAATCTGTAGAAATATAGAAAAAAAATACGAGACAATATATACTTTTTGAAAATAGTATAAGCCCTACAAATATTTATAACTATCAACAATATGAGACCTTTTATAAAAGATTTTCAAATATAATGCCTATAATACTTTCATAAATTCACTGAGAATATATAAGTATCTTTTTTTTTAAATCCAAAATACACAGCTTATTCAATCTGATATAAATCATTGTAAAACAGAACCTTGACAACAAAAGAGAATAAAATTTCCTATATTATACAACAAATCAATTTTTTATCCATGTTTCAAACCCTAATGAATAACAATCATGGAGGTCAGTTGGATTCGCCGAATACATCTTCCCACACATTTCTTGATCCATTGTGAGGCATCGTTAACCTCGTTGTACCAAAACACCTCGCCTCAATATTGGAAATTCTCTAAACAAGCAACCGCATATAATTTCCCATGGGTCTTGTACTACGTGAATAACATAAGTTACTACGTTTGCCAAATGGACCCAGAATTTCAAAATTCCACGGTGAGTTCTGAGTTTTCCATGTCGAACACAGTGGAACACATCCAACTCTCGGCCCTTTTTCAATGTCTATCTGTCTAAAGGAAAATAAATAGGCTTCAGGTCCTCTGGGAAATGACATTTCGATAAAAGAAGAGGGGAAATGTTTTCCCCCCTGAGTTCATTGAGAAGATGGAAAGTTTTTAGAATCTTTTTTTTTTCTTGTATTATTTGATGTACGAGTAAGTAAAAAAATTTTCATTTTAAGAAAGAATTGGTAGAAGAATAATATAGTGAGCGTTGGCCAGTATTATATATATATATATGAGACAGAAAGAGAGAAAGTAATATAATAAAGGTTAATCGGTGAACGTAGTTCGGTAGAAAATGTTTTTGTGTGTAGCAAAATTCTTCCTTTCTTGTTTACATGTCATTTTAACTATTTAAAAAAATTTCTAAATTTCAGAACGCGTATATTTTAGGTAGAAAATGTTTTTGAACTGTAGCAGGAAAATTCTTGTTTGATATACATATACAGTTTACATATGCATTTTAGATATTATAAAAAAAAATATAGATAAATTATAAAAAATGGCGTATATTTTAGATATGTATCAAAGTTTTGAATATAGATAGATATGTATAAATATATGGAAATATAGATAGATATGTATAAAAATATGGATATATAGATAGATATGTATAAAAATATGGATATATAGATAGATATGTATAAAAATATAGATATGGGGATATATGGGTATAGATATAGGTACAGATATATAGATATAGGTATAGATAAATAGATATATAGATATAGATATGTATAAAAATATAAATATGGGGTATAGATAAATAGATATATGGGTATAGATATAGGTACAGATATATAGATATAGGTATAGATAAATAGATATATAGATATAGATATAGATATATAGGTATAGATATAAATATATAGGTATAGATAAATAGATATATAGGTCTAGATAAATAGATATATAGGTCTAGATAAATAGATATATAGATCTAGATATAGATGTAAATATAGATATAGATATAGATATACATGCATTTAAAAACATAATTCTCTAGGAAAACAAAAGTATGAAAATAATTAATAAAAAATCCCAAGATACAAAACAATTCAAAATCTCAAAGGCCAACGTAACAATAAAAATAACAAATTTTAAAATTGGATTAAAAATTCGCAAATTAACCAAGTGAAACCTCGTACATAAGACCAAAAATTGGGATTAAACTTGTCTGAAAGTAACAAACTTTCCCCTTTGCAACTCAGTTGGCTAAAATAAAAATGTCCAAATTCTCAAGTCTCCAAATGTCAAAAACTAAGTTATTTGCCACTGTCTAATAAAAAAAATAATGACATAAAAAATATTAAAATACCAAAATAGATAGATATAAATTATAGTATAGATATACAAAACATAATTAACCTGACAAAAATCAATAAAAATGTACCCATTATTAAAATATATATATATATTGTTACGAATTTAGTCTTATTCTAATTGTTTCTACTCATTTGTGTTCATTTTACAGTTTAATTTGTCGTATCTAATGTGATTTCAACCCTGTTTACCTGTAATATCATTTCCACTGCATTGCACGGCCCCATGCTTTAACATTGGTTTAAATGGTAAACTCGCCAAATATTGCAGCTAGCGCCAAGTTGGCGACGGATTTGGCGACTTAATTTTGGCGCCAAATTTGGTGATATATCGCCAAATGTGGGCGAAGCAGCGACCATGGCAACCCTGCTCCTAATAACCCTGTCTGGCAACCCTATCGCGGTATTGTAACACTATTGTATTGAATGTATTACTGTATTGAGCTTTTCTCGTACGCTCCAGTTTTTGCTAGATCTTTCTAT
>BMAU01016073.1:0-79587 GCA_019973935.1 Trichonephila clavipes
ATATTACATTATAGTAAACAATCTAATTTGACTCCTTATTTGACTTTCTACTACTATAACCCTTTAGTACAATGAAATTATTTACGAACAAAGACGAAAATGTTGATGTTGGTATACAAATTCACTGGATTGAGATTTGAAGGGGAAGTACGTTGAACACAATTAATTAAAATGTTCTTACACTTGATATTAAGCAGAAATCAATAGGTACAAAAATAAAAATTTATCAGATTTATTATTTCTATTTATTTTATAACAAATATAAGTATAATACAGTATAATACAGTAAATAACATGTGACGCTTAAACTCATAAATGAGGTATGCAAGGCAGACAGTCTTAAACTTTTAAACATTAATATCTATTTTTTGAATTATAAATACTTTCAATTTCAATTTAATTTAACACCAATCGGTGCACAATGTTTTCGGTTAACCTGTCTTTAGCTAACACAAATAGATTCGACGGTTTCCCAACACGTGAACACGCAACATATAGTTGCCCATGAGAAAAACATGGATTTTCCAAATCTAAACCACAAATGGACATTGTTTGACCTTGAGATTTATTTATAGACATGGCGAAAGCTAAACGAATTGGAAACTGTAGCCTTTTGAAGGGTATGGTAGAATCGGATGGTATCATCGGAATACGTGGCAGCAGGACCACTTTTCCTTTAAACTTCCCAGCCAAAATGGTTGCTTCAAGAATGTTTCCGGTGATCTTTTTTGATTACCAAACGCGTACCGTTACATAATTGAGGTGGATTCAAATTACGGAGGAGAATAATAGGGGAACCAATCTTTAATCGAAGATTATGTGGTGGCATTCCAGGGATATCTAATGAATTTAAAAATTCAATCGGAAAATTTACACTTTCATTTTCATCAACAACAGTATCGATTGATTTAAAAGACATCAGATCGCCTGGTAACAACTGTTGTATCTGGAAGTTAATTTCATCAACATCAACGTTTTTGGCTGCCAAAATCGCCCGTTGACTAAGCCATTCATGATTCAAATAATTATTCAGTATATCCGGGAAAATACTCTGAATCAATTCATTTTTATCCTGAACAACAGTGCAAAAATTGTCTGGTAGTTTAATGCATTGCGTATTTAGTTGCAGTTCTATTTTACCGTTCCCAATATGTAGTAGTTGTTCGGAAAATATTTGTGCTGATGGATCATTTTGCAATTGTACTCGCCTATTTATGGTCAATCGAAGTGTTTCAACACTTCGCCATAAGAATGATTGTTTCAAACATGCATTAATCTCATCCGCGAAAGTAGAGCGAGGTATAACCGGTAAGGTCTGTCGGAAGTCACCAGACAAAAAGTAAGATAGCACCACCGAAAAGTTTATTATTGCTGTTTAAATCTTGCATAGTTCTGTTTAATGCTTCAAGTGAATATTTGTGTGCCATTGTGCACTCATCCCAAATTATGATAGAACTCTTCCGCAACACTGCAGCTATTCCACTATTCTTTTGATGTTACACATTGCATCTGGTTTATTATGAACGTCCAATGGCAGCTTGAATGTTGAATGTGCTGTTCGCCCACCATCCAGTAAAGTAGCCGCAATGCCTGACGATGCTACTGCTAATGCGATTTTTTGTTGCGACCGTATTTTGGCAAGAATCAACGATATTAAAAATGTCTTACCGGTTCCACCGGGTGCATCCAAGAAAAAACCGCCTTGTTCAGCAGCAACAGCCAGCATAATCCGATCACAAATAATTTTTGTTCTGCTGTCAGTAACGGTTCACTGTTCATGATAATTGTTGCTAAACTTCCATGGTCATATTGATTTTCTCGTTGTAAATCGGTATTGACTAAGTCGGTGGCTGGACGATTAGGTGATGGCATACCATAATGATTAAGGGGTAAATTTGAAATAAGAACACATAAATCCTCGATTAAGACCAATGCTTCATTGTACATCTCTGGTGTATAATCTATGTTTTGGGATTGATTTGTTTGTCTAATTCGGTGCAAGATGTCTTCTGTCATACAATTTTTATATTTTTCCCACAAAGTTTGTGCTTGCGAGGGATAACATGTCGTCAAAATAATTGCAAACAACTGACGAATGTTATTCTGTGTTGATGTCAATGCAGCATCAGCAAGCGTTAAGTCCCAATGGTTATCGTCTTCTAGCAATTGCAGTTCACGACATGCATCCTGGTATGTATTGAATACTCGACCATTAACTGTTCGTAAAAATTCAAAAGACGTTGGTCCGGGAACATTCACCAATAACAAACGTAAATAGAAGCACTCACGTTGCTTTGGATGTACCGTGTAAAGTCTCCCCAATGTCTTAGCTTTGAATATGCCTGTAATGGAAGGATGTGGTTTTCCTTGTTTCCGTGGCTCCCATTTTTTACTGGATTTGTTCCATGTGAAATAACGTGGAACATCACCATACACCAATGTCTTCGCGAATTGGCCAAAAACATCAGGTTTTGACACAAAAAAAAATTCAGTTAGAGTCGTTTTCGGAGCTTCGAACGCTCTTTGGAGAACATTTTCTTCAGTGAAGTATACACGTTGACCATTTTCAAGATGTATTGCCAGATGTTCGACAGCAGGATCTCTTTCGTGGATGGGAAAGCTGAGAATATGCCAAATAGCTTCATTGCTGCTAATGTATCTGCCCATTTGGTATCGTGCTATTTCGTCATTTTTATTAATGTTTTGTACTTCAAATATGGCCAAATCACTGCCTTTGTTTACATAATTACAAATATACTTAATTGATTTAACAGAACTGCAAAGCTCAACATTGATATGAGCTTTGTAAGTTTTTGAAAGTAGTGGTGAGTATGGTACCACCCACTCATTATCAAACTCAACTTGATTTGGAAAGTTCGGCAGTCGCATTGTAAATGTGTGGCCACCATTCTCAGTACTTCTGCGGCGATACTTTGGATAACCATCAATATCCGTGATCGTGTCATTCGTATGCGGCTTTGGGAAGTTTTTTTTCCATTTTCCATGCACGGTGACGTCATGTTGAAAGCACCGCATGGCCCATGGATCATGTGTTTGGTGACAATATCAAATAATTCTTGATCAATTAATGGGTCTGGAATTTCGGCTGAAATTATTTGATCGATTTCTTCAGGACGGATTCTATCTTTAAGCCAAACCAAAATGTGGGCATGAGGCAAACCTCGCTTTTGCCACTCTATCGTATACAGCCAACAACGTGTGATACCAAAAATTGAATATTTAACAATAAAATCAATTAAGGATTTCAATTTTTGTTTAAACACACGTGCAGTTAAATCATGACGATGAATGGCTTGTTGTCCTGGCAATAGTAAAGTTTGTATCTCTTCCCAATTCGGATTACATGTGAATGTAATAAATAAATCCGGTCGGCCGTAATGACGTACGTAAGTCATCGCATCTTGCATGTATTCCTGCATGTTCCGTGGACTGCCGATGTAGCTTGAAGGTAAAATGAAAGCATTACCGATGTCATTGGGATTTAAATTTCCATCGATGTTTCCAGCAACAGCATCTCGTAAGTGAATATATTCTTCCGATCGTAGTTTTGCCTGATTAAATCGAAGGAATCGCAAGCGTTCGCTTTCGACCTTAGCATACATATCAACAATGTATTGATGGAACAGCTGACGATATCGAAGGATATAATTGTCTTGATGTTGTCTAACCATTATTCGGTGTGCGTAGTAGTTCATTGAGCTAACTTTATTATTTCTGTAATCACCTAAAAGAATAAAAAATAAAATGCAATACGAAATTAAATCAATACATATAGTAAGAAAGTAAACAGATAATTGTCAAATTTACCGGTATTTGTATCATACTGTTTGATATTAAGGTGATATTCATCTTGTCCTTGCCAAAATATCAATGGATATTGTAGTGCGTCATATGAACGGTGTAGATCCGAAATCGTACTGATAGTGTTGTCTCGTCGTGTAATTTTTATAGATCTTTTGTCAACTGGATCACCAACCATGATAACAGCAACCTCATCAACAGTTGGAGCGTTGAATCTACCAGCATGTTCACCTAATGGTACTTTGTCGGCTTTTAATTTGATAATTGTCATTTTGCAGTCGTGGCGAAACTCTTTTGATCAATTGAATTAGTTGATTGTGATCTTCTAAAAATTTTCCAATAATATCACAATTGCTCTTTCCTCTGCTTGTTCAATAAAATTATACAGGCACCGAGAGTCGTCACGCGCTCTTCACAATCGCCCATAAAATAAATTTGAAGAAATTTCGGATTGTTATCAGGCATTGGCATCAGTGATCCGATTTTATGGTACACCTGGCCTTGAATTTTGAATGTAGTTTCAAAAATTACGTCCATCGGATGCACGATCGCAAATTTTAGTTGCCCCAAATGACGTCATTTGGAAGCAAGAATTAAATTTGCGTATCTTACGCAAAAATAATTTGGAATCATCTGAATTGCCAGTAAGAAGGGATAATAAAGGCTCCGGCGGAGCGGGTACAGGTGACAGCACAACTTTTTCCTGATGCGCAGCACATGCCGGCTGCTTCATTCCGAAATTTCAATGCATGACAATATTGACATACTTTATCCATTCCACCGATAGCAATTTTTGAATGCGCTGAGTAGTTAATATCTGGTGCATATTCAAAAGCAAGCCGAACGAATGATGCACGTGTTAATGAGCGGCTGATCCGTTGCCTTTGTCGATCTAGTGCTCGTACTGTAGCTATGTTTCGTTCTCGTGCCACTCTTGTTCTCGTAATATTCTGTTGCAGACGTTCGTCACGCTGTTCTTGAGATTCTCGTGCACGACTTTCTGCAGTCCTGATTCTTTGAGCTGCATTTTTTGTTTCGATTTGTTCTGGTAATTGCTGAGCTCTTTCAACACGTTTGCGTCGCGACCCTTTTTGCTGCTCGCGTTGTTGAGGTTAGATTTTTTCGGTGGCATTTGACTGAAAATAATAATTTAACATTGAAATAATAAGTGCAAAATAATTTTCAATAGAGATTAAATAAAAAATAATATAAAAATTTTTGTACAATTATTGAAAAAGTGTGGGGAGTTTTGTGCCATTTTCTCATTGATATATTAATTAACTTTTATAAAACTATGTGATATTACTTACATGTGTAAATTGAAATTATTGTTCCTGTGCTCCCTACTGTGGCTATGTCTCGTTCTCCTGCTGCTCTTGTTCTTATGATATTCTCTTGAAGACGTTCGTTACACTGTTCTTGAGATTCTTGTGCATGACCTTCTGCTGTACTGATTCTTTGTGCTAGATTTCTTGATTCAATTTGTTCTGCCAACTGATGGGCTCTTTTAATACGTTTGCGTCGTGCCTCTCTGGTGCTCGCGTTGTTGAGGTTAGATTTTTTCCGTGGCATTTGACTGAAAATAATAAATTATCGTTTAAATATGAGAAAAAAAAAAAAAAAAATTGAAAAATCATTCTAATTAACTTTTATAATTATGTGATAATACTGACATGTACATATTTAAATTATAGAGTTTAAATAATAATTTCAATAAGAATTGAAATACTAATTTAATCGTTTAAATATAAGAAAAAATCTGAAAAACTTGTTATCATAGCACATTGAAATAATAAGTGCTAAATATTTTTAATAGCGGTTAAATGAAAACAATAAAAAAAAAAATATTTGTACAAATATTGAAAAAGTGTAGGAAATTGTGTATCATTTTTGCATTGACATTTTAATTAAATTTTATAATTATTTGATAATACTTACATCAGTCTAAGTAACACGTGGCCGGCTATGCTAACACCAAAAATTTAAAAGTGGAAATAATTGAATTATACGGTATTTCGTTCACTACAAAATAAATTTAATTAATTTTATAGCGTCAACAACACGTGGTAATTATGCTATTAAAATATAGCTTATATGACACGTTCGTAGATTTACCATAGCAGCGCCATCTATTGATTACTTACTCAACCCAGTCGAAAGGTATCGACATCTGTTAGAATCATTTGGAGTTAACAGATAATTGTGACTGTCAAATAATAACAGACAATAATTAGCAATAAATTAAAATTGCGACTATAATTTGAGATTTAAACTATCCTATCTCTCAAGTTAGATCGAACTGCACATGGTGTGCGAATTTTATTATAATTGGTTAAGTGGTTTAGAAGTCCATTGAGGACAAACATTGTGACACGAGATTTATATGTATTAAGATATATATATATATATATATATATATATATATATACATATATATATATATATATATAATATAACCATCAAATTCATTTCATTTTACATTTTGGTATCCAAAAACACTTGTAAAAGGGTACACATTTTGATATCAATGCATAGGAATTTTTTATGCTATTTTAATTTTTTGCATATTAATATTTAAGAAAATCGAGCACTAAAAATAGAATTCCAAGTTTTGTTGATGGATCTTACTTTCTCAACAACATTCACCACAAACAGATAGAGAAGAATATTTATCGATGTAAAATGATTCTTCGATTTCAAGAAAATACCTTTCAAAATGTGAAATAGGGTGTTTTAAATGAGATTATGGGAGTTTTCATTTATTTTTTCAACTTAAGTATGAATGTTCTGATATACTAGTTGGTGACCGTGGTAGCACAGAGGTCAAGGTAACCGACCTGTTCCCGGTGTTTCATGAGTTCGAGCCTAGTTCCACTGAAGACTCGCAGATTCAATTTGTCGAGAGCTCAAATGTCCTCGTGTTGGTGTGGTTGTTTGGAGAGGGGGTGCCAGTTCAAGTGGCGTCCTAGTCACTTGACCGTGGTTCAAGATGACAAGGTCCATCGCCAAAAGAACCATCGAGTAGTTGAACAGTGTGACGTTAATATTCACTCACTCAATGAAATATAAGGTAATCCAAAATTCCGTTGAAATAGTATAGAGAAATGTTTTTTCTAATGGGCTGAGGATTGGTGTTTTACCATTGCAGACTTAGTACATTCTCGGAAGCTGGTGTCTCTTTTTAGTGTGGCACCATATAGGTGTATAGCAATCAGCTCACACACACAAGTAATTTTGACACGTAGTTTCCTCCCCATAGGCAGGCGCTTGAGCTCTGACGAAGCGAACCTGTACTAGGTTATAATTTTTCCGAGTATACCAAGTCAAACATACACTCTAGGGTCTTTTATCTGTCGTATAATCATACGGCATGTCCACCTTTGATTTTCTGCATCATGAAAATACACCAACTTGTGCCGGGGTTGAACCTGCAACTTTGTGTGCAGAAGGCCGGCAACAAGCCAACCACGCCACTCAGCCGGCTTATATAGGGAATATATATCATGGAATAATATAGAGAATGAAGTAAAAATTGATAAAGTTGCTTGGAATGTTATAGGGTTTTAATAAAACTAAAAAAAGTGCACAAAATAGTCAACAGATGGTTATTTACATCATAACAAAAGCACAATAAGTGCCATATATACTGATTTTTAGCAATAGAAGATTTTCTTTACTTTAGAATGTTCAATATGTCGGCCATCATTCATCAACAATACATGTTGTAAGGAAACAATGTTGAGAATAGCAATGTCAGATGTTTGCGGTAGACTTGCATCTTCACGTAACCAATAACCACACCGATTGTGCACTAGTGACTTGGGATGCCTAGCTTAACAGACCTCAGGATGCAATCCTCACCAAACGATGTCCGCAACAAATCGTTCACACCTTTATGGTGATAGGATCGTACTGGATCTACATTCTGTTAGCGCAACTTTACTAATAATGAGTTTTTTTGGCAACATGATGTAATTGCTGTTAAATCTGCTTCCCCTCTGACTACAGTTCATGTCATGCACGGTTTTCATGGCTCGTCACTGTCATTTTGCTGTCCAGCGCTTTCTGCTGACTATTTTTTGCCCTTTTTGGGGTTTCAATAAAACCCCACGTCATTTGAAACATGTTTGTTAATTTTTACCTCTACCTTTAGTATTCCATGAATTATTGAATTTTAAGGTATCCGAACACGTTCGGAGTACTTTTTAACAAAGTAGCTTACTTAAACATTAAAAATTCTTCTTTAGGACTCAATACCAATAAATACTAATATTTATAACAAACAATATTTAAAATATATTACTTAAATTTTAGAAAAATTCCAATCATAAGTGAAATTTTAACAATATTTTTGAAAAATTTCAAATCACTTCGAGAGAAAAAAAGACATAAACTTATATTAGTAAGACTATTACTAAACAGATTATATGCATTTATCCAGAAAATATGCTAAAATTTTAATGTATCATTAAAATTTGGAAATTTTAAAGCTGATTGAGTAAACATAATAAGAAATGTAACATTCTTTATGAAATCATTATTCAAATAACAATCCGTAACTCAAAAAGTATTCATACAAAAAGAAACATTTTAGTACATCATTCAGAAAATGACATAAATATCATATTCGAAAAGTTTTACAGAAATACATTTGTAACATTTTGAGTTATCAGACTTGCCATATTAGATTTTGAGCAATTTAAATGCTCACATCTGGTAGATAAAAGAAAAACCTGAAGTTGGTCTTTCAACATTATAAAATTGATTGTAACTTGGCCTATAGGTAATGTAGAAACAAAATAAAACATGTTTTGTAAAGCGAAAAGATAGTTCTATTCAATAAAATAAAAAACAAAAATATCTGTCTTGACCGAATTTGTTCATTTTCATGTCGTGTATCTTATATCTCATGAAATATTTAATTAAGATGTTTATGAAATATCTGAATACTTATGATTTTCTTTTGTTCAAGTATTCAAGTTCAAAAACCTCCTCTTAAATTTATATATATATATTTTCATATGCATAATATATTCATTTAAAATTTGTATCTGTGTTTCATCCAAAAACTTTAAGATCGGCATGCTTAAGGCAGAACACCGACTGTGAATATTATTGGATAACCATACAAGTAACAATTAGAAAAAATGATTACTTTGGAAATAATTCTAGCTAAAAAATTTTTATTAAATTTAGGATTATTATATAAAATTTCAGAAATTTAGTAATAATCTTCAGTAAAATACAAAACAAGAATGAAAACAATTAAGGCATTTTTACATACTAAAGATATTTTTCCCAAATAAGTATTTTCTTTTTATAAAGCTCGATTATACGTGATGCATCAGAAAATAATGCTTTAATCTCCAAAATCTTTTATCAAGCCCAGTAACTTTAGAATGAAAGTTAAATAAATTTAAAGTAAAAAAAAAACTTTTTTTAAAAACAAGCTTTTATTTAAATGCTCTAAAAAGAATAAAATAAACTTTTTTTTTAAAACTTGTATTGCTATCATCTTATAACGTCATTACACAATTTATAATATAAAAGCTTGTCGCGAGATTTAAGTACTCGTATTTACTTAGTTTGAAAATTAAAATTAATCAAATCAAGTTCTTTAATTTGCTTGTTTATCTACGTAATTAAATCTCGCGAAAAGATTTTATATTATAAATTGTGTAATGACGTTATAAGATGATAGCATTACAAGTTTTAAAAAAAAGTTTATTTTATTATTTTTAGAGCATTTAAATAAAAGTTTGTTTTTAAAAAAGTTTTTTTACTTTAAATTTATTTTTAACTTTTTAGTTATCACTGTACAGGTTTCTCAGTCTGTTCATCTCATTCAACGCATCATTGTTACAAGGACATTAACCGGTTAATTTTGAACAGGCTAGCTCAGACTTTTTTCGGCCAGGCCACGTTTATGTTATATATATCGCATTTAGGCCGCAACAAGAGAATAATGGGGAGGGGTATAAACGCTGTAAGATCAAAACAACATTTAACAAAACAAAATTAATGAAAAAAATTTTTAAAAAAAGCTCCTTTTTTTTTGCTTTTAAGATAATACTATATTAAAACCAAAAACCGTTCAATCAGTTGAAGACATCATCTTCAAAATTGATTTGCAAGATTCCACCCGAACAAATTACTTTATTTGATATATTTTTAACTAATTACGATATCGGAATATAAATTATCCAAACATGCATTGACATCCAAATTAAACGTGTATACCAAATTTAAGCTCAATCGGTTGAAGACATCAGTTTTTTTTTTTTTTTTTTTTTTTTTCAAAATTGAGTTGCAAGATTCCACCCGAACATTTTACATTGCAAGTTAAGTAAAAGCTTGTGTAAAAAGAGTAAGTTCTCTCTCTCTCTCTTTCTATATAAATATATATACAGCCAAATCTGAAAGTTAATTATAATACAAATTATTTTAATTAGTTTAAATTTCTTTTTTGGTTCTAGAGGATTCAAATATCTAATTTTTGAAAGAACAATTTGATAATTATTAATTATGTAAAAAAATATTCTTATCGATTTTGTCACTTTTTTTAACTAATTATTTTCAAATAATTAAAAATCTGAATGAATCTAACCAATGCAATAATGGATAAATTTCAAAGGGCTGCAAGTCGATAATCAATTTTAATGGATTTAAAATAAAAAAAGAAAGGGGGAAAATGTTAATCACACACACATAAATTAAAGAGTGATTAGTTTTTCTTTCCGTCATCCAGTTTTGTCAGCCTTTTGATATAAAATAGCAAAATGAATTATAAACTTAAATGATGATTTACATTAATTTGTACCTTTTTAATACAACATTAAAAATCCGAGGAACAAAACTGAATGATTAAAAATATCAATAAAGAAACATTCAAATACAATTCCGTATTTAACGCTTTTTGGACGGAGTAATGCGTTTCAAAAATGTAATTTGCTTATTGCAATTGCTTCAGAAACCCATTAAAATGTACGTGAAAGTTTCAAATGTGAATCGAAACTGAAGAGAATATTGGAGATTCATTAGTTTGCAGAAAGCTATCGAGAACGATTTAGAAGCGAGAAACGATCCTTTTTTTATTTTAAGGATTTCGAAGTTGTTTATCAATAGATCCCTAAACACAGACTTTTTCTAGAGAGTAGAGTATTTCTCTCGACCTTTATATTACACTGCTGTTTATAAAAAAATGCAACAACATGAAGGAAACATCAGAATTAAATGAACTTTGCAGAAAGTATTAATTATAGGATGTTACGTAAAAAAGTAAAGTTTTAGAGCCATCACTCATGCTTGAATCTAAGCCTCAAATATTATTATTGTTCTTCTGAATATTAACTACAACTTCTACTAACTTTATAAACTTCTACTTCTACTTTGTTTTGATAAAGTGAATCTTGAATTTATACTAGCTCGTTTATGATTTTCATACCGTATCTTTTTCTAAGATAAGTTTTAGGAAAAATATTATTTTTTTTATAAACTTTTGAAGGATGAATTCGACTGAATCTTCTAAAAGACCATCTGGTAAACGTCCTAAGAAAAGGAAGTTTACTGGTAATATGCATACGAGATGCAAAGCTGTACACAGTGTGGATGAATCACTAAACAACAGTGCATCTGGAAAAAAGATTCATCTGCAAGATTTTGATTAATCTTTTATTGATCATGATGACGGTTTTGATGGCTACAGAGTGTTTGATAAAACTATCATATTTACAAACATTCAAAACTTTGCTTCTTGCAAAAAATGTGGTGGTGATATTAAACTATCACAAAAATGTGTTAGAGGTTTGTCTAGTGTTTTTTCGAATGAATGCAAGAACTGTAAAGACTTGTGTTCGTTTGGAAATTCAAAAATGCTGCGTAAAAGAAAAAATATTCCAGAAAGAAATAGACGTTTTGTATACGCAATGAGAACAATTGGACAGGGTTATGCAGCATTGACAACTTTCTGTGGTGTCATGGACTTTCCTCCTCCAGTTGCTGAAATATCCTATAATAACATTATAAACAAACTACAATTGTGTAGTAAAGAAGTTGCAGAAGCTTCAATGCAAAGTGCAGCTTTGGAAGAGGTAACTTTGACAAATTCTTCCGATATAATAATTGGTGGAGATGGAACGTGGAAAACTCGTAGCTATTTTTCTCTTGTTGGTGTGTGTGCTGTTATAGGGGACAAAACAGGAAAGTGTATTGATGCGGAATTGATATCTTCTTTCTGTAAAGGATGTGATTCTTAGAAACGAAGAAAAGGGTCACCTGCTTACAAAAAGTGGAAAATTCTTCACGTTAAAGAATGTTTGAAAAACAATAATGGTTCAGCTGGCATGATGGAGACTGTGGGAATGATTCGTATATTTCAACGTTCATTAAGTCATCGTTCTGTGAGATATACATCTTACATTGGGGATGGCGATTCCAAAACATTCATCTATTACTGCATCCAATCCGTATGGAGAAGATATCACAGTTTCAAAAATTGAATGTGTTGGACATGTTCAAAAAAGAATGGGAACTCGTTTACGAAAATTAAAACAAATGAGCTCCAAACTCAGTGATGGGAAGTCGATTGGGGGAAAGGGAAGGTTGACCGACAGAATGATCGAATTAATTACAACGTACTACGGAAATGCAATCCGACAAAATAAAACATGCCTGTCAGATATGCGAAAAGCTGTTTGGGCTGTATATTTCCATATACGTTCAAGCGACGAAGAACCATTGCACAGTTTTTGTCCCGTAGGTCCTAATTCTTGGTGTAAATATCAAAATCAAGTAGTAGAGGGCAGTGTGGAAACTTTTAGACACAGTAACAAATTGCCAGTGGCAGTAATGGATGCCATAAAACCTGTGTTTAATGATCTATCACAACCTAAACTTCTACAAAAATGTCTAGGGGGTAAAACCCAAAATAATAATGAATCCATTAACTCATTAATATGGAAATTATGCCCAAAAACTTTAGGTTGTGGTAGAAAGATTGTTGATATATCTACAAATGAGGCAATTGTCATTTTTAATGATGGCAATCAAGGCAGACTAAAAATTATGCAATCGCTTGGTCTGACTGTTGGTCAATTTGCACATAAATTTGTTACACTTGTATAGATATAAAAAGAATTCAGACTGCAAAAGTACACTTTAATCTCCGCACAAAAGAAGTACGACAGGCTAAAAGAATGCAATTTAAAACTACTTGTAAGAAATTAACTGAAAAAGAGGGAACATCATATGCATGTGGCGAATTTTAGCATTTTAGAATTATAGTAATACACTGCATTCATATCACAAATTAATTTATATTTATAATAAGTAGTTGTTAATTAAGGCAGTGTTTCTCAAAGTGTAGGGCGCACCCCCCTGGGGGGGCGCGATGACCCTACAAGGGGGGCGCGAGCGTATCGAAAATTTAAAGATTTTTTTAAAAAAAAAAAAAAATAACCGGAAAGAGAAGTAAAACAAAATGCTTTCTTCCATAATAAAAAAAATACACACAACAACACTGACATAATTTATGTTTATTATCTGGCTTTTTTCCGTCATCAAATAGCTACCTTTGATCCCAAAGCCAAATTAAAGAAAAAAAAACATTTTGTTTTATTTCCTGTATTTCCTCAATGAGAGATTTTTTATTACGTTTTAACATAAAATATTACTCGTTAAAAGAAAAACGAAACCCAGACCCTGAGAAAATTCTAAGAAGATAAACAATTCACCACTGTAATTATTATTGAAATACTGTACATTAGTTGTGAAAAAGAAAAAGAAGTCATGATTCACTTTTCAGCCAGGCTGCATAGTACGCATTTGATTGACCTTCAATCTTATGGTATGGTTATTATCAATATTAGTTCCCTCCCATCTTTTATGCGTTTGCTTTTCGCTTAGGGAAATTGTAAATAATTGAGTTTTGCGATATTTGGAAAATAATTGATTGGTTCAACATTTCTGTAGGGTAATTGAAAAGTGTCTGATTTGCGTCCTTTATTATGGTCTTGTACTTTTGAATCATTTTAGTTCAGTTTTATTGGATTTTTTCTCAAATCATCAAAGAATTGAATAGTCCTTGAAAGAAGGTAAGTATAATTTCTATAAATTAAAATATTCACTAGAATTCCGATTTGTATCGTGTACAGTAAAAATAATTCTAAACAAATGGTTGGGGTGACTGAGTCCCCCCGCACTACCATTAATGTTAGTATCGAGTACGCGCCTGCTCCCGGGTTAAAACATTTTGAAGTCTTCTCGCTTTAAATGTTAAAAAGTAACACAATTATTCTTCATCCAAATTTTATATTCTTTTTCATAATTAATTAATTCTAAATGCTAATTGTGTGAGTTTTAAAAATACAGTTCTTTTAAACAGTTATTTACAATTATAGCATTTATCTAAAAAAAATCATTTTACATTTTTGTATACAATGTCGTGTACACAGTTTTACTCTCCTTACAGTTCAGCTATTATATCAAGAATAACGTTTTATTTTTTTAAAAAATGAACTCGTGCGAAGAGTCGGTGTTTCAGCCAGTATACGTTTGATGTATCAGTACTGAAGAAGGTATTTTATAAATAATTTCTTATTACTGAATTTGGCCGCGGTAGCCGAGTGGTATACTTATCGGATCGTGGCTTGCCTTGTCACGAGTTCGAGCCCAGTACCACTAAAGACCCGCCGTGTAGGGCAGCGATGCACGTTAAATCTGTTGAGAGTTGAAACGTTTTACCGTTGGTGTGGTGTGGTAGTTAGGAAAGAGGGGTGCCAGCTCAGGTGTCATCCACGTCACTTGACCATGGTTCAAAATTACGTGGTCCGTCGTCAAAAGCCCTCGTGCAGCTGAACAGTGCGACGTTAATATTCAATCAATCAATCTTATTACTAAATTAAGAACTAGTTTGATAATTTATAGGGACTTCTACGGGCTTGTCTTTTAGAGGAAATTTTTTCAAAGGAAGGTTTAATATCAAAAATTGACACTTAAATAGTTATTTTTCTATATTTAGCTTAGATCTATATTTTGTCTTCAAGGCATCCACTGCAGAAAATCCGGTTTGAAAAAGGTAGGATGTTGAAAATGGTAATAGTATACGAAGTGCTTTTGTTTTCAGTACAGATAATTCCTCATCCACCTCTACCCCAAATTCAAAGAGCGATTTATTACAAAATTGCCTTTTAATTTTTCACTGGATGTGAAATCTATGAAGATTTCTTCTTCGGAAGTTGAGAGCCCTTCTGGAGTATCTAGAAATAGATCCCTAATCCACTCGTGAATTGCTACCAAGCTATCTTCATCCAGAAAATACTTTTTAAAATTCTTTGCCAACATAGCTAAATGATTTTACATGTTTTAAAAACAACTTTCACATGTTGTTCTACAGATTTGTAAGTTTTAACACACATCGAGCTGGGGCTTTTTTTCCCATCATTTACTTCAGTAGTGGTAAATCCAAAATATAAGTATTTTTGAGAATATCGCCTTGATTTAATTTTCGGAACCATGCTCGTTCGTCTCTGTTCTTGTTGATTCTTTATTATCATCGAATGTTTGCTTACGACTTAAAAATATATGTATGATTTTGTTTTAATCTACTGCCGTAAATACTTAATTACTGTGAATTACAATTAACGTTCAAATTAAAAAATGTACATTCAAGCTAGATTCGGTTGCTATAGGAGTATCGAGTCGACCAAAACTGACTGGAATTGTACGAGGAAAAGCATTTTTACATGTTTTGCGCAGACGTCCGATAGGTTGCCCAGACTCACGCAAACGTACCCTATAATGCCAGATGTGATGGATGTGATAGAGAGCAACATTGACTAGACTACTTTTCTAATCACATTTGTACTTTGAGAAACGAATGCTGAAGGAGAAATAAATCATTAATTAAATATATCATTTTGCGATCTGTTCCAATTTAAATATTAGAGAATGAAAAATAACATAATTCTATGTAATATATATTTTAAGTAATTTTTTCTTAAAATATATATTACTTAAAAGTTACATATACACAAAATTTAATATACTTATCGTATTAATTTGTACGGTTTCTAATTAAGATCGTATTGTAACTTCAGCGTCTCTCTCTCAAAGTGCATTTTTATTGCAGTAAATACATTATTGTTGTACAGGGGGGCGAGACAAAAATTATGATTGAAAATTGGGTCGCCAGTATTGAAAGTTTGAGAAATACTGCTTTTAATGTATGAGTGGTGCACAGAGTATTTTATGACTAATTAATTAATACTAAATTAAGAACAAGTTTAATAATTATTAGCTACTTCCATGGGCTTGTCTTACAGAGCAAAGTTTTTGAAAGGAGTTTTAAGATAAGAAATTGACCCTCTGAGTTCATTTTCTATATTTAGCTGATATCTATATTTTGTCTTCTAAGCAACCACCGCATTTTGTAATATGTTCCAATTTAAAAATCAGAGAAAAGAAAAATAACTTTGTAATTATCCTATTACTTAACTTTTTTTGCTTAAAAGTAACATATACAAAATTTAATACTTATGTCATGAATTTGTACGGTTTATAATAAATATTGTTGCTTTATCGTAAAAGTGCATTATTATTGCATTCAGTAAATTATTATGTATAAGGGGGGCGCGATAAAAATTGTGATTGAAAAGGGGGGCGCCAGTATTGAAAGTTTGAGAAGCACTGAATTAAGGTATTGATTGTTTTTTAAGTAATATTTATAAATTTTTAACTTTATTTTGGAGAGATGAATCACTTTGTTGCATTTTGATTATTTTGTAGCTTTTGATATCGTTTCGATGCTTGTACTGCATTGGTATAATATATGTTTTTAGTTATAATAATTTTAATAAATTGAAGTTTATTGACTAAAAAAACTTCACATTAGTTTTAATTTAAATTTAGTTGTTGTTTGAATTACCAGAATAATATATATATATAAAACTGTGGTAAATTTTACGTTTGATGTCAATTTTCTCAGAACGTCATTTTTTTCTCATTACGCGCATGATATTTTCAAAACCATTCCATGGAAAATGATAAAATTTTTACTGGATATTATGATCATATCTGTACTTAAAATTACGAACCAGTTTGAATTTTTAATGAAAAAATTTAAAATTACAAATATAAAATAGCGAAAAAAAATTTAAAATTTTATAGTTAAATTTTAAATTGTTATAGTTTACTAAAAATTTTAAATCAGTGTTTCATGCTTCGTCATTTTAAAGATAACACAATTTCCAACACTGAGCAAAAATTTCATCAAAAAATATTGGTAACTTTTTTATAAAGCTGCGCGTAATGCATATCACTTGCGAAAAGAAAACAAAAATTTCTTTTTGTAATTATCTAATTAAAAATTTATCCTAATTAGCAATGTGTTTGTTGGTTATGTTTTAAGTAAAGTAATATCTATTTGTTTATACCTCCAAAATTTACATTCCAGGAAACAATAATAAAAAAATTACAGAGCTTTAATGAGCTCACTATTTTTAACCATTTTCAACTTTTTAAAAGGTATGTGACCCCTTAAAGCGAATAAATAGAAGACTGTAGTGGGACGTTGAAAATAGTTAATGATTATTTGTTAGTGATTAACGTTTAGTGCGACCTAAGTATGCATCCACGACGAAATAAAAGGAAATTCCAACAACTTACGGAGTTTGAACGGGGAAGGATTATCGTCCTTCGAGAAGGAGAATTTTCCAATCTTGCAATAAGAAATCATGTGCAGCGGAACATTTCTACAATGATGCGAGTTTGAGAAGCAAAAGGATTTACGACCTCCGAAGAACTCGAAAAACGGGCAGTGGACGACGGAAAGTGACGTTAGCGCGTGGCAGTCGATACCTGCTCCGCAAGTATCGACCGTACAACTTCTTCCAGACAGTTTGCAGCACGTTGGTCTACTGCTACAGGTGTACTAATATCGGCTTCGCCAATTCATCGACGTCTGCTGAACCGTGAATTGCGTGCAAAGGTACCTTTATAAAAGTTCCTCTTTACGACAAAACATCGACGGCTGCATCTGCAATTGGCTCATGAGCACAGAGCCTGGAAAGCTGATTTGAACCAAGTTGTCTTTTCATATGAATCATGCTTCAATGTGTGGGACCATAATTACCGCATTCCTGTTAGACGCTAAGCCGGTGAACGTTGCCTCCTAGAGTGAGTTATCGAACGACATAGAGGCATAACACACGAGGTAATGGTTCGGGGTTCGATTTCATATCATGGACCACCCAATTGGCTACGAATTGAGGGTAATTTCAATAGCAAAAGGTACGTTTCTTTCCCTTCCTTCAAGGAATCCCTAGAGCTATCTTTCAGCAGGATAATACACGCTCACATGTTGCAAAGGCTGTTCGAGACTTATGTTCAGCCCAACGCACGCAACTTCTTTTTTTGGCCTGCTTATTCGCCGGATATATCGCCTATTGTGCACGTGTGGGATTTGGTTTGTTGCTCGTGATCCGCGTCCTGAAGCTTCAAAAGACGAACTTTGATTGCCCATGCAAGCAATAAGTAATTCTCTTCCACAACCAGGTATTCAAAATTTGTTCGACTCCATGCCCCGTCGTATAACAGCACTTATTGCACCACGTGGTGGTTAATAATGTTTATTATTTTAATAATTTTCCCATTGTCCTGAACAGGATCATCAGGATTAACGATTTCCCACATTTTCAGATCTCATCCTGCATTTGGGGATTAATTTCGGATCCCATTTTCAGATTTGGAGACTAAAAATATTACGTTACAACTTAGTTCCATTAACTAAAAAAGAGTGTTTTTTAAACCATAGTTTTATTATCAGAAAATGCTGGAAACGAATATTCATTTCTTATGTTTTCAAAAGCTAACCAGAAATGTTACTCTTTTGTTTCAAAGCTTCATTAGTTCGCGCCCTAGTGCCCCTAAAGACTCACCTTGGAAAGGGGCTCTAAATTGTACGATTATTGGTTGGTGCGGTGGGGAAATTCGAAAAGATGGATGAAAACTCAGGTGTCGCCCTCATCACTATAGAGCAGTGTTTCCCAAACTGTGGGGCGCGCCCCCCTAGAGGGGCGTGATAACCCTACAAGGGGGCGCGAGTATATAGAAAAGTCGAAAACAAACATTATTTTTAAAAAATATTAATTTACTGAAAGGAAGCAGAGAAAATAATACTTTCTGACATAATAAAAAAATAAAACACACATTTACACTAATATTATACACTTATAAATGTATCAGTACTGCTCCATATATTTCATATTTAATTTAACACTACTAAGTCAAGAACAAGTTTAATAATTACCAGTGGCTCTCTATTGACACGTCATCAAATTATATACAAAATATAATACTTATCTTGATGATTTGTACGGTTTATAATTAAAGTCATATTGTGTAGATTTATATCAAAGTGTATTATTATTGAATTCAATACATTATTATTGTAAGTAAGGGGGGCGGGATGAAAATCGGGTCGAGAGTATAGAAAGTTTGAGAAGCACTGCTATAGAGAGGTTACATTTTATGAAGCATACTACCTCAAAATTTGGGTGTAACCCAGCCAAATAGTAGTATCATTTGTATGGTGCTCATATCAACGGCTAACGACAGGTGTACTTCTTGTCCTTTGCCGTGATGAATTTCAGATGAATTTCCACCGTCAGACAGGTGGCATTAAATTCAACAAAAACAAAAAAAATAGATGTGCTTCCTAATTAAAAATGTAAATACATATAATTTATTGCAATTGTTTTTATTCTTAACGAATTTTTTATGCGTTATATAATGTTTTATACTTATTTCTAATTTTTAAGTCATATCATTTTGCACGAATTTGTACTAAAGTAAACAATTTGTTACAAACTGAAATATTACGGTATCCGAACACGTTCGGAGTACTTTTTAACAGAATAACATATTTAATCATGGTAAATACTTCTTTAGTTCTCTTTACCAATAAATACTACTATTTAACTAACAATATTTAAAATGAATCACCTGAATTGTGTGTGTGTGTACAAAAATCGCAATTACAAGTGAAACTTTAGCAATATTTTTTAAACACATCAAATCATTTAGATAAAAAAGTAATACACATATATTATAGTAAAAGTATTGTTAAAATAAATTAGATGCCTTTACATAGAAAATGTAATACAATTTTTTTTAATGTTTTAGTAAAATTTGAAAAGTTTAAAGCTGATTGAGTTAACATTATAAGAAATGTTATCTTCTTTACGAGACCATTATTTAAATAACCAAGCCATAACTCAAAAAGTATTTTGTTACAATAAGAATTATTTTAGTACATTCTCTAGAAAATAACATAAATATCAGGTTGAAAAAGTTTTATAGAAATACATTTTCGTAACATTTTGAGTTATCAGACATGCCATGGCAGATTTTCAGCAATTTAAATGCTCACTTCTGGTAGATCAAAGACCCACATCCGGTTTTTCTAACTTTATGAAATTGATTGTAATTTTGCATCTAGGAAGGGTAGAAACAAAACAAAGTATGTTTCGTAAAGCTAAAAGATAGCTCTTTTCAGTAAATTAAAAAAAACAAATGAAAAAATTAAAACAAAAACAAAAAACGTAGTTTGTCCGAATTCGGAAAAACAATGTTATCCGAATTTGGTCCTTATCAACGTGTTAGGATACCTTAACAGAAGAATTATATTTTCATTCATTTGTTATAAAGAATTGATACATTGTAACATACCGATACGTCACTAATCCCCAAGTTCCAATCTATCAAAACCGGGATGCGTCACTTTCCGTCTAAACAAGGATGTCTTCATCTTTGCTTGTAAAAACGTCACTACTTTAAGCTACCCTCACCCAGGACTACTTTTTTCACGCTGCCTTCGTTGCTTCCTACGATAAAAACAATCCCAACTTGTTGTTTGGGATGTTTTCTGGAAAGTAACAATGGTAATAAACTAGATGGGAGATTATTTTCCCCCTTTTTCCTCCTGTTCTTATCCGACACAGTCTATCAACATTATTTCGGCCACTAGGTTGCGCTTTTTGTATTATTTGGCTATGATACCCTTCAATTTTATTATTTTTGGTTGTTGCATACAGTAATATAGATGACTTGAAGTGCTTCTTTCTGTATTTTATCCTTTTATTATTTCTCAAAATGATTGAACATTCAGAAAATTTGAAAATTTTGACATGGTTGAATTTACAAATATTATTCAAAACGAAATGTTACAATTTTAATGGGTACTCACGCGTTCTTTCTTTTTCCTTTCCTACTATTTAGCTCACACTCTCTATATATTTATTTATCTTCGTGGAATTTTCAATCGTTAATAAAATGCTTTTTAAAGCGTTCAATTTAGCTGAGATTTTACATACATGATTATTTTAGATGGCAATACAGTAATTTAATTATAATTAATAAAATTAATTGATAAAGACTAAATATTTAAAGAATTACAAAAGAACCACGTTGGCGTCATTTTTGGCGAAATACAGAACCTTTTTTGGAGACTTGTGTCGAAACTTGAAACTTTTTCTCACGTTTTACAGCATTCAGTTGAACTCAAATTTTATAGATACGATTGTGTTGGATGACAATACGCGATACCTTAATGATGATGAATAAAAATTAATGACCACTTAATGTTGTGATTCTGCTATATGAATATACATATTTATATTAATTATAACTATTTAATAAAAAAGTAGCTAAAATAAAATTTTCCTTTATTGATCTTAGTAGGAATTGACTTAATTTTTTTTTATTATTACTTGTGTGTTTATCCTTATATTATTTCTGAAAATGGTTGAAAATTCAGAAATGTTAAAAACGATTGACATGATTGGATTTACAAATATTATTCAAAGCGAAATGTTTCAATTTTAATGGGTACTCATGCTTGCTTTATTTTTATTGAGTCAAATTTATGTGACGTCATTATCACACGATGATTGCAATCACGTGTTTCCTGTAAAATATATATATAGTTCATATATTTCGCCAGCATTTGTATTTTGTGAAAACTTTACTTTAATAAGAGCACATTTGTCAACAAAAATAACGTGCAGAGGTAAAAACAAAATACACTCGATTTAACAAAACATATATTATAAATATTTTTATTTTTCAAAATCTTATATATATATATATATATATATATATATATATATATATATATATATATATATATATATAAGAATTTTAATATTTGAAGAGCTTTACTCAATTTTAAAATTTGAAATATTATCTTAGTTTTATAAGTAAAACAAGAACAAGGCAGTGTTCGTCAGTTTGTTATGAATTCAGTGGAGTCCATGTGATTGTATTTATCCTGTGACCGTCATGAATTTAGCCAATTAACTTTGGATCTAAATATGAAATTGTGTAATTTAAAAACTTCACCTTTTAGATGCATTATGATTCTAGCAAATGCAGGGGGTATTCAAAATAATAGAAACAATTTTTATTCATAAAGAATACTTTATTAGTAGGGTGCAGGCTCACCTTTGGCATGTAATACAGCTTGGGGTCGCCAAAGAATCAATTTACCCAAGTGCTGAATAACCTTTAGACTCTAAAGGCTATTCAGTATACTTTGAAACTAATAGTATACTTTGACGCTAAAACTACGATACGACTTTTACCTCTTAAGGAACCCCCTATGTATATAAACGTCTCGCTAATCCAAAGTGTTTATTTCGCCAGACGTATATATGTCTTTCCGGAGTACGATCCATTTTTGTGCACTGCTATCTGTAAAATTATTCCAAAGACTTTGTAATGTAACAAAATGACCTTGACGATGTTTGCGAAGGATTTACTTATTCCAGATTATTTTTGCTTCTTTATTCCTTCCTCCTTCCCCAATACATCACATGCGCGTGCCTACGTGGAAAACGGTTGACATTTGGAAGCGAATTGCGAAACTTTTGATCGGCACAGTCAAGGTTCAATTATAAACCGTGCAAAAATTATAAAGATAAGCGTTAATTTTTATTTTAAATTATATATATATATATATATATATATATATATATATATATATATATATATATATATATATATATATATATATATATATATATATATATGACAAGCTCATGCGGTCACTAGTAATTAATAGACTTGGTTTTAAATGAGTATTGTTAAATTAATTATAAAATACAATGTGTAGCTCGAATATTTTTATAAGTGTAATTCGGCGTAAATGTATATTTTATTTTTTATTATGTCAGAAGCTATTTTGCTTCTTATTAATGTACTTTCAGTACATTAATATTTTTAAAATAATGTTTTGTTCTCGACTTTTCAATATGCTCCCTACCACCTTGTAGAGTTATCACGCCCCCAAGGGCGGCACGCTCCACCGTTTGAGAAACGCTGATTTAGAGGAATATAGTACCATTCTTTATGGGGATATTGTGAAAGTTCTGGGACAGATGCCGGTGAAAAATATCGCTTCCGTAATGAACGCTCTAAGATATACCATAACTGTACAATTATATTGAAGTCGAGTGACTGTGTGTGTGTGGCGAAGGTGGATGTTTAACTTCATCCTCGTGTTTCTTAAGCCATGATTGGACAAGTCCTGTTGCATGGATAGGCACATTATCATCCCGGAAAAAACATATTCTGTAGGAAACAAATTTTACACTTTGGAACGGACCTGGTTAGATAAAATTTATTTACACGTCTTTCCAGTGACCCTTACATTCAAGGTCAGAATTGATCCAGCAAAAATTCGTGACCTGAATGTTCATATCATGACAGATACATCGGGTGATTGACAATCGGGAGGAAACAATCAAGATCATACGCTTGTGCAAGTGACCTCCAAACGTGTACTCGTCATGTTATAGGAGAAAGTGAAAGACGATTCGTCAAATAATCTCTTCCATTTATCGATTGACCAGGATTTGTGAGTGGGACACCACTGTAGACGACATTTGGCATCAATATCTGTAACAAGTGGTTTGGACATTGCTGCTCTTCCGTAAACGCTCTGTTTATGAAGCTGCCTTCTAACTGTATTCAATGACACTGGAGAATCCAGATGTATATTGAGCTCTGCGGTCAGTTTTGTTATAGTTGTTCACTTTGTACTGGCCGTCCTCCAAGTGACGCTTCCTAATGATCTTGTCGACCTAAATCTATAGGAGGGAAAGATGGATGATCAAGACTAAACATGATAAATTCAATTTATTATTATCAAATAAAATATTCTGGAACAAGAGCAAAAAAAATTATTTATAAAGAGAGCCCTTGGAGTGATATTAAGAAAACAACAACCTTATATGAATAAGCGCTCAAACCCGAAGGGATTCATCTTAAAAACAGTCATATCTTAGTACTCCTAAATTCAATAATTTATTTTAGTGGATAAACTCCGCATTTAGCATCTTACCGTATTAACTCAGCTTTCAGCGACTTCACTCTTTCTTCTAATGTACGGTTATTAAACTTAAACTTTATATACACTAGCTAATCTGCTTCTCATTGTTTCTTCTTGAGAGGGATGGCTGTGAAATAACAGATTGCTGTACCAAAGATTTCCCAAGTGGATTATTAGTTGAAAGTCACGTAAAGCCCCGTCACCACTTTTTAGACATTATAATCCGCTTCAACACTCGTCAGTCTCTTTCACTGAGCTTCTCTTTCCGACAATAAGATTGATTTGCCGAACTTGTCTTGCCGCGCTGTGTGTGTGTTATCATGATTTTAGACACCGTACCTATAGACACGCATAAAAGTTAGGGTGGCTTGGGTCACACTTTCTCCGGCTAGCCAGACTCCTACAATTTCACCTCTTTGAATACCTAAAATGTCAGACATTTTACGCCTCAAACATCCTCCCATTGGTGTGGTGAGGTAGTCAGGGGAGAGGTGCCCACTAAGGTGTCATCCTCGTCACTTGACCACGGTTCAAAATTATGAGGTTAGTCGCAAAAGCTCTCGTGTAGCTGAACAGTTTGACGTTAATATTCTCTCACCCGATATTTTATGCTCTTAAAAAAACTAAGTGTAATAGAACTTTAATAAAGCTACCACATACTAACAGAACCTACACATTTTCATTTGTAAACTAAAAGCTGGTAACTATCATTTTATATTAATGCTTACGAAGTGCATTCGAAAATATCCTTTCATTTACAAGATATTACCATATTATCTAGATAACCACCTTTAGAAGCCATTTGTCACTGTTTAGATATTCATAGGAGGGATTGCATGATTATACGAACAAGTTTCGGTAGATGTTAGTAGAGAAATAAATAGAAATTTTGAATTATTAGTAATTTAGAAAAAACATTTGCTTATAAATGAGTCCCATGTAAATTTACTGGATTATTGTAAAGAGTCCTTCAAAATAACAGCTTAGGGCAGCCATTTTCCTACTAGGGGAACTCCCCCCATAGAGACGTCATATCCTTATATGGGGTGGGCAAGCATACTGAAAAGTCGAAAATATATGATTATTTTTAAAAATCATTAATTTGATGAATGGAAGCAAAAACAAAAAAAAATTGACATAATAAAATGTATACGATACATATTTTTTGCAATTTAAAAATCAGAAAGGAAATGCAACGAACACTTATCCACACTTCGTAGAAGGAAGGAAACTTACTTAAAATATCCTTCTCTTAAAAGTATCTTATACAAAATTCAGCCCTTCCTTTGATATTTAGTGCGGTTTATACGTAATTAAGGTCGTATTGCGTCAAAATGCATTATTAATGAATTTAATACATCGTTACTGTATATATTAAAGTTATACATTGTTATTGTATGTATTTAAATCTAGTATCAAATTTCAGCTTTGTGCAAAGTACTCTGAAGTAGCTTTTTCATAATTTAGACATATCTATAATTCTGAATAGATATCTAGATATGTATATCATAGATAGATGAATAATTTTAAATTCGAAAATAGTTTCGGTGCTTGTTCAAGTGGCATGACGCTAAGCGCTACTTGGCGCAGTAAAGGATTCAAGCCACGCAGCGCTTTTTGTTACTGGAATGGTATCCAAAATGGCGGATTGGCGGTATCAAATCGTCAGGAAGATAATTTTAAAAAAAGTTTTGAAATACATTGAAATGTATATTTCAAAAGAAAAGTATAGAAAGGTATTGAGAATAGCCAAGATCAATCAATAAATAATGAATAACAATCTAATGTAACAAAAGGTTAATGTAATGATATTATTATGCAGTGCATAATAATAATCTTATAATATAATTAATTAAAATTATATATAATATCCATATAGTATGATTTAATAATAATTATTATACATAATAATAATGATATAATTTAATAATAATTAGAAAAAAGAATAAAATAATCATATTGTAATATAAAAATTACTTAAAAATTTATAAATAAATAACATAATAATACTTATAGATAAAAACATAATAATACTTATAGATAAAAAACATAATAATACTTATAGATAAAAACATAATAATTATAAATAACTTAATATGTAATAATATTTATAAATAAATATAATAAAAAACAGTTTATATAAATAACGAATATTATATGATTATTACTACTAATAATAATTGTATTTTTATATTATTAATAAAATAATTACATAATATATATTAACACTATCATGAATATCAATTAAAAAGTACTGGAAACTTGCAATATTCCAAAAACTCCCAAAATATCAAGGTACCCATAGTGTAATGTTATCGCCCATCTTGGCGAACATAACTAACTTGGCACTTACCCCGTGATATCAAACTAGTTCCATACTTTTATTACAAAACATTCGACATATTGATTTATTTCCAGTTTTATTCTGTGAATATATCCTAATATGTTTCTTAAGCATTCTAAAAATGGTAACTATTTTACTGTTTTGCTCGAAATCGAGGTATAGCAGAGTTTGTGTGTGTTTCTTCCAGTTTGCATATTTACTGCACAGTCGAAAGGTTCTGAAACAAAATGACAAAACCAATAACAAGAGAAAGAGAGAAATCATTTCACCCTTGAAGAATTCATCAATCATCATAAGTTTAATTACGAAAAGTTTTCCAGCGTGGATATTATTGGAGTAGCATGCGTTCTTCCAGCAAATAGGGTTCACTCATTTAGTAATGAAGCATGGGAACGAAAAGAAGAAACTGCCTTCGAGCAATTCCACCTCATTTAACTTCATTCAGATTTTCTAGGAGAGCAGACGATGAAAGTGAAGAAAACTTTGCCCTTTAGGGACATTTCTGGGAAAGTTTTCTTCCGTTGGATTTAATTCTGTATGTAACAATTCTAAGAGTTTAATTTTTGGTAATATTATTTAATTAAAACTAGTTGGGTGTTTGATTGAGTGATTGCTGAAAATGATTCCAGTAGTTACACTGCTCTTCTTTAAAGGGGGGAACATGGTCCGATTTACACAAAATCGTTTAATTTAATGATTTTCTGAATTGTTTTGGTTGCTTCCTATGTGTATGTATGATGCAAAACAGATTTTGTGCTCAAAAATTCATAAAAAACTAACCATTTAATTTTTTAAGGGAAAAACTTGAATCTTATTTATGAAGGGATTTTAAAATGCTACTCTCCTCCTACAGAAATTGACGTACATAGATGAAATTTGATTTACAAGTACATTAAACTAAGTATAATAAAAGTTAGTATGGGTTTTGTGATAACACGACTGGTATTCCTACAATACTTCTTTTTATTAATGCTTGTTGAAAATTCCTTAAGAAATATGTAAATTCTAACTCCAATTATTTTTTAAAAAATAAGTATTGCTTTGATTGAAAAATGAATACCAACTTTTTTTTCGTGTACTATTAGCAACAATTGAAAAAAATTTGCAAGTAATAAGCAATACTTAGTTTTTAAAAAATAATTCAACCCATAATTTATACATTTTTAATGAAATTTTCAATAATCATTAATAAAAAAGTATTGTACAAATGCCAATCATATTATTGCAAAACCCATACCAATATTTATTATACATAGTTTGATGTACTTGTAAATTAAGTCTGATGCTTGTACGTAAAATTTTGGGGGTGGAATATCATTTTAAATCACTTCACAATTTTTAAGTATTTTCTTTAAAAAAATTGAATTGCCAGCTTTTTATGAAATTTTGAGCACAAAATCTGTTTTACATAGCATACACACATAGAAAGCAACCAAAAATATTTTGAAAATCCTTAAATAAAAAATGTTTGCGTAAATCGTACCATGTCCTCTAAAATAGAAAAATCCACAAGATCCTAAAAAGTTATTTTTAGCTTCACCTGGTTTTTCCTCATATTATTGCAGGTGGGAATCCCGTTAATATTTGGATTTTCAGGGAAGGAGGAAGGATCCAAACGCAGCATGGATGGAGAATCCATTAAATTGAAGCTGAAATAATTACAAACAGATAGTTTTAATAATTTGCTTTTTTATTATTTTACAATAAACGATAGAAATGAGTATGCAATATGGAGACAAGATAAGTTAAATAATAAGAATCAATCGGTACTTGATTGGTCAATGCTTTTAATTTCCTCACAAGTTTACAATAACTTTACTATAACTATTAAACCATTCGAATGTTTTTCAACCTTAAAAATCATAAGACCATAAAACATTTCTAAAATGTACATACAAATATTATATTTATGTACTTGATACATTTCAAAAACGAATATCTTTGTTGTTATTTTCTGTCCTGCGAAACGCAACTAACAATAACAAGAGTACAGATGTTTAATAACAGGAATGAAGTTGAGTCCCCTTTTTAGGTAATTTGTCTAAGATGAAGAAGGAAGATTGACAGTTGGAAAGCAGATAGTCAAGATCCCTTTCTATTGTTAACAACTTATCCTTAAGTTATTAAGAAAAAAATATATCAAAATCTTCATATTGAACAATATTATGTTTTTTAAGCGGGATAATCTCAGTAGTGTTGACCAGAAATTATTTTCTACAATCTTTTGACAAACGTTTTAAACCCAAGCAATGTAATAAAATCTAAAATACATCAAAATATCTAAAATAAAGGCGAATTATACTTACATATTTGAGAGTTAAAGATTTATTAAATAAATATTCAGACATCAAATAAAAGCTGGTAAACTAATCGTATTTTCATATTTGATTAGAAATTTGTTCTTTAAATTAATATCCTTCACACGTTGCATGAAATAAAACGAAAATCAAATATTTGTATTATTTGAAGATTCTAGGCACCCAAACACGCAAGGATTTTTTTCCTCTTCTGTTTTTATTTGAAAAATTAAATTCATAAATACATTTCGGAACCTGTTGCACAGATGCGCTTTCAAAAATTATTTTACTATCGTTTTTAGTTGCACTTTTATAAATTTCACTCCTGCCTTCGATTCCTTGATACATAACTGAAACAGATAAAAAGTCATTTGAATTCAGGTCATAATTGCAAATATACACCAATGTTACATTCAACAGTATTAGGATATTATATATTTAAATTTAATGAAAATTAAATAAAATTGAAAGTGATAATTATGGCTAAAAACTTCAAAGTATTCAACAAATAGATTTTTTATCTTCGTGATTAAAATATGACTATAAATTTTTTATAAGAACAAAAAACATTAAATGATTGGAAATTTTTTTTTCTATAACTGAACTGAGAGAGAGAGAGAGAACGAGAACTTAGTGGCACAACAGCTCATGAGGGACAAGGCCTATGTGCCTATCTCAGTTTATATGTGACCTTAGGCCTCCCTAGGATGCATGTGCAGATGTTTCGGTCACGGGGTCAGTCTCACGCAAAATCCCCAGTGTTCAGTCCCCAAACATGCTTCGTACTCAATTATCAACCTACTGAGGGGATGAAAGGCTCAGTCGACCTTTCCCAGCTCGGGATTTAAACCCCGGATCATCGGCGTGGAAGCGTGATACACTTCCACTCAGCCTCTGTCATTGTCTATAAGGTAATTTAAATACACAGCTTAGTTGAAACTAGAATATAACTTTTCTAAATCATTCGAAAAAATTATCAGTAGTAGTTTTTTTTAAAATTTATATCTAAAAGTTACCAACTCAAGGTTATTCATAATCTAAGTTAACATTTGTTTGAAACGTATTTATCAAAAATTCGAAGAGTGACTTACGTCGACTCTGAAGGAAGGAGAACGTTAGTGGGACTATACTTAAAAAAAATCACTGCACCATTTGATTAAATTGTTAACTACTATGAAAATAATTATTTAGACATTTAAAAAATAAAGATGCGTAAAGGTGCTTGAAAGAAGTAGCTATTGAATAAGTAATCTAATTTGTCTGCTTAAGGGAATATGTATATGCGGGGGACATCTTTTCAAGTAAAACACAACCAAAAAGAAGCAAGAAAAAAGATTGAAAGGACGTATCCCATACACATTTTTGGTGCAACTTTTTTGGACCAATTTTTCGTCCTATTGGAAGGTGAAGGGTTATAAACAAAACGACATGCTCTCATGTCAGCCGCTGTCTATCTCCAGATTGAAAAATTACTCGTCTATCTTTCTGCTTCGGCAAACGGACATCCAAAATATTTTCTTTTACTTCACTCAAGCTTTTGTTGATGGGCGTAAGCAGAAATGTAGCACCATTCTATTAAAATATTATACGCCATTAAAATAGTATACACCATTAAAATATTACATGCCATATCGGATGTGTTCGATAAAATCGAAGCCGCCATATGAGTTTATGACGTAGAGCGCCGATGAACCCCATTGGCTGGAATTTCAAGCACATTTTAATTGGAACAATTTTTTGAGCTCACTAGCAAAAAGTTGTTTGAAAGCTGTTACTATGGCAACTGAGTAAAAGTTGCAAGAATTGGACGAAAAATTGCTCGTAACGTGTACGTGTGATACGGCCTTAAAGGAAACGAATTCCTTGAAGGAACATATCAAACGATTGTAAAAGGCTGATTTCGGTACTCGAAGGGAGGTATCTCAAATCACCTACCCTTAAGCAACAACCAAATATAATGGTTCACCGCACATTTAATACAGTTTAAATCTTCTGTACTGCAGGTCTTTAATTGAATGAAAGCTCGAACTCAAGACTCGACTGAAGCAACACTATTCGAGATCATGGACCCTTAGGTGCAGTGGGTGAGTAATGTTTTATCTGCTTCTGTATCTGGTCTAAACTTCTGTCTGTACCAACCATTTTGATATTAAATATCTTGTTAGAATAAACCATGAAACTGCGTTCATTTTCCCATAAAAAAACTGATGGTATTTTAAATCAAGCCTATCGAGTGCAGTTATGTTAAAATTAAAGAGAAATTTTAGTGTATATCTGTTAAAAGGTCTAGGAATGTAATTTTAAATATATAAGAAAAACCTTAAAAACAAGATCAGAACATCTTTGATTTTAACGAATTGTCATTTTTGTTCGAATATTCAAAACATGAACATAAGAATAATGAGAGGGACATGAAACTGATTGAAAAATTTTTCCAACCAAACTTTATTCAACAATTTCTTCCATAATGAAGGTATTAGAATACTTAAACCAAACCTTTCTTTGAGCAGATCCTCCTTTCATGGTGACATTGCAATTATTTGAATAAAACTTCATTTAACAGTTTCTCCCATCATGAAGGCATTGGCAATATTTACACTAAACACAATTGAACAACACTTAACGTTATGGAAGCATTGGAAATAGTTTAGTAGACATTATTGAACTTTTTCCGCCATTGAGGCATCATCAATTCTAAAACTGCTACCTGTGACTCTCTTTTAAGGTTTCAAAAGTTGACGCAAAAAACCCTTCACTTACATTTACAATCTAAAACCGACATGTATCCAAGGTGTTACATGTTAAGAAGTCAGAGTGTTGGGTCCTATGATACGCAATCCGTTAAACCAACTTTCATCCCCCACTCCCAATCATTACCCATTCATAAATATATTTCAAATATTAAGAGCAATAAATGTTTTTATTTGTAAATACGTTCATTTATAAAAAAATCAATTCATAAATATATATAATTAAAACTATATAAAATTATCAATTTTAAACACTATGGCCATTTTAGAAAAAAAAACACACAAATTGATGGAATGTCTTCCAGAACAAGCCAGCATCAAAGTTTCAAGTCGAAGTCAGTTAAAAATATGTTTAATTATTATGATTTATAAGAAGATATCTGGAGATCACATGTACATCTATTTATTATCCTTGAAAACCACAGATAAAATTTCTTTCCGAAATTGAAAAAAAAGTATCATTAGAAGTATTTCTTGGCCTTATATTCTTGTTTTATTTTATTTTAATAAGAAATATGTGTCAAGGAAGAATAACAATCTTCTTTAGGGGAAGCAAGGGAAATGGGACGAAATCAGTTGTTTATTCCTCCACTCCTTCGGGATACAAGTCTAAATAAATGTTTACCTTCTCTGCAGTAGTCAGTCTGGTCTTATGCTTACCTTCTCCTGAGGCTGCAATGTGCAACACAGATGCCAAGTTAAGGAAAGAAGGTAGAGAAGGAATTGATTGCTGAAGATATCTTAATAACTTTGGACTTCGTTGTGCACAATCCGGTCAATCAAACCCCCTTTCACTGAAAAAGGTGTTTGAGGTATAAGCTATTTTGACTGGTTGTGCCAATGTATTTCTATTAGGTTGTCAAGTATGAAATGGAGCAAAGTTCATGAGTGTGTTATTGCAAAAAAACTCATTTAAACGCCGTATTTTGACATAATTTGTTTTTCTTGTAAAAAGGTACATCTTTTCCTCTTTTTAACGCATATTTCAATTTGAAAAAAATTAAGAGATCATCTTTAAATCTTAGTTTTTATTGGAAAAAAATCAGATCCAATTATGTGCATTTTTTACTCCCTTTCATACTTGACAAACTAATAGTTTCATTGTATCATGGGATTTTAAATCATGAATAGCTTCAGAATGTTATGACGTAAGCCAATAAAGACACATTTACATAATAGCATTGCATTAAGTTTATTTTATAAATTTCAAAATAATAATAATAATTAAAATTGCATCGCATTATTTGCCATGAATGATCTATTTTTTGATAAATATCATATGGAAGTTTAGTTATTTACTCTTTAATCCTATAAGAAATCTAATTCTTTTAAAAAAAGCAAAATTTTTAAAAATTATTTCGTATTATAAAAATTATTTATTTAAATTACTAATTGAGGATTTTCTGCTTTATTTATGTTTCTAAAATTAATCCAAATTATCTTTTTAAATGAAACATGCTTGTTAACTTTTATGTATCAAAATGTTTATAATCTTTCCAATCTCTATGTTATCTTAGTGGTCTTGGTTACAACATTCGTAATTAGCCATGCTCAATTCAAGGTTTAGGTTACAATCTTACTCTAACCCAGAGTTTTTCAAACTGTGGGGCGCGACCCCTGGGGGGCGCGATAAACCTACAAGGGGGGGGTGAGCATATCGAAAATAAAAGATTAAAAAAATTATCCACTAGAATGAAGTAAAAGAAAATACTTTCTGGCATAATAAAAAATACACATTTACACTGAAATAATATATATACATTATCTGTGATATTACGTCATCAAAAATAAAAGCTTCTACTTCAAAACCTCATTTTATAGCTATCTTGGATACTATAACCAAATTAAAAACATTCTACTTGATTCGATGTAATCCCATGATGAGAGACTTTTTTATTACCTTTCCTTTTCAAACCGAAAATGCTACAATTTCAGAGAGAAAAAAGACAAAAGACAAACCCATAATCAAAAAAAAAATTAGGAAAATAAAAAGTTCATCACTGTCATATATTATTGCCAGCTGCTGTAGGCAGCAGAACGTATTTGTTGCAGTTTGACCTTTGAACTTACATGCATGGTTAGTTACGTCCCTGCCCTTATGTATTTGTTTTTTCATTTAGGGAAGTACTAGGTCAAGATTTATTTTAAGGAGTTATCCCAAACATATAAAGCATAGTGAAAAAGTTTTACATAATTTTTTAGAACATCCATATTGTAATAAATACACTTTTAATCCGAGATCGGTCACGCCGAGCACATAGAGCACGAAATCGGTAATTCTGGCAAATCTGTTTAATTGTTACGAATGGCCCTGACACTATCCTCCTGTTTGACAATCTTAACGTGAACTAAAATATATTTCTCACATATCTCCCTCTTTTTTGGGAGTAGCAAACGTTTTTTTACAATCTTAAGGTATTTGTTTTGTCTGAGTTCCCGATGTGATAACTTTTTTTCCGAAATATATTCTGTGTCCTTGAAAGAAGGTGTGAGTATATTTTCTCTTAGTTAAATTATTCACTGGAGTTACGATTTTTATTGTGTAATATAAAAATAATTATCAAAAAAGGATTGGGGTGACTAAATAACCCCGCTCGCGACCATTAGTATCGAGTGCGTGCCTGCTCCAGGTTTAAAACATGTTGAAGAGTCTTTTCGCTTTAAATAGTAAAAATGATACAATTATTTTTCATAGGAATTTTTTTTATTGTTCATTATTCAACATAAATTCTAAATGCTAAATCTGTGAGGCTTAAAATTACAGTTCGATTAAAACTAATTATAATTTGAGCAATCATTTAAAAAAATCATTTTACATTTTTGTAAACATAGTCGCGCACTTGGCGTTACTCTAATTACAATTCAGTGATTATATCAATGTTTTATTTTCTTATAAATAAACTCGTGCAAAGAGTGGATACTTCAGCCAGAATACTTTTAATGTATCAGTGCTGCACAGAGAATTTTAAAACTAATTAAATAATACTAAATTACGAACAAGTTTAACAAGTAATAGCTACTTCCATTGTTCTTACAGAGCAAAATTTTTCAAAGGAATGCTTATGATTAGAAATTGACCCTCTGAGTTATTTTTCTATATTTAGCTGATATCTATATTTTGTCTTCTAAGCAACCACCGCATTTTGCAATATGTTCTAATTTAAAAATTAGAGAAAGAAAAAAATAACATAATAATTATCCTATTATTATTATTTTTTTTACTTAAAAGTAACATATAGAAAATTTAATACTTATGTCATGAATTTGTACGGTTTATAATAAAGATCGTTACTTTAGCGTCAAAGTGCATTATTATTGCATTCAGTACATTATTAATGTATAAGTGGGCGCGATAAAAATTGTGAACGAAAAGGAGGGCGCAAGTATTGAAAGTTTGAGAAGCACTGCTCAAACCTATCTAGAATGTTGAATTCAGTTGAATCTCTAAAAATAGGACGAAATATCGAGCTACCAGTTGAGAATTCATCATTGTTACTTGATTAAAAAACACATAGTTTGCTTAAAAACGCATAGTTTATCTTGAATAGCATATAATTATATTAAACCAAAAAAATATCATTCCCATAAGAAACATTTATCCGTTAAAAATTGTATGAAAGTTTGATGTTAAAATGTTTTACCTTTTAAGTATATGTTTGATTTACTTTACTATATAAGTAATTTATTATAAAATTTTTGTCCCGTTTGATTTTATGTAGTGTACTGAGTGGAATTTCAAGCTTATTTTTATGGATAAATACTAGACTTTTGACGAACATTGTCTATATAAGTAATGACCAAATTACAGTCTGCGAACCAGATGATACCCCATAGGAGTTATTCAAAGTGTGTAATTTAAGATAATTGCAACGAAATTTCTGTTCCATTTTTGTTAAAAAAACACATTTGAGATTGTGCTCCATGTTCGCATAAAATAAAGTTTTTCCAGAAATTTGACGATTGTTTGTATCTGATCATAACACAAATTAGGAACTTTAAATAGAAAGGTATTTTAAAAAAGTTTGCAAGGGCAAAGAATTAAAACCGAAGTAATAAAAATATATAAATTTAATAAGAAATGCATTATCGTTCATATTTTTAAATTTATATTTTTGATGTGTAACATCTTTCCTCTCGATTGCCGAATTTTGTTGAAGCGATTTCGTCGAAAGGGACGAATGTGTGTAACAGGAAGTGCCGTAAGCACGCGATATTTGATTTGACCAATGAGTGTGCATGATAAGTCTCTTTTCTACCCTCGCTTCGAGGTCCACCTCGCATAGGGTGCAACTCTAGTAGGTAGTTGATTTTTTAATTGTTAAAGTTAGCATATTAAAAGATTCGAATTCTTACTTAGGATAAACTTACGATTCTTACGCTCAATTGCCAAAGTCTCAGGACTCGTTGTGTAAGAAATCTGAGGTTAATTTATGTGTGTAAACTATATTAATAATGATATGTACCGTATTTTCCTGTATATAATACGCCACTAATTATCCGCAAAGCCTACTTTTCGAGTAAACTAAATAAAAAACATTGCACAATCCGCAGCGCCGGATAATCCGCTGCAGTTTTTACGGCGAATAATCCAAAATGTAAAGTGCCGATAATGAGTGTCACAGAAGATAAAAATACACAATATAATTAAAAATAAGAAGTAAGAAATTGTCCAGAAAACAAAATTTATTATGAAACGTCTTTTTAAATATGCGTGATGATATTTTTTACGATATCAATAAAACAAAAAAAAAAATCTTTGCTACTGCCATCTATGTTTTGAGTTAAACACAAAACATTGCACACGGAAAAAATGTTTTTTTTTTTAATTTAGCAAGTTAACAGCAAAAAAAATTAAGATCGAGATTGCTTTCCCATTGTCTGTTTCTTTTAAAATCCATTTTTTTTATTTCTTCCTCAAATTCTGGCCAGTGAGGTTTTCCAAGACGATTGGATATTTATCGTCGATCCCAAATTTCCAAGTTGGTGTCGTTTTTTCTCCACAAATGAATATTCAATTCATCAACGTTGAAAAACCTTGCAGCTTCCCGATTTGGGTAGCCTTCGCTTTCGCTTTTAATTTGAAGTTTGCAGTGTAACTTAAACGCATTCGCTTCAACGTGAGGAAAACTTTCCAAAGGACATAATAGCTCTAGTCAAGAGAAAATTGGAGATGGTGCCAGCGACTAGTAACTTTTTTTCCTCCCGAGTAACCAAATTCGTTTTTGAATGTAACTGGACAAAAACTAGTTATGGCTAAAATACGTCAGCCGAGTCATGAAAGCGCCATCTATTATTTATTTTATAAAACATCAACGACATTTCTTTCAAAACTTTGTTAGCTTTTCTGATGGAGAATGTTTTTTCTCAGATAATCCATGGCGGCGTATAATACACACAACGAAATTTGAAACTTTTTTAACACATAATCCGTGGATTATATACAGGAAAATACGGTATTGTTAAGTGTTTGAAAAAGCTCAAATTTCTTAAGAATATACGAGTAAATAATATGGAATTATTTGAAAAATTTTTTAGTGCGTATCTTTTTCATGCTTTGAGATTAATTCCTGTCGCTGTCAATAGCAAACAAACAACTTATATGTTGTGACTCCTCACATGGACATTATTTATTGTCAAACCAATGGACTGAGTATTACTAGTCAAGATATTGCGGCAGAATGCATTTTTGAAAATGGACAAACAGTGATTTAGGTGGCAGTATACATTTCTCCGAATCAAACGGTTCAAAAAATTAAAGATTACCTGTACTTTTATCATATACCGAAGATGGTTCTGCTCTTTTAAAAACAAATTATCACTCACTTCCTATGATTTTGAGTGGTGATTTCAGTTTGCCAGAAGTTGAGCCGCTCATAGCTTTTTTGACTGATTAACTAAAGCTCGAAATGAATACAAATCGAAATATTTCGACAACTAACAGTGGTGCTGTTATTGACGCTGTTTTTCAACGGTTTTTAAATACTTTGAAATCACAAGTATATGCGTCATATTTTACTTATCGTAAGTCTATTGTATCCATCTTTCACGAAATTGAACAAAAATAAATACTTTTGATTAAAAATTGCTTTACTCCTAAATAAAATTTTCATTGAAGATATAATTATTCGATAGAAATTTATTTTCAATCTTACTTGATTTATTTTTTTTTCAGGATTTAAGTTACTATTGCGTATTTACCTCGATAACATGTTAGATGTTACACATCACATGCGACTACTGTAAAGCTCGCTTCTTTTTTTTCCACCTGTTTTTTGTTTTTAGTCTCAGGTTTATTAATCTTTTTAAATTCAAAGAAATTTCAAAATAACTTACTTCTCACACTTTTTCATGTTTTTAATCAGTATTGTTGTACCATTATTCGTTTTTTACTTTTTTGGCCCACCCCAAAGAAGATTTTCTCAATCACTTATAACTAACTAACTAGAATAACTAGATGAATGCAATGTTTTTCGTTATGAACATTGATTCACCGGAACATAGTCTTCTCACTACAACTTTATTTAAAAATCTTTTTCACCACAACTTTATTTAACATAATTTTTCAAGGTGTTAGTTTTATATGACGGGGCAAGGCGCCAAGCGCGTCTTGGGGCAAAAAAGGAATCGCGCCAAGCAGCGCTTGTTGTCAATGGAATGGAATCCAAGATGGCGGTCTAGAGGTATCAAATCGTCGGAAAGACAATTTTAAAGATTTGCTTAAAAATACAATGAAATATACTTTAAAAGAAGAAAATAGAAAGAGATTGAAAATAACAAAGATCAATCAATAAATAATGAATAACAATATAATAAAATAAAAAGTATTGTGTATTAATAATATTATGCAGTATATAATAATCTTATAATTTAATAGTAATTATATATAATATTCATATACTATGATTTAATAATTATTATATATGTTAATCATAATATAATTTAATAGTAATTATAAAAAAATAATCATCGTATTGTAATATTATAAAAATTATTCATAAGAATATTCATATAATGTAAATTTATAAATAAACAACATATCAATAATGATAAGTAAAGAACATAATAATTAGAAATAAATAACAGGTAATAATATTTATAAATAAATATAATAAAAAAGCAATTGTAAATAACGAATATTATGATTACATATAATAATAATTGTGCTTTATATTATATTATTAATAAAATAATTGCATAGCATGTATTAAAATTTGTAACGAATATCAATTAAAAAGAACTAAAAAACTTGCAATATTTCAAAAGCTGCAAAAAAATCAAGGTAACTATATTGTAATGTTATCAGCAATCTTGGCGAACATAAATAACAATTTGGCGTGTGTGCCCCATGATTTTATATATAAACTAGTTCCTTTTTCAAAATAACTATCCATAACATTTTGACGTTTTTTTCAACATATTTAGCAAACATTTCAAATCAAAATTCTTCGAAAGTAGAGACGCACATATGTTAATATATCTTCAGTCGTCCTAAGTCATTTTCTAAGCCTTAAAAATAGAAATATGTGACATGTTTATAAGGAAGCATGTTGACTCTTGGAAGATGATATGTTATACATGTTTTTGAGTGAAGGATAAGGATAGTGGATTTTTACCGCGCCTTTTTTCTTCTATCACTTTTAGTGGAAGGAAATGTCGCAGAACATTGAAGATGTTTTCGAAAATGTTATGATAATATTTTTCTAGGCAGAAAAAAATTATATAGCTCCATCTCATTTTTCTAAAACATGTTTTCTTTTCCTATCTGATGTTGCAGGTTGATTTTCATTTGAATGGTTGTCGGTTTTTCAGGGGTATTCTTCTTTTAACATAGGTTTATGGGAATATTCACTTAAAATTAAGCATAGTGGCACGTTTAATAAGATAAACTTTGTTCACAGTAATTCCTAAGAAAACATTTTTTTTTTAGTTAAGAGATGTTGGAAAGCTAAAATCTTATTTTTTAGACAATTTGAGATTTTTACGTTTTTAATTTGTATAGATTTTAACCTTTCTAACAATACCTTACTTTAACCTCTAGGGTAATTAGAAGTCCTTAAAACCTATTTTTAAATAATCGTTTAAAATGGGCCATACCCATTTGAATGGCGAAAAATGTAAACAGAGTGCTTCGTTTTTGCTTAAAAGTTGAACATGTAATATAAACCAAAAACATGTGTCATTTATTGTAAATTGAGCCTTTTTTATTTTCTAGCCTATTAGAAGTCTTTCTGTATGTATTAAAATCAATTGATCTCAAAATGTAAATTTTGATGTTCGATGTACCTTTTCTGAGAAACAACTGTTCTCCGATATGCTAATTCTTTATAATGTATTTATAATGATGGCTAATATATACTGAAATCTATGTTTTACAATTTTTTTTACGTTTAAAATGGGTCGAATTTCACTATGTTTGATAAAATACTTTATAAATTATGAAAAAAATTCAAAATTAGCTAAAAGCTCATTTTAGTATAATAAGAATGGTGTTTCGTCCAATTTATATTAAAACAGATTAGTATAAAAAATGCATAACCACAAAAAAAATTCGGTATTCTAAATATTTTTTATTTATTTTCCACTGTTGCCACTTTAAGTTATATCTCGTGAATATTTGTTAAACTCGCAACGCTCCCACCTTTTGATTTTACATAGGTATAACAAAATCAAAACATATTTTTTCTCATTAATAAATTTAAGTTAAAAATAAAAAGTGTAACATTTATCATATCGTTTGGATTTTACAACTTTTCTTCCACATTTAAATTTGATTTCTAAATTTACATTATCCTTTTGGTTATTACAATTACTAAATTTGAGTGATTGTCTTCTACATTTTTAAACAGTTCGCTGTTATAAATTTTACTATCACTGTTAAGTTCTACAGGATACAATCGTTTTACTGGACGTACTAATTCCCCCTTACGAGTTTTAACTTTTACAACTCTAACTGAATTGTCCTTTACTGGAAACACCTCCATTACCAGTCCCATAGGCCAATCTAGTATCTTCTTGTTGTCGCAACCAATGAGCACCACATCTCAAACTCTCACTTCTTTCGATCCAGCTTTATTGATATATGTTGATGAACGAGAAGACTCAATTATTCATCTCTAAATCTATTCCTTAAATCGTTTCTCAATATTTGCTGATACATGAGTGTCTTGGTGATATTAATGTTATCAATGTTGTCTGGATCTGGTACTCCCACCGTTTGAATATCTTGAAGGAGCATGGAGGGTGTGAGAAATGTTAAGTCATCTTGATCCTCAGATAAATAGTTGACTAGTCTTGAATTAATAACTGCTTCTTCATCACACAGAATAGCATTTAATTCTTCGAAATGTATTGGCGCTCTTCCCAAAATACTCCTTAAGATTTTTTTCACCATTTGGATCATGCGTTCCAAAAACCTCCTCACCAATAAGCAGTGGGAGGATAGAAACTCTACTGAATTCTCAAAATTGAGGTATCTTGAGTAATTTTTTTCCAGTCAAGGGAAGCCATTAAATTATCAGCTCCCGTGAAATTAGTCCCATTTTCACTATATATTTTCCTCGATCTACTTCTTGCTATGAATCTTCTCAACCCTAACAAGAATCCATCAGTAGAGACTTTGTATTAATTCTAAGTGTATAGCATAGTAAACCGCCCATGTAAATAGTACTCAATCTCCATGTTTTATCCCCATTCTTTAAATAAAGTGGACCTTCCAAATTCACACCAATCACTTCAAAAAGCAACGCATATCTTACTCTATCCTCAGATATTGGAGTTGGTACCGTTTTTATTTCCTTCGAGGTGTATATATTACAGCGAATGCATTGGTTTTTGACTATTTGAACAGTCTTTCTGCCCCGTAAAATCAAAAATTGTTATCGTAGATTTTATAGAACAATATGTATTCCACTATGGCAGGAATTTGTATGATTTTTGAAGATCAGTCCTTCCACAAGCAGATGATTGAATGGCAAAAAATAGGACATGAAGTTTTCCTCATCTTTCCTTCTTACTATTTTTGTCTTCAATCTGATTAGACCTTCATTGTCAGTAAAAACGTTGAGACTCTTCAATTTATTTTGTGTAACTGTATCATCAAAACTTTCCTGCTCTGCACAAGTTTTAAAAGTTTCTTCTCTGCAATTTGAATTTCATTCACAGTTAACACCCCTCGTTTGATGTTGTGATATCTACTATTGTAGCCAAATTGAAGAATCCATGCTACTAATCTTAGTATTCTTGAATATTTTGAAAATCGAGTCTAATACCAAACTATTTCACCGGAGAAATATTGACTGATGTCCAGTGGCGTACATAAGGGGGTCCTGGGGTTCCGGACCTCCCCCTAAAGCCCTTGATTTTTTTTCATATTGGTTATAATTCTAAGTATATAGTACGTAAAATTTAATTAATTACTTGCTATTAATGATAAATTTTATTAGTTAATGCTAATTATTTTTTCACAAATTAGATTTTTACTGTGTTTTGTTCCCGAAAATTGACAAAATCAAAATGATCATGATACAATAATGGTGAACTTTTGACCCCAGACCCCCTTGAAAAATTGCTGTGTGCTCTACTGTTGATGTCACTTCCATCCTTTTCTCTTTTGAGACTTCTTCTTTGTTAATTTGTATTTCGGAATTTGGTCAGTCTTTTGCAGGAAGACAAAGTACTGTGGCCCCTCCCACCATCTTAAATCCGAAAGTATCTTCAAGGTGCAACCTCTTGACGGAAGATCCACGGGATTAGATTGCCCAGGAACATGCCTCCACACTCTTGCTGTAGATAGTTGATTTATCTCTTTTACTCTATTCTTGACAAAAGTTCTCCAGTTTTCTTTGTTCTTGATCCAATAGAGAACAGTCATCGTGTATGTCCACATCTTCTACCGTTATTGCTTCCTTCTTTGAATAAGCTAGACAAACACCAATGCAGCATGCTAGCAATTCTATTTGAGGAACAGTTGTTTTCCGTAATGGAGCAACTATTGATTTAGTAAAGCAGTTGCATATTTATGCCATCTTTACCTTCTGTTTTCAAATAAACCACACATGCATAGCTTGATTAACTGGAGTTATAAAATGTATGCATGCTATAAATCCTCTGAATTCTATGGGTATTACATATCGCGGAATTTTTATGATATTTAGAGGGGATATTTAGATTAGCCAAGTCTTTTAACCAATGCATCATTTTTTCTGTGCATGCATGGCTAGTCGTTCATCCTAGCCTATCTTTTTTCTCCATGTTTCTTGCAACAATAATTTAAGAACAATAGTAACTGGGCATGTGAATCCAATAGGATCAAAAACCTTTTAGACGCAAGATAACACATTCTTTCCTTCTGGACACAGGTTCACACGCAGTTTCTATATGACTAATGTCTTTTTGATCCCACAAAATTCCTAAGACATGACATGGTACTGAATCAGCATCCATTAAAGTATTTTCCCATCCCCTAAGCTCAAAGTTTCCTAATGTCATCAATTCTGTAGTTCCATTTACAAACAAAGAGTGCTTTTTCCGTGTCAACGGACGTTACACAGTTGTCCACGTAAAAACATTTTTTTCAAAATTTCGGCAATAACACGATATTCTTGAGAAACATTTTCTAAAAGGTTGTTGATGACAACTCTATGCAGGAATGGACTCCTGCTGAGTCCAAAAACAAGTCTTCTGTGACAATAAATCTTCATTTTATTTTCCTCATAATCCTTCCACCAGAAAATCTTAAATAATCTCTCTTTTGGATGAATGGATATCTGTAAAAAGGCCTTCTTTATGTCAGAAATTATTCGAATTTCTTCTATTTAAATCTCATCAATATTGAAAGAATTGTATCCAAAAGATTCAATCCTTTTTCTAGGCAGCCATTGAGTGAAAATTTGCCCTTTTGTTTACATGCAGCATCAAAAACTGGTCTGATTTGCGTTGTCGAGCATTCTTTATAAACTCCACGATGAGGAAGATAATGACACACACCTTCCTTCTCTTCCACTTTCAGAAACCTCTTCAATGATCTGCTCATCTTCCCAACTTTTGAGAACTGAATTATAATCAGAATATCTTTCTGACGAAATTAGTTTTGATGTTGCCGAAAGTAATCTTTTTTTCTGCAATTTTATTACTATCAGTAAGACTGGAATTATCAGTCCAGGGTATTCTCACCACATAACGACCATCAAAATCAGTGGATAAAGTATCATTAAAGAATTTCACTGCTTCTTCTCTGGATGTTTCCTCTGTAGGTTCTTTGATTCCTAAAAGCTCTAAATCCCAAAAGGGAGAGGAAATAAAATGGCTTCATATTTTTCACTTGTTAGTCCTATCGACTCTAAAGATCTCAAATGGGATTCTAATTTATCATACAAATAAGAAATATTTTACTTAACCTTTTTTCCATTGCATTCTGTATAACAAGAGCTAATAACTCACGAACATAAAATTCTATGAATAATTCTTCTCTTCCAAATCTGTTCTTTAAAGCTTCAATTGCCTTTGCATAATTTTCAGATGTTGGAGGGAAACTTTCTATAACTTCGCGAGCTCTATTTTCTTGCACCATGCACTGTAATAAATATTGAAATTTATCTTCCGGTGCCAAATCCTGGTTAGTATGTATTCTTTGAAATTGACTCCAAAACTCTAAATAGTCTTTCAATTCACCACCGATATGTGACAATTCAATTTTTGGTTTGCGTATTTTTCTTTTTTCATTTGGTGATGAATTTATCGATTCAGCTGTTCTGTCACAACACATTTTATTTAAGAAGCTTTTATTTTTTCCTCTCACTAAATTCACATTTTCTCTCGATATTCTTCAATTTTATTATATTCATTTTCAATTGTTTCATCTTTTAATTCACTGTAAATACAATCTAAAGTTAAAAATTTCGTTTTATCAACTTCACCACGTGGCACTTCTTTTTCGAATTCCTTCATTAAGTTATTTACAACCTTCGTAAATACAGCGCGAATCAATTTTCGCATTCTCAATACAACTTCCATAGCCATGATGTCAAGTTTAATTATTAATTTTAATAACAACGACTAACCTGTTTCCGTATCACGCACTTGGTCACCAAAATGTTTCATCCAATTTATATTAAAACAGATTAGTTTAAAAATATGCATAACCACAAAATAATCTCGATATTCTAAATATTTTTGTTTTCCACTGTTGCCATTTTAAATTACATCTCGTGAATATTTGTTAAACGCGTGACAAAAGGTGTACATTAATTGCATAAAAAATTTCAAACATGTACATATATCTGATTTTGAGAAAAGGTACATCGTAAATAATCAATTTAACATTGTTGGTATAGAGCAGAGGTGGTGAACTTTTTTGAATCAACGTGCCATTTTTTTCTAAAAAAGTGTTTAATGGGGTATAGACGTGCCGTCAAATAATTTTGACTTGTTATTTTGGAGAAAATAATAAAAATAAATACTAACCACACACACACACTCAAAACTCTTGATTTACTATTAAAAAATACATTTTGCGCTGTATAGCTGTAAATGTGTTGGATATACGTGCAATTCAAACTAAAGTAACATTAGTATGACTTCTGATGTTGCTGATCAGATGACAAATAACTGTGGATTGTAAGATGTTACTTTTAGCAGAACACATGCTGAATTAGAGTCATCTGCCAAATTGTTTTCTAAGTGAGTCTTAAATGCTCTTCATCTCTGAAAATAATGATTCTCGAGTATAGGTAGATGAAAATATGATTAAAAAAGTAGGAGCCAGCATCCTCAAACAGTTAAATGTATCTGGAATCGAATTCCATGTTTCCAAAATTTCGTTACTGACATTTTTACTTTTATCACTTGTTAATTTTCTGTTTCAATCAATTCCAACATTTTTCTTGTTGTAATAAATTTTTGAATACATATTGAACTAGACTGGATGTCAAGCACAATTGCATTTCAAGTTCTTCATTTCTACCAATCGAATTGGGATAAGTTCAGTTTATCAAATGAAGTCATATCAGGATACATAATAATTATGGAAATAAGTTCTTGAATAACTTTTTAATCGTCTGATTTTTTTAAGTTCGGGAAGTACTAGTCGTTTCTGAAAATATGCAATTTAGCTTCAAAAGCATCGAGATAATATTTTTTATTTGTGTCTTGAAGCTTTACATTAAATTGCTTGAAACGTTGGCATGTCTGTAAAATAGTCACTCGAGTTTATTCGTAATACTTCATAGTGAACTTTGTTATTTTGAACTAAAATGATAACCATATTGATCGTAGACGAGTCCAAGTATTTCTGTCGCATGCCATTGGTTTGCCATCCCTGGTATAGAGGTTTCCTATATACTGTCCGTAAATCTTACAATAATAAGTTTTTTATTAAGATGCCTTGGTAATTTATTTTTAAACTTACCAAAATATCCAACCTGCACTCTATACTTTTTTTAAGTCCATGCTACCATTGTGTACAGTAAAAAATGATAGCCCATGAAATAAATTTTGCGTATACTTACGATGGTATAAGCATGTCATTTAATTGTATAGTGGATAAATGAATTTCAATGATTGGAAATGAGGAAATTTTTGGATAAAATATTTCTTATGGTTCCTTTATCAAATAATAATAGTATATTTTCTTCATACATAGAATCATTTCTATTCCTTTGCTCAAAAATGTATCTTTACTAATATATTTATAAAAATCAGTTTCTGATTGGTTAAAAAGTTAAAATAATCTAAAATGATAAGGTTAAACTTAATTAAATGTCCTACCCCCAAGTAATTAATAACGTCATTTTAAGTTAGCCTGCGTTTTGTTCTAAGACAGACTGTGAAAAATTTTGAGATGATTAATAGTCATGAAAAGTGGTGTAACAATTAAGAGTTTCTTATATGATTTATTAATAAACTTTCGTGTGTATAAATGATCAGCTTAGTTAAGATAGGCTTAATGGTTAATTTAGTTCGAGAGAGAACAGGGTATCCTAATTTTTTTACAAGGAATATTAAGTTTGACGCATTTGCTCAAAACTGCAACTCTTAAGTAATTAAATATTTTCACATTAGAAAATTATGTAATAGATAACATTGCTTAATATTGACAAAAAAACTTAAATACTTCCAATTTATAGTTATAAAACACTATCTCGCTTCTAGAGATTTAAACTTAATAACTAAGGATTTTTTTATCCCTACAAACTTTGCATTCAATTCTAAAATGAATGTTTTGTGTGTAATTTTAAAGTTAATTTTTTTTCGTTTTAGAAGTATTAGAGGTTTATATAGAGGTGTTTTATTGAGGTATCCGACGAAGCTCGGAACCATGATTTAAAAAAAGTACATAAATGGATAATTTTCATGATATTTAGTGTCACTTAGATTAGATTATATGAATAAAATTGTTTTAACACATTTTGACAAAATATTTATTTAAATACAATATTTCGGCAAAAAATTAACTTAGAATAACCTTTTTTCAAAATGTTCTCCTTTTGTGAAAAATGTTTCTATTGTAATAATATATTGCCTGTATATAGCTCAGTTCTCTGTACAGAGACTGAACTATTATGTTTGAAAAATTTACGTTATTACAACCAATTGAAATAATTATCGGCGTTTTTTTCTTAAAATTTCTCCCCTCTGTTGTCGTAAAACATGGATAAAACCACTTCTAAATTATATATTTCACAAATTCTAGCTGAACCTCTGTACAGAGGTCAGAACTATTACAGGCAAAATGTTATTATAATAGAAGCATTTTTCACAAAAAGAGAATTTTTTGAAAATTGGTCATTTTATGTTCATTTTTAGTCAAAATATTGTACTTAAATAATTTTTTACTGTGATATTATTCTTAAAGCAAGTTTATCTAAGTGACACTAAATATCATAAATATTATCCATTTATACGCTTATGCAAAATCACGGTTCCGAACGTAGTCGAATACCTTAAAGCAGTGTTTCTCAAACTGTGAGGCCCCTGGGGGGCGCGATGACCTTACGAGGGGGGCGCGAGCATATAGAAAATAGAAGATTTATAAAATAATTAGTTTACTGGAATGAAAATTAAAACAAAATACTCTCAGACATAATAAAAAATGCACTATTACTCTGATATAATTTATAGGCGCACGTGCGCGATATTAAGTCAGCAAAAAAAAAAACTTCTTCAATACCTAATTAGCTATCTTTGATCCTATAACCAAATAAAAAAAACTTTTATTTGAATTGCTGTAATGTCATGATGAGAGATTTTTTATGATGCATTTTTTTAACCTAACTACTCTTTCTAAGAAAAACCAGATCCCAGATCCAGAATCGAAAAAATTTAGGAACATAAAAAATTCATCACTGTCATTATTTTTGAAATACTGCACATTATAGCTGTAATCCGTTTGACCTAAGTTGTTGGTACAGTTAGTTATGACCCCTCTCTTATGTGTTCTTAGTTGCGCTTTTTTCCATGCAAAAGAGTTTTATGATATTTGGAAAACCACGGAGAGCCCACACACACACAAGCACATGAAGGATTACTTGGCCAAGACATATTTTTATAAATATTCTGAACATATGAAGCATAACGAAAAACGTTTCACGAAATTTTTTTAACAGTAACATATATATTATCATAATGAATATACTTTTTACCCGGAATTGGACACACAGATTACGAAATCGTTAATTCTGGCAAAACTGTTTATTTATTACCAAAGAAAAATTGAAAAGTCCTTGAAAGTAGGTAAGTAAACTTTCTCTTAGTTAAATTATTTACTGGAATCATGATTTGTATCGTACAATAAAATAATTATTAAAAAAAAAAGGATTGGGGTGACTCAATAACCCCGACTGTATCGAGTGCGTGCCTGCTCCCGGGTTAAAACATGTTGAAGTCTTTTCGCTTGAAAAATTAAAAATAATACATGTTTTATATTATTGATCATTATTTAACATCAGTGGCGCACACAAGGGGGGGTTCGGACCCCCTCCCAAAGCCCTTGATTTTTTCCCGATTGATTATAATTCTAAGTTTATAGTAAGCAAAATTTAATTAAGTATTTGTTATTAATGATTAATTTTATTAATTAATGCTAATTATTTAGCCAAGAATTAGTTTTTTACTGTGTTTTGCTCCCAGAAATCGACAAAATCAAAAGGAACCTGATACAAGATTGATGAACTTTCAACCGCGGACCCCCCTCCTCCTTGAAAAATTCCTGTGTGCGCTACTGTTTAACATCAATTATAAATGCTAATTCTGTGAGGCTTAAAATTACAATTTGCTTAAAACTAATTATAACTTGAGCAACCATTTTAAAAAAGTCATTTTACGTTTTTGTAAACATTGTCGAGCACTTTGCTTTGCTTTCCTTACAATTTAGCTATTATATCAATAATGTTTTATTTTCTTATAAATGAACTCGTGCAAAGAGCGGGCACTTCAGCCGGTATACTTTTAATTTATCAGTGCTGCACAGAATATTTTATAACTAATTAATTAATACTAAATTAAGAACAAGTTTAATAAGTATTAATGACGTCCATGAGCTTGTCTTGGAAAGCAAAGTTTTTATAAGGAATGCTTATGATTAGAAATTGACCCTCTGAGTTCTTTTTCTATATTTAGCAGATATCTATATTGTGTCTTCTAAGCAGCTACCGTATTTGCAATATGTTCAATTGAGAAATTAGAGAAAGGAAAAATAACATAATAATTATCCTATTATTTTATTTATTTTGCTTAAAAGTAGTATACAAAATTTAATACTTATGTTGCTAATTTGTATGGTTTATAATTAAGATCGCCTATTGTAGCTTTAGCGTCAAATTGCATTATTATTGCATTCAGTACATTATTAATGAATAAGGGGGCGCGAAAAAAATTGTGATCGAAAAGGGGGGCGCCAGTATTGAAAGTTTGAGAAGCACTGCCTTAAAGAGAATAAAAATATTGTCAACTTGATTGTGTGGTTAGTGTCTCGCTGAGTATTAGGCAGCGATCTACAATTGGAAAGTTTGATACACCTGGAAAATAAAGAAGTAAAAGGCAGGCGATATTTAAATTTAGCTTATCGATCATAAGAAAAAAATATATAATAAAATTAGTGTGGGAAGTTAACCCTCTTAATAGATAACCCGCTAATTGAAACTCACTTGGAAAGCGGTCTACTTTTTTCAAAGCTAGTGGTAGCGAAACGGTTTATGTTTAATTTTGCGAATTTCTTCGAAAGTGCACCACAGTTTTATGCCTTCCCCTCTTAAAGCTGCGTGAGGTCCTCAAATGGTTTTGCAGGGGATGATTTATTGCCTTTTCGGTATCTGTGTTGTTGGAAAGGGGAGGTTTCTCATTCACAGCTTTTGCCTAGGGCGAGTAATGTGTGCGGCCAACAGAAAATTCACCCAATTTATTGCAAACAAGCAAATAAAAGGTAAAAAACAAAGTTTTACAGAAATGACTCATTCAAAGTTGAAAAATATTTTAATATATATACAAATGTAAAGAAAATTTATTTTTTTTTCTCCTGTTATTTTTAAGAGCTTTAAAAATTTTTAAAAGAACATTTTTATTTTGGTGTTACAATTTTAACCAGACAGAAGCTCCCTGTAATCGTTGTTGAATAACAGACGAAGAAAACTCAAGAATATTTTCCTGTTATTTTTTTAATTATGGGGTAAAAAGTAAAAGTGATTATTTTTTTATTTAACAAAATTATAATAAATGTAGTAGCATTATATAAGATGAATAAATTTGTAAAATAAAACTGGGCTTTCTGCAATTTATTATATTTTAATTAACAATAACACAAAAGACATTTCAATACTTTTAATTTATGCAAATTTTAATCCTTATCTTTATATTTTTCTGTTGAATGATTTTTTTCACTATAAATCAACATAACAACTTGCACTGAGAGAAAATACCCTCACTACGTCAGCACTTGCACACATAATATACATTCAATCAGTGGCACACACAAGGAAAGGGATCCTTGGGTACAGAACCCCCAAAGCACTTGATTTTTTTTCGATTGATTATAATCCCATGTATATATATAATAAGTATTATATATATATATGCATATATATATGCATAGTTTGTACAGTAAGTAACTGTTATTAATAATTAATTTTATTAATGCTAATTATTCATTCAATAATTAATTTTTTAATGTTTTTTGTTCCCGAAAATCAAAAGAATATGTTATGTGGTGAATTGGATTCCAGGAGAATAGTGGACTTTTGACCCTAGACCCCCCTCCTTGAAAAGTTCCTGTTTGCGCTGTTGCATTCAATCAATAAGAAAATATATTTTCCTCAAAGTGTGCTGGTGAAAGTGTTTCTAATCATTTTGTATTAAATTTTATTTTTAATATTTCCGTTCCTTTAGTATTTCATCCTTTAAATGCATATTCGCACATATCTGTAAATGTTAACTATATCTTTCTATTCAGTTATTACAAAGATGTATTACCAATTAATTTTGTCTTTTCAAACAGTACAATTAAAAAAAAATTACGTAAGTAAAATTAGCTGATAATTAATAATATAATAAATTTTATAAACAATTTGAACATTTAGAAATGTATCCTTAATTCTAGTACTAGAACCCTACAAATTATTTTATTCTTAAATATTAACACAGTAATAATTCATAATCATGATCATAACTCGTTCTATATTGCAAAAAATCCCTAGCTTTTGCTTCTGAAATACTATTATATTAAAAAAAAGTTTGTAGTTTTATAAAAAAAAATTACGCCTGTAGAAAAAAAGGATCATAAGTTTTGGTTTTTAAATAATTTTTTCGTAAGTTTAGAGAATTTTTTTTAAAGGCATAACAATAACATAAATAAAGAGTGTTTTATTTCCAGATATAGATGTTTAAGTTGGCATTACTTTCCAAGATGGTGACCCCTTTAACAGCTGTCAAGTGATTTATTCTCAGTTTGGTTTGGCAATTCATCAAAACGATCATCAAGCAAGACGTAGATTCGTCGAATGGGCCGAAAACGAGCTGTTCCCGATTTTCATAAGCGAATTTTGTTTAGCGATGAAGCACACTTTTGGTTGAATGGCTACGTCAACAAACAAAACTGTCGCATTTGGAGTGAAGCTAATCCACAAGTGTATGTCGAAACACCGTTACATCCAGAAAAACTGACTGTTTGGTGGTGCGCTTTATGGGCTAGTGGAATCCTTCTTCAAAAACGATGAAGGCCACAACGTTAGTCAATGGTGATCGGTATAGAACCATGATTACTAACTTTTTCATTCCTGAATTGAACAATCATGATGTCCAGGAGCTGTGGTTCCAACAAGACGGCGCAACATGTCACACAGCTCGTACCACAATCGATTTATTGAAAGACACGTTTGATGACCGCCTAATTTCACGTTTTGGACCTGTGAATTGGCCTCCAAGATCTTGTGATTTAACACCGCTAGACTATTTTCTGTGGGGCTATGTAAAGTCATTGGTCTATGCGGATACGCCACAAACGCTTGACCATTTGAAAAACAACATTCGCCGTGTTATTGCCGATATACGGCCACAAATGTTGGAAAAAATCATCGAAAATTGGACGTCCAGATTGGACTACATCCGAGCCAGCCGTGGCAGTCCTATGCCAGAAATCATATTTAAAATGTAATGCCACAAGATTATCTTTCGAATAAAAAAAATTCATGTCAATCGAATAATACATCGTTGTTTTATTGCAATTTGAAGTTCTATACCTCTAAAAAAACACCCTTTATCAAAAAAATCGGGGAAGGGTGTGCATTTTTTTAAGGATCATATATTTGGAAAATTTGCTCCAAAATTTCTGATCTGAAAACCAATAAGATTTTAAAAAAATTTTAATTTTCTGAGTTTTGATTTTAGTTTCGGTGTCATTTTAAAGCATTTTTGCATTCCTAGGTTAAATTAATTAAAAATATCTTTTTTTAACACAATCCATTATTTCGTGTGAAATGGTTATTAACTGCAATTTTAATTTCTAAAATCATTTCATTTTGCTCATGTTTTTAAGATTTGAGTTATCTCACATTTACTTAATTAAGATTGATTTAAGGACCAATATATTTTTTGGCACTTAGTTCATATAAATTTAAAGCTCTTTACTTTGTTTTCATTATTTTTTTTTCCTTTTGAAAAATCCATGACCAAAATGTATGCAGGTTATTGTGAGAAATAATACTTGAAAGGGATGGAATATGATTGAAAATGGTAAATCTAAAATCTAGCTTTCAGGCGATATTACAATTAGACTGCATAATACAAATGTTGCAGAATGAGCTAAATATTTCCCTGATGCACCAAACTGCATTATAATAAATATATTGTATTTCTACATTACAATATTTTAAAGTTATGCAACAAAAACTTAAGCTTGCTTAACTGCCACGATGGGGAACTGAGAAAAAAATAGATATTGTTTACAAACTTGGTGATTTCTGGATTACCTTTGTATAACTACTAATTTCTATATAAATATTTTGAATTTAAAACTCTTGTGAATACATAAAGTTCAGATAAAACTGAATAATTGATCAAATTAACAATTGTTATCAATATTATATCGAAGAATATTTTGAATTAAAAAAGATATTTTAGTCATATTTATTTCAAGTAGAATTTTGATGTAGAACATAAGTTGGATAGAAACATATTAAAAAATTAAAGCTTTACAGGCAATGGAAAATTTTTTTACAAATTTTAAATGTGTTTTTCTCAGATTTTTAATTTTGAAGATTTCCAGTCCCTATAAGGCGTTTTTCTGTTTAAGAAAGAGTATTGAAATATCTTGTAAATATTCCCTAACATATGTTCTATAAAAGTTCCTATGGATTTAGGTCTGAGAGCTCTAGTTATTTTTAAAAAATATTTTAACGTTAATATTTAAAAGAAAAATAGCGTTTTTTCCAGGTTTAGCCATAAAAATAATTATTAAAATTCAACAAGGAGATATATTTTAAATTTTATACTTTTTGTTTCCAATAATCTAAGAAATATACATCACTTACAATAATTAAATATTTTTAATAATTTAGCATTTTATAAAAGTTTTAAAATTTTAAAAATGTTCAATGCTGCAAAATTGTGAAATAATGGTTTGTCAAACTAACCTATTATTTTCAGAATCAATATAACAGTATAATCTGTATATCAAACAAAAATTAATTTTACTGTGACAAAACTGTTTACGACTTCTACTTATACTGTAAAAATAATGAAAGATAAATATATAACATAGTAGCAGTCAAAACCACATTCATAATATGTAAAAATCCTGTCCCGCTACTAATTTCAATGCATTTTCCATACTGTAGCTAAAAACAATTATATGTTTATTAGGCCAGAAATTATTTATATTTAGATATATTTTTCCTTATTAAGTACATAATAAATAATGGCAAGATAGTTTGTAAAATCCTAAAAGATTTTAATGGAGAAAAAAGCCAGACATAATTTTAGATAGGTAGAAATTTCATTATATAATACACAAATATGCATGTGTTAAAACAAATAATTTGGCTAAGAAAATGAAATTTACTAAAAATTTCCTAAATAAAGTAAATCAAATTTCATCCTCAAATACATATAATTGTAAGAAAAGGTTTTATTCAATTTACAATCAATTACAAATAAAATTTTATAAAAATAATTTTAATAGGTATAAATAGCAAAAAATAACAAAGAAGTATTAGAAAGACACATACATGTCGTTTACAGAAATGTCACAGTGTGATATATTTCGAAACACGGCACTACACTCAGTTCAACATTACAGTCCTTACATTGAAAACAAGTTTCTCTTCGCGAATGCGTTTTCCATTATCATTTATCTTAAGGTTGCATACCACACATTTCCGCGATGTTTTTCTTCTTTGTTTTTTGTGTTTGAATAGGAAAGGGTTAGTTAATAAGAACATTTAAAACAAGTGTCGCCATTCTATGGACCTGTGACACGTGGTACAATTCTTTGTGGCACTCAGCACTTTTCTACAAACTTGTCAATTCTTGAGTGGATGGAAGTTGATAATAGATCTTATGTGACAAACATCTTGTGAGTTATGGACATTTATGGAACTACGAAATAACCTGAAAGATAATTCTAAGGATAAATTTAAAGCTATTTTGTAAATAATTGAATGTTATTGCTAGGGGATTTAATTGTTGAAAAAAGAAAATTGCATGTACTCTGCTTTCCACTTTTGGTTCGGCTTATCAAAGTAAAAAATCTTTCCTAATATGAAAAATATTTCGACTCCGCAAAGAAATTGTTTAACAACTGAATGCTCAGAATCGTTTCATGCATTATACCACTGGTTTTGCGATATGAAAGAAGAATGGTGAAAGAGTTAATTCGCAATACAATTTTTATTTAACTGTAACGAAGGGAAACATTTATAGTTCACTTTGTCTATTTATTATTTAAATAAATATGTTGGAAACATACATTTTTAATTTTTTTATCTTTATTGAAGAAATAAAAACATTTTATATTGTTTATTTTTATGTTAATAAATGTATTTAACTGATACATAACTAATATAAAATAAAACTGTAAATATAAATTTTTGACCTCTATTCTTTAAATCTGCAAATATTATCGTATGAATGGAAGGATTTCAAAATTTTCCTACTATGTGGCACGCTGAATGATACTGATAGATTGGTTTGGCACGCCTCAGCTAGACGGTTGTCGTCCCTGATTTAAAATTTTTTGTAATATAACAATTGTATTTTTAAAATTTTATAAATATACAAAAGGAGAGTATTTTGGCAGTACATGTTTTAAAAAGAAGTAAAGTTTACTAGAACGAAATATAAAATTGCCTATATATATATATATATATATATATATATATATATATATATATATATATATATATATATATATAGGCAATTTTATATTTCTATATATATATAGGCAATTTTATATTTCTATATATATATTCTATAAATCCGTACTTCTTTATATATATATACATATATATATATATATATATATATATAAAGAAGTACGGTTGATAGTACCGTAGTTACTGCCAAATCGCGACAATGAATTGAAAATTAATTTCACAATTCATTGTTATTAAAATATATAAAATTTACATGACTTATTTTTGTTTTGTTATTTTCATATTCCTTACTGAAAACAACAAGTTGGAGTTCATTACCTACCAAAACTTCAGAGGCCTGGTTGTTTACTCTACAAGCTATTACCTTAAGCTTACTCTGTTTTACTAAGTAAAAATGCCGTCTTCTGCTCGTCAAGATCATGGAATTGCAGATATTGTTTTCCATATATTTTAAATGTTCGTTTTCTAACTTCTACATCAACCTTTTAATTGTCTACACTCCTGCAAAGAAGTCTGATTTCAAAACTATAAAAACTTATTATTCCCAACAATGTCACTTATACCTTTATTTTTTCATAATCTATGAATGCGTTAAACTATTAATTTGTTATGGCGACTATTTAATATTAAATGTGAAAAAACGAATAAATTTCGAAGTGAAATTTAAATTGAATGTTTCAAAAACTGTCATCGATATTCTCATAACTTTTACATATTGTCGTTTTAGCATCTCACACATCTATCTTCTATGTAAAAATCTATTATAAGTTCATCAAATGTTTCAGCATATTTTTACTTATAACATGCAGCTTTCAACCAAATTGTGAAGCCACGGTAGCCTAATGGTCAAGGTAACGGACTCGTAGCTGGCGTGTCATGAGTTCAGTACCACTGAAAATCCGCCGTGCAGGGGAACGATGCTCAAGCTTCGTCCTCGTCACTTGACCATGGTTTAAAATTACAAGGTGCGTCTCCAAGTGAGTGAATATTAACGTCGCACTGTTCCACTACACGAAGGCCTTTGATGATGGACCTCGTAATTTTGAAGCATGGTCAAGTGACGAGGGCGACACCTGAGCTGGCCCCCTCTCCTAACTACCACACCTCCCCAACGGAGGACGTTTCAGCTCTCTACAGATTTAACGTGTATCACCTCCTACACGGCAGATTTTTGTGGCACTGGGCTCGAACTCGTGACATGCCAACCGTGATCCGATACCTTGACCACTTGGCTACCCCGGCCACAGGTCCGTCGTCAAAAGCCCTCGAGTAGTTGAGTAGAGAAGAGAGAGAGCGACGTTAATATTCACTCAATTAAATTATATGAAAATTAAGAAACACATGAAAAAATATTAGAAGTCGAATATATATATATATATTAAAAATTTAATCTAAATATAATTAAATATCCAAAGAATTATTAGTATTTATGGTAAATGTATATTTTTCAACTGAGTATCTGAGACACGCATAAATATCTTTTTCGAAATTCAAATGCAGATTTTCAGTGCAGCTAATATAAAATTCATAGTTTTGCATGGTTAAGATTATAAAAATGTCCAAATTTTAATAACCTTTTCTTCAGACAACCACTAATAGAACATAAACGATGAGGGATTTTGCATAAATAGATATTTTTTAACTTGAATTTAAAAAGGATTTTTATATTTATTTATATGCTTAAATGTTAACTGTAAATTTGTCCAGATGCTTTTGATTATATATATATACTCTTTATTTGAAGATTTAAGTTTAAAAATATAAGGTTGTATTTTACGTTCTCTTTGAATGAAATTAATGTTCAGACATTTAAAATTCAAATATAATGCATTATCTGAACAATACAAAACTATGGATTCTATGTAAGATGCCCTGAATACCTGGCTTTAAAATTATGAAAAACTAAATGATTTAAATTGGGTGTTTTTAGCAATGCGTAAAATTTTTTGCAAATAATGTAATACAGAAGCTTAAAAACTATTTATGTTTAGAAGTGTCCGAAATTTTAAAAGATTTTTAATTTTGAACCCTTTTTTTTTGTTAATTTTTGACACATAACGCGCGAAATAATCCTTTAAAAAATCCCTGAAAGTATTGATTAAAATAAGAAAAATGAAACAGTAAATTATCCTCAATGTTTTAATATATACTTTGAATGTAAATACTATAGATATTTTTAAAAAAAATTACACATACATTTGTGACAAATCTATACGGAACTTTATCACTAACCTTCTGAGTCGTCCTTTTTAGGGAAATTTAATTCCCTACCTATTTCCAATCAACTCCAAAAAGAGGACAGGATTCCTTGTTATGCAGATTAGATAAAGTATTTAAGTCAAACGGAATAGTAAAGTTGGAGCAATAGGAGATAGAGATTGAAGCAGAAAGTTATAGTGAAGTTAAATTGAAGATTTCTTGTTGGATGATTTAATCTCAGGTAAAAGCTGAGCTGAGCTGAGCTGAATTGCAGTGTGGTAAATATTAGTCTTATATTATTGCGAATGAAATTAAAATTAAATGTTCAATAAGAACATAGAATATAATTCTGGGATCTCTTAACGTGGTAATCTCTGCGTGATCGTTATTTAATTGTTAATTAATTGGATCATTAATTAATTAAGTTAATTTAAAGGATATTACCTTTAAAACCTCATAATACTAGTTAGATATATTTTTTAATAAGTCTTTGATTCTATTTGGATAAGATAACCAAATAAAGAAAGTTGTTTATAAAAATGGCTACTGGTTCTTATATGACTCCTATTTATTCTCGTTCTCAAAGTGAGATCCAAGGAGATCATCACACATTATAAAAATTTAATTCCATTTGAGAATTTTAAGGTAAAGAATAAAAAAATGAGATTTTATCAAGGTATCCCCTCTTTTTCTCAATTCGTTTACTTGCAATTATTTCCGTACGCTGTTGGGTTTAAAGAAATTCCCAGTTTTTCCGATTGCTGCATGTGAAGAACCGGACTCCCCGCGAGCTATAAAACTTCCCCTCAATGTCCATTTTGTCTCCGCGGCCATCTTTAATTATCTTTCAAGATGTTAAACTTTTAAAGGGAGGGGGGGAAGAATTCAGAAAAACTCGGCTTTACCGCTTTCGAACTCGTTACTTGAGGTAAAAATACGTTTAGTGCATTTTTGGTGAATCTCCGGCCTTACGGAAAATTCCGTGTGGTCCGTTTTTGAAGCCTCTCTAGTAGGGTGAAAAAAGACGTGCTAATCGCTTGGAGGGTTAATGAATGCTAATAATTCAATTTGCGTGTATCTCTGTCATCTTGTTCCGGTAGTCCCGTTCGATATTGAGTTTAATATTTGATAAGTATCATATTTCGTGATTTAATTTAAGGGTCAATCACATTGACGTAGACATTTTGATAAATCTTTGTAATTAGATGGCTGGTAATTGATTCAAGTGAATAAATATAATTTGTTATTGTAAAAATGTCGTCTGGTCGTTCTTTGCCTCAATTCAATCTTGGTGCCCAAGGTGGAATCCAGAGGGATTCCCACAGCTTTCTTTGCACTCGTTTGTACCAGAGATTGCACGAAAGCGGATCCTTCATTGTGGGGACACATGAAAGGGATCGCATAGTAAGAACGCTAAACAACGAGAGGAATATGCTGGATCCGTTACAGGACAATATGTAGATGCGCTATTGGAAGTCAAGCCTGAATTTTCCCTTTGACCGTCTGGTGGTCTTGCATAGTAACAATTTAGCACCAATCGTACCGACTTATACCCACATTGTACCTTTAATGTCCCTTTTTTGTACTTTTATAAGGATAATAAACACGTTTTCTCATCTTATTTGCGTCATGTCTTTCTTCTGTTTTGTGTTGTCACTACTGTGACAGGAAAGTGTTTCCAACCATGCGTTCCTATGTGATTTCGCATCGTCTAGGTTTTCTCCATTTCGCGTGAAAGTTTGTAACTGAGAGAGATTACAACAGTTTGTACTTGATATAGAGTATAACTGTGTATTATACTCAGTATCGTTTCTTTACGTTGTATCATCTCCCTTTAATTGATGTTATATCAACGTTCCTCAAAATGCGGTGTTCCTCCTCCAAGAGGGGGGTAGCATATTGAAAAGTTGAAAACAAAAGATTACTTTTTAAAAAATATATTAACTTACTGAAAGTAAACAAACAAAATAAAATACGCATTTACACTGATATGTAATACACTTATAAATGTAGCGATGCTGCACATTTTTTATAATTAATTTAACAATAGTAAGTTAAGGACCAGTTTAATAATTACCAATGACTCTAGTGGCTCGTCGTAATAAAACTATGTACAAAAATCCACTATCAGCTTGTTAATTTTATGGTTTATAATCTCTTAACAGCCGATTAAATTTTAGGTGATTCGCTCACTAATGCCATCTTTTTCCACATAGTCAAACGAATACGATTTGTTGGGGTGGGGTGGAGTAGAATAAATAAGCAAATCCTCTGCAATAGTAAATCCTTGACAAACACTGTCAATGTCCTTTTAATGCATTCCAAAGTCTTCGTTATACTTTATCTTTTGCAGTGCACAGAAAAGTCAACATTGGAAAGACGTATATATACGGCCAAGTAAATTAACGCTTTGGTTAAGCGAGACGTTTATATACATGGTGTCACTTAAGCGTTTGAAGTAGTATTATAGCCTTAGCGTAAAATATAGTATTATTGAATTCAAAACATTGTTATTGAATGGAGGGGGGCGATGGGAAATTATGATTGAATATTGTGTCACAAATATTTAAAGTTTGAGAAGCACTGTGTTATATCTAAAAATTATCCGTGAAAAGTGTTGATTTAGCCTTCACTGTATACTTCATTGCCATTTGTAGACAGCTGTATGTCGTTAAATTTATTTCCATAATAGAAGTTGACTCAATCATTTGTTCAAGCTTATGTTATGAACAATATATAACTAGTTTTTTCCTTAGCCTATTTTCATAAACTGTCGGAATGAAACTTTTTTTAAAAAGTTTAAAATAGTGAGATGTATTGTTCTATTTGTCGTAATTTGTTAACAATTTCTGAAGATTGATTGATCAATTGTGACTGAAGATTGAAGAATGATTAAAATCTGTAACCTCTGAAGATCACACACACACACAGTGTTTTTTTAAAAAAAATTCTGGTCTGTAAGACGCACTGTGATTTATCAAGTCAGAATTCGTAAGGTAATTTGTGTTTGATACAGAACAGAATTAAGATAATGTTTAATTTGTTTAAATAATATTTTTTTCACTCAATTATTTCACTTAGTTTTTCTTCGTCTATCTCAACGTGTGTATTTGCACATCGAAATTAATGTTACAAGTTTGAATGCGAATTATATTTGATAAATTTCGTTTTTGAAAAGAACGATTCACAGTTGTAAGCTGAAAAAGAGTTACAGTATTCAAGCGGGATGCACAGCGGGGGTACCACTGTAATACAATAAACGTAACAAAATTAAAGCAAAACGTAAGCAACGTAATAAAATTGCAACAATTATGTGATTTTTTTTTGTTACAAAACGCTATACTGAAAACAAAAATATTACACAAAATAATCGTATTTTTGTAAAGTTGTAAAAAACTCACCCCCCATGAAATTATTCAAGACGGGCCGCGGGTTGGCCCCCTGTCCTAAATGCTTGAGAACAATGTGCTTAGTAAATATCGTCAACGAATGTCAATCGTTTTCCATAAATATGGAAAATCACTTATAATGTCTGAATAATTGATGCTGATACGCGTGCTTGATGTACTATATGTGGTTTGTGCGTTTGATGTTGATATGTAATTCATTTAATGGATGCTGAAATGTACTTACAATGTACTTGTTACATCTAACAATTTTATTTCATCAACATCTGGTTTGTCTGATATACACTAAGTAAATTTGCGTGTAGCTAAGTAGATAAAAAGTTATTATATACCCACAGTTAAATATGTAATATTACCCTCATGTTCTGTAAAATAAAGGAAATAAAGTATAAATAACTAGCTAATATTTTTATTAAAATTTATAATTGAATGATAACTTGAGCTTGTGTATACAAGGATTTGTCATTGCATGCAATTTAAACCAATTTTTTTAGAGTATTTAAAAGACTTTTAATACCTTTAACGCCATTTATAATTCTTAGTAAAATTTAATATTATTAAAATAAATTCGCTTAAAAATAAATTGCCTGTACCACTTTTAAGTTTCCAAAAACATAGTAATAGTTCTTCTATTCCTATGTTCTTTTTTATAATGTAAACAAAAACATTTCAAAATTCTATCCTTTGCATAGTGCACAAACGATTATTTAAATCAGTATTATGAATCTCTAGAGATTACGTTGTGAATTATCTTAAGTATTCGGTATTCTAAATGCTAAAGGAAATTGCACTAAGTAGTGCGATCACCCGTTAGATTAATATCCCGAATGAGATCAATAAGCACAACATGGAAATCAAAGTAACGTATAAAATTGCAATTTAGCTGTATTGTTAATCATTTCGATTAAAAACATTTTTAATACAAAGATCAGCAGAAAAGAAAATAATTATTTAATGAATTATTCAGAGGAATCTGTAGTGCTTATTTTGCTGAAAAGATTATTGCTTGGAGATAATTTGCTTTATTGGTAAATTGGAAATTTTTTTTTTTTTAAATAGATAATGCAGCGTTTCGTTTTCGTTTTATAATTGACATGAGATATTTGCTGTTTTATTTCTTTTCTGTGTTTTATTTTATAAGCTGGCGAAATTTTGTATGCTCTTAATGTGAAAACGTTTTATGTTGTATGATTTTCTTTTATTTTTGCTTTTACAGCTTTATTTTTCTTGTAGTGATTACTTCCTGAAATATTTACTGAATGCTTTTTTATACAAGATGTAAAATTGCATTTCATATTTTGAATTTTTTTTAAAGCTATATTGCAATGTTAATAATGTAAACAGGCAAATCTATATATATATGAAGGAGAAAAGCAACTCACTCCATCGCGATATCTCTGGAACTATTAAACCTACAGAGTAGAAATTAGATGGCGTGTTCCTTCCATGGAGTAGATATTTGATAAGAACGGGTTTGCAAAAATCAACATGATCCAATCAATCTGTTTATTTATCACTCAATAAAACAACACAAATTCAATTAATAACAGTAAAAGAATGCATCGGTGATAACCGCAAAAAGTGGAACTACGACGGTAATACACGAAAGATTAGAATAATATAAAACTCGATCCTTACTTTATATAGGTTCTAATCAATCATCCAAATTAATCTAATATGAATTTAAAATCAGAGAACAATCGTCACTATAAAGCTTCCTCCTTATATGTCTTTTATCACAATAATTCAAATATGACACTGGTTAGTAACAATCTCACCTAATTCTGGTTTATTTCCTCTCCTACTCTCTATTCTAGTTAGAAAACATTGAATATATATAGTACATTAATTTAAATATCACGATTTTTTTCTTCCGATGCATTGGTTTTGAATAACGCGAATTGATAGCCCAAAGATATCCCAAAAGTATTAGTTGATGAACCGCGGATAGATTCGTCCCATGCTTACAATGGCTGGAATTGATTATGTCAGTATAGCTCGTTGATCAAGAGAGATATTAAAAGAACACGTTTTTGAGTCTCCTATAGAAAGAATTTTGTTTTATAAAGATCACATATTATCTCTTTCTAATACATCGTTGCTTATGTTACATGAAATCAATTCACTTTGATTGGTATATACTAGTGAAGAATCATTATTTACTGCACTACGACTTATGTAATTACGCACTATTTGGCATTGTCTGCAACAGATTGGAATAAGTCATCCATTGCTACGTTTTCTTTCAAATTTATATGCAAAGAGCACGATGCTCCAATGATGCATTTTTCCTTTAATTACCACCAGGCTTGATTAACCTGTGCGTTGTGTTTCCCGAAACTACTGTTACGAATTTTGTGTCAAATAGTGTAACTAATTTGTATTTGGATGTGAAATGCCGTTATCTTACTCTAAATTAGATTTAATTTACGTCAAAATTGTAATATTCACAGGCAAACGCTGTCCCTTATGTTATGGAGGTGATCCAATGGGAACTTGGCGAAATCTTGGCCATAGAGTCAAGTAGGCGTCGTTTTTGGTGACCAAGTTGGCGACTTGACAACTAACTTGGCGACTTTGGTGATCATTTTGGAGACTTGGAGATCATGTTGGCGACCATTTTTAGCGAGTTCGGAACCCTTTGGATTCTTCTAGAAATTAGTAGAGAAATACACTAATTTCCAGACCTATGACGCAAAAATTGTTTTTTTTTCGAAATATCCGAGAGGGATATAAATAGAGAAAGAGTTCACCGAAAGTCGGTGAGTTTGGTTTTGACTAGCAATCGGTTATCTTTGCTCTGATTGTTGAAGCGATTATTGATTACCTTGGCTGTTGAACGAGTGATTTCTTGTGAATAATCTTTTACATACGTGCATTTTAGGCACCGATAATTGTGTCTGAGTGCTATTGAAGGTGTGAAGACCTTCTGAGATATATTGTGTGAACATTCCTACTCAATCCTGCATTTAAAGGATTGGATTTTATACAATAAATTATCATCGCTCTTAAAGAACTGTATTGTTCTTTGCGATTGATCTGCATAAAATCCTCGAACCCAGATCAAATTAACAGAGTATATGTTTCTGAATAACATTTTTTTTCTGCACTGCTATCAGTGAAATTATTTCAGAGGCTTTGGAATGCAGTAAAAAGATCTTGACAAAGTTTGCGAAAAATTTATTTATTTTAGAAAAAACATTTCACTATTTTTTCCCTCAATACACCACGTCCGAGCCCCTGTTTGAAATACGGTGGCCTCGGGTTACGAATTGCTTAATTTATAATTGACAGCTAAATGGTTAAGAGCCATGCATAGACCATCTAATGACACGTTATTTTTTATTAAAGATCTTATCTACAATAAATCATCAGTCGCATACGGTTTTGAACCTCGATCTCCAAAATAATATTTTTAGCCCGACATCTCTAGTCACTGAAGACGTCCCATTTTAGATGTAAATCGGAGTATTTCTTAGTAATATATAAATTATTTTTTTCACAGAAAAAAATCGCCTAACAAATCATCTTATAAAGATCAAGTATATAGTTATATGAATTATGTGCTTAAATTTAGTTAATCTATATGAATTTACTTACTTTGAAACAAATTGAAATGCATTTAAGAATACTTTGAAAAAAAGTTGTCCAAGTACGTAAATGATCGAAAATTAGTTTTTGATTCTTTTAAATACAATTTACAAAATTACAGTAGAACCTGTTTTTGTGCGGTCTTTTTTATGCGATTTTTATGTGCCATATTTTTTATGCGGTGTATGAATTTCAATGGCTTTGGCGCCACTGTAATGCTTTCTATTTATTTACTAGTGGCGTAACGGAGAATGTTAGGACCTCCCTACCCCCAGAAAGTCAGGTTTCACCTTTAATATTTTATAATTTGTTTAAATACGTATTTAGCGTAAGCCAGGCCTTGGGCCTCTAGAGTCCTGGCCCTTCCCCCCGTGATGCGGGGGTGTACGTTACGCCTCTGTAATCTACACACTTCAAGACGCTCTGTTCATTTGTCATAGTCTCCCGACAATGCGCATGCAGTTGCTTTCTTTTAACGTTCCAGTTTCCACTTGATTGAAGACGAAACTTTCAATGACAGTGACATTATCAATAATTTGATAAATTATGAAGATGGGAAAAAGTGAGAATATATGCAGTGAGAGTAGATAAAAATATGCAGTGATCCAGCTTTCCAACAAACTGTAAAATCATTTTCTTAAAATAGATACCGATTAAGAAAGGAGTATAAAATTCCAAAAAGGGCTTCCATCATGTATAGCTGGTTATCGTGACATTTACAAGCAACTGACCACCCGTCCTTTGTCGCAAAAACTTATTTCTTACTTTACGTGGCCAAAAAATACATGAATTGAAATTGCACCTTCAAGTGTAGGAGAGGGGGGTGCCAGCGCAGGTGTCGTCCACGTCACTTGACCATGGTTCAAAATTACGTGGTCCGTCGCCAAAAGCCCTCGTGTAGCTGAACAGTGTGACGTCAATATTCAATCAATCAATCAGCACCTTCAAGTGACGAAAGCGATTTTGAACTTAATCATTACACGACTTTCTATTACGATGAGTAGCGATGAATTATGTATGTGCATTTTTAAAATTTTTCCGTGCGTAATATTTAATAATTTATCTTGCTATGGAAATACACTAACATAAATTTCGTAAATAATTGGCATATTTTATAAATACAACTTCTTTACGTGATCCTTATCCACCACATAAAAAAGTTTTTTGTAGTATTTCCACGAATTAGTTTGTTCTATGTAAGAATTTATGAAATTTTTGAATATTTTTTCTGGGTTTATTTTAATGCGGTCCCTATCTACCACACAAAAAAGTTCAACTGTGTTTTCGTATTTCTATTCAAATTAAACCACCATTATTCATATAAATATTTTGTCTATAAAAAAACTTTCAAAATTCATTTTTAAAATAAAAAAAATACTTAATATATACAATCCTGAAAATGTGATAGGATTTTGAATAATGTAAGAAATATTTTTCTTCTATTTTTTACAATGATTTTTTGCAATTGTAAAGTACTTTTAATCATTCACTAATTTAGTATTATTTCTTTTAAGCGTGAATTTTAATGACGGTCTGGAATTTTCCAAAACACAATTACCTGTTTTTAAATATGAAGAGAAAAATTTACATTCGAAAAACTAATTCAAAAATATTTTATAATTTTTTTTTCAATGATTTCAGATGTTCTGTCGTTCTTTTTTTCTTTCTGTAAAGCAAGTTTAAATGTCATTAAAAATAAATGGTATGCAGTATTCAATACATATTTTATGCCAAAAAATTGTATTTGTTTGGTTTTGAAACTCAATTAGCTCTTTTAAAAATCTATGTCCTCTTCTGTTTTCGAAAAAAAATTGTTATCGCACATAAAAATTGTATTCTGTAAATAAATTATACATGTTAGAATTATGCTTTCGAGTACTACTCAAATATTTATTTTAATTCAAATAATATTTCTTTCGATAGAAACATACAACATTTACTGAAGAAATATGCTTTAACAATTGTTGTATACTCATATTTCTGCTTATGTCCATAAAATATTTTGGAATAAGTAAAACAGAACAGGTAATCAGTAATTACATATTAAATTCCATCACAAAATATTTTAAATTACTCTTAACAATAATTTTAAATATCACTATACGGAATTATACCTTATTTATTCTTTGAATATATAATTATACCGGAACTAAGAATTATGAAAACTATATTTACAATATATGAAAACAATATGTCATTTAAAAATAGGCATACACAAAGAATGATGTTTAGAAACATTTGAACTCTAGAGCATTTTATTATATTTAATATTTATTGCACTATGTATAATAAGCATTGTGAACATAATAAACATAAATGAGAAATTTTGATATATATATAACTTCGAATATTCCTATAAAAAATGTTTATTTTCCTTACTATTTATTTTTGAAATAAATTGATGAGATGTTAATCTTTATTTTGGGAGAATATAAATGAAACATTATATATTTTTTAGAAATCATACTACAATGAGTTTTTTTACGGATGAAGAAAACATTCCCAAATAAATTCTTTTCTCTTTTTAATATTAAGACATGTCAATTAAACATTCTCGTTAAGTTCTGTTATATTTAAAAATTAAGAAAAATAAATAATCTTTCAAATAAATTTTTAACCAATCTAAGTTAATTATAATCCTCATTTTTAAAAAGTTAACCTGGACCCTGCTGACGCAGGTAAAATATTTATGACTCAGATTTTTATCTTTAAAACCTTTAAATCACCTCATTCTTTTTAAAACTAAATACTAATGTTCAAAGATTAAGCTTTTATTAATTTAATCATTTATTTTACCTTTAAACAATGAAAGGATTAAAAATACTCGTGAACGAAGATTATAAATGGGAACAATTCATGATTTAAAAAAAACAGATGTTGAAAAGTCCAAGGACTTAAGATTATATTATGGTTAAACAAATAACAAAAGAATTAAATTACTTGTGTTATTTATTTTGATTTAATATTTGAATTGCACCCATCGACGAAATCAATCTTCTGTACTTTTTTTTAAAAAAATAATACCCCTATATTGGTGAAAATAGTTATAATAGGAAATGCGAGTGTTGTTTTTCATAAATTGATAAAAATCATGGAGAGAAAAATTACAAATTCATGTAAAGGGGAGGAGGGGAATATTTTCCTCTCATTCTGGTAAATTATGAAGATCAAATTCCTCAAAAAGTCAGTTAGTACAATGAGGTAACTTCAAAACCTTTTTATCATTCAAACCATTGAATGCACAAATATTAAGGTGGATGTTTAATATTGTATATATAACATATAATATTGTATACAGTAAAGCCTGTTTATGTGCAATCCTTTTTTTATGCTACTTTATTTTTTGTGGTATATAATTTCAAAGGCGTGGGAACCACTAATGTTTTCTATCAATGTACTTACATACACTTTAAAGGGGCTCTGTTTGTTAAAATAGTTTCCCAATAGGGCAAATAATAAGCCAACCGATTTTAAATAAATTAGTTGAAATTGTATCTTTTCAAATGACGAAAGCGATTTTTAACCAATTCATCACAAGACGCGTGTTTTTGATTACGTCGAGTAGCATTGATTCCGTATGTGCATTTTGAAAACCTCTCTTTGTACACAATGAGAAATTAAATGTTTTAAAATGTTTCCGGGTGTAATTTAATTAGTTATTTTGATTGGAAGCACTTTCCCATGCAATTCGTAAATAATTGAAGTATTTTCTAAGTACGATATTTTTTATAAGGTTCCTTTCATTGACATAAAAAAAGGATTTCTTTATTTTGTCTTACTAAATTGTTTGTTATATATAAGGATTTTTGAAATTTCCAATTCTTTTTTGTTCCGTTTCTTTTACACGGTCCTCATCTACAGCACACAAACAGGTTTTACTGTATTTTCTTAATCCGAGGAATGTGCTCTACTTCCCTAAGACTGCAAATTTCCCTTCAACCTTTACATTAAGGGGAACCCTCTTAATGTGATAGGCCCATGTGATAGGTTCAAAAAATCAAAACATTCCTTTTCCATAAATTTCTTCCTCAACATTACTCCTAGAAAGTGATTTTTTTAAAAAAAAATCGAAGTCATTATAAAGAAGCGGGTGTTAAAAGAGCAGATGTTCGTAGCACTAAAAGTTAAGATTTTCATTGTTTTAATCGGACTTGAAACTTAAAAAGTTTTTTTCTCAAAACTGTATTTTTCGAACTTTCCTCCATTATATCTCAAGAACGGCCTGACCGAATGACTTCAAATCTATAGGGTAGACTCAGCACATACATTTGCACCAAATGAACTACAATCATTTAAAAATTCCAAATATTCGTATTTTTTTTAAATAAAAACATAACAAACCCCCCCTCCATGAAATTCGAAATTCTTCCTTCAGAGGTCTAACAAAACCCAATTTTTGATATTTTCATTTGGTACATTTAAGCTTATAGATTAAAACACCATTATTTTTTTTTAATTTCAGATAAGCCAATTAACCGGAATCGTGAAAGTAGTAAGCGTCCATTTTTTCGAGGAGGGTGTGTTCAGAGCGTTTATAACTCACGTTTTATTGGATATTTTTGGCTAAAAATTTCTCTGCATACTCTTAAGACGCATTCAAATAAATGATTAAAAAATTACGTTCTATCATTTTACTGCCCGTTAAAAAGTTCCTAAAATGCTTAAAAAACAGGCCATCACATGGGTGAGCTCCCTTAACAAAGAAAACCAAGTAACATACAGATCAACCAATAAAATTAGACAATAATATTACATACGACCATCGATTGAATGAAAAATAAATCAATAGTAAAAGTTATCGTTGCCACAGTACAAAACGAAATAATTAATTACTTATTTAACTGCTTGAATTTTACCATTAGATTGCGAGGATTGCGTTTAAAATTCCCTTTTGTAAGAATTATCAAAAATGCGAGGCACTAGCTGTATCTGGGACATTATGCTACACAACCAACCCAATACCGAAACTAATATATAGACTAAAAGGGATTAAAGGTCAAAAGAGATTTTTCGAAATTGAGACTTAAATCAAGGAATGAAAGGTTATATTGAGAGAAATAGTATAAGACAGTGTTTCTCAAACTGTGTGGCGTGCCCCAAATTTGGGTATTAAACTTTACAAAGTTGGTCCGAGTATATTGAAAAGTCGCAAACAAACGATCTTTAAAAAAAGTAAGCAAAAAAAAAACCATTCTGACAAAATAAAAATTAAAATACACATTTACACTGATGTAATACACTTATAAATGTATCACTACAGCACGATGTACTTTATAACTAATTTAACAATATTAAGTTAAGAACAAATTAAATAATTACCATTGATCCCAAGGACTTGTTAATTTTTGCAATTAATTTTATATATGACAATTATCTTAAATTATATTGTTTATATTTAATCATTTAGCTGGGGTGATTAAAAGTTACGCAATTTTCTCCCCGTTTTTCACATAGACGCGCCATATGGCTAATATGATGTATTGGAAGGAGGGAGAGGAAAGGAAAAAATAGGTAAATCTTCTGAAATACGTAGATCCTTTGCAAACTCTGTAAAAGTCCGTTTATTGCATTCCAAAACCTTCTCAATAATTTTATGGGTAGCAGTGCGCCACAGGAAACATCGTACTTTGGAACAACGTATATAAACGTGTGGGACAAATAACGCTTTGACTAATAATTTTATGGGTAGCAGTGTGCAGGAAAGATCGTACTTCGGAAAAACGCATATATACATGTGGGACAAATAACGCTTTGACTGAGCGTAACGTATATATACGCCAGTGACACTTAAGAGGTTCAAATCAGTTTCAAAACAGTTTTATTGTATGAAAGGGGGGTGCGATGGAAATTAGGATTACAAATTGAGTCCCAAATATTGAAAGTTTGAGAATCGTTTTTCTTGATTATAACTTTATGGTATTATGTGTGGTATTATGGTATGGTTATATGGTATGGTATTATGGTATGGTTTCTTGATTATAACTTTATGGTATTATGTGTAATGGATGCAATAATCATACATAGTTAAGCACGCATTTTTTAAAGAACCATTTAATACGCAATAATATCAGTAAAACTGTAGAATTTAAATAATGTCGGGCATTAATGACTTAGGGAGGAATCGTGAAATCTGCCCATCTCTAGAAATGAAGCTTATTCTTTAAAATTGAACTAAAGACTGCAGCTATAATCATCTTAATTGCACAAGAAAAAAATATTAGTTCAATTTCTCTTAGGACTTAGTTTGTGAACTTTTAAAACTTAGGTTGAGGGAAACAAACCAAAAAATTTTAACATTCCATGGACTTTGAAGGAGATGCTGTATATATATATATATAATGTGTGTGTGAAGTAGAAGGTGCTATTGCAAGCTCCCGTTGCATCCCCCCAGCAGATAGTTTCGAAAGGAAACGACAGGGCAAAGGAGCAGCGAGAGAAGGAACATGAGAACCGGACAGAATACGTTGAGACCGCAAGGGAAACAGACGCATATCGACAGAGCCGTTATATTTCATTAAAAATAATGAAAGCCAATTTGGCAACGACGTTTAAATGTGGATTTAATTAATTAATTGTTATTCTACATTTTTATTTATTCTTATTTTAAAAATAAACAGATAATTCTGTCAAAGGAGTTAACGAATTAATCCCAGTAACAACATAACATTTGGGGGCTCGGCCTCAAATTAAATTAAAATTAAAAACCCCTAGAAAATACGACGAGTCAAGACTGGTGGACCACGCATGCTTCAATGACGGAACCAAAAACGCAAGCCACAACGACGAAATCATCAACGGTGAATCCATTCCAATTTACTCCTTTATTCTTCTGAAGATATTTACTTACGATGGTCTGTCTAGATGAAATTGCTGCTATTGCGAACATATTAAAGACGGACCCTGCTTCAACGGTGCAACTTCTGCACAAAATTGTTAATAACGAACCCTACAGTAAATCTTCTAGATAAGAGTTTAAAAAATTCACGGGTTTCCCACAGAATTACGACATTGAAGCACGAAAGGATAAAATTTTAAAGGACTTTATGAAAACTGAACTTATTACCGTATGCACTATATTAGGACTGAATTACGCGGGAAGCGCCGAAGAATTAAACGAGCATATATTTAAAAATTTATCAGACCTTGCGTCTTTAAAAAATAATTTTACTGAACAATTGACGGATGACGAAGACGAAGACTCTACGCCCTTTTCGCTAGAATCTACGAACGACGCGAATAAACAACCCCTCACCCCGCCAATTTATTACTTGCCTTCTCCGCAGGATGTTTTTGTTCCCCTCCTTCAAACACAACGAAATCAAAGCCAAAGAGGGAACGAAGAGAATGCATTTTTGTTCAAGGACCTTTTTTCAACTATGAGATCGTTTACGGGAAATGATAATTACAGCGTTAAAGCTATTTTTCGTGACGTGGAAGAAAACTTTATTTTTATCCCACGCATATCTGATTTGCTAAAATTTATTTGTGTTAAACGTTTGCTTCAAGGTCCTGCAAAGGCTTTTATCCAAACTCTCCATAACATATTAACGTATAGTTCTCTTAAAGCTGCATTAATTGAAGAATTTGAAGATTTATTTTGTTCTTACGACGTACACAAGGAAATGCAAAAACGGAAATTACGTCCTACGGAATCTCTATTTGAATATTTTTTGGCCATGCGCGAAATTGCTTCAAAAGCACACTTTCGTTTAGAAGATCAAAGCCTAATTATGTATTGTATAAGTGGTATACCTGATTCTAACCATAAAAAATTGACATTATATGCATGTAAAAGTATTTCAGAATTTAAAGAAAAGTTTTAAATATATGAAAAGGTTTTTATGCAAAATAATTCTTATTGTATTGATAATGAAAACAAGCGTACAAAATTTAAGCTGTATGATTTTCCTACATTTAATAAAAATATGTGTTCTGATAATAAATTTCATAATAAAGATCAATTTATTGATGCTAATGTTAATAAGAGTGATGTGCGTATACGTTGTTATAATTGTGGATTATTTAATCATACCTCTAATGAATGTTACCATTAAAATCAAGGTTTAAAATGTTTTAATTGTAACCAATTTGGTCATAAAAGCTCTCAGTGTGTATTTAAAAAACCTGATATTAAAAATAAAGTTGTTAATGAGGTTGTTAGTGAAGTTGTTAATGAAATCAATTCCTCATCAGAAATACCTAAAACTGTTACAATTAATGGCTATGACTTTGATGCTCTTATTGATACTGGTAGTACTATTACTTTAATACGTGAAAGTGTTTATCAAATTCTTGGAAGACTGACGTTAAACGCTACGAAAATAAAATTAACTTCTTTCAGTAAGAGTGAAATTAAACTCTTTGGGTCTTTTAAATCTACTATTAATATTGAAGATAATAAATTTATGACGGATTTTTATGTTATTAACAATTCGCAAACAACTTTTGATGTAATTATTGGAACTGATGTTTTAAAACAAACTGAATTTAAAATTAGGGCAAATGGTATAGAATTAATACCTAAGAAAAAGGATCACTTTATTAATTTAATTAATGTATCTAAGACACATAACCAATCGGAATTAAAAGATAATGCCCTAGAAGTATTACAACTAAATTTAAAAAATGCAGAAGATAAATGTAAAAATTTAGAAATGCACGTATGTAACACATCTACATTATCATTAGAAAAAACGGTGTTATTAGATAAATTGCATAAATTAGAAGAATCAAATTTAGAAAAGGTTGACAAGTTAGTTAATATGAAAAGAAGTACGAGATCTTGCAAGAAACATTTAAAATTACAGAAAAGCGACTTGTTGAGAAAGAAATTCAATGTAAATCGTTAACAGAAAAAATACTCGTCATAAACGCACTAACGGAATCAAACGATCATCCTAAAACGTCGATGTCAACTAAAGAACTAGAAATTAAGCCTAGCAAGCGCAAAACTAAGAAGCTAAAGTCTAGTGGAAGAAATGCTAAAAAAACCAGTGATAGTGATGAGAATCAAGCTCTTGCCAAAGAGAAAAATGATTTGCTTAGACAGATTGATTTCCTAAACTCCATTATCTTGGACACGAAGTTGAAAGAGCCAAGAGCTTAAGAGAGAAAGAGCTTGTCATTTGTATATGTGTTTGCAATTATAGTGTTCTGGTTTAAAATGGACGCAGCAAATAAGGCTATATTAGAAAGAACGAAAAAGACTCGATCTGTGTTTCGAGATTCCTCGTGACAAAACAAATTAATAAATTAGAATCCGAAATAAGCAATACAGCTGATAAAACAACAGTACATGAGATATATATGCAATTAATTTCTAAATTTGAAGAGCTGAGTACACTCGATAAGGAAATTGAGAATTTAATAGATGTTGAGAGTCTAGAAGAAGAAGTCGTAACTCGCGAAGAATATCGAGATAAATTTATAATTTGGAAAATCCATGCTGAACGTTATGTAGAATCAGTTTCGAACACTGCTATTCAAATTTTGGTGGAAAATCAACCACAAAACATAACACTTCCTTTAAATAGTACAAGTAGTTCTATTTTAACAAATCAACCGCGTTTACCTAAACTCACTTTAGAATCTTTTTCGGGCAAGGATATCAGTAGTTTTCCCAGTTTTTGGGCTAGATTTAAATCCGCAGTACATGAAAATTCGAGTTTAAATGATGTGGACAAATTTTCCTATTTGAAATCGGTTGTCACATCTAATGCAGAATTGGCTATACGAGGCTTAACTAACATCGGAAAATTATGCAAAACTCAATGAAAATTTTGGAAAATCGGTTCGGACGTAAAGAACTTATTGTTGACTTTCATATGAATCGCTTGTTAAATCTGACCCTTGTCCGTAAATCGTTTGATGTTATTGCGTTAAGAAATTTATATGATCAGTTAGAAATTAATATAAGAGGACTTGAATCTCTTGAAATCTCTCCCAATTCCTATAGTTGTCTCTTGTTTCGGATAATTATGAAAGCTATTCCCCCTGATTTAGCATTAGAATATAATAAAAAACATAATGAAACACAATCACAAATCACTGATTTAATTGCATATTTGCGAAGCGAAGTAGAAAGTCGCGAACGCACAGAATTTCTAGTAAAACCGCATGACCTAGAATTGAAAAATAATAATTCCTATTCCAATACTAAGTATTTCGAAAGACGTCTCATAGCTATCCACAGTCAAATCGAAGGTTTCAAGGTCATTCTCGATTGCACCCATCTCATAAATCGTTTTCCTCTGCAAACGAATTGCTGACGGCTGCATTTTCGAATTGCTTATTTTGTTCCCAAAATACTCATATGTCTGATTTGTGTGAGAATTTATGCGTTCAGAAAAAAAGGCTAAATTAATTCAAGAAGGGAGATGTTTCATTTGTTACAACACTGGTTGTTATGTTAAAAAGTGCAAGAAAGAGGTTTGTTCGTATTGTAAAGGTCGACATGAGGGTGCTATTTGTTTTAAGTTAGAAAAGTCTAAGCAAAATTCGCATTTGGATTTGGAGGAAAAGAATTTTGACGTTAAAACTACGTCTTCAAATTCTGTTTTTCATAACAGAGGTGGAGTTTTATTGCAATGTGTGAAGGCCGAAATTATAAGTCGTTCTTCATCGGATAAGATATTTTGCCTTTTTGATAATGGAATTGAGAAGTCGTTCATCAAAAAAATGTGTCTCGGAGGTTGGGGTTGAAAATATTGGGTTCGGAAAGGCTAAATATTTTTTCGTTCGGTTGTAAAACTCCTAAAAAACAAACTTGTAGCAAGGTCGATGTTAGGCTAAGGAATGTATTAAGCAGAAAAGAGACTGTGATTGAGGCATTGGAAATTGAGGAAATTTCAATGGCAACACTTAGCCTACCTAATCCAGATGCGTGGGCAGAAATGGAGTCGAAAGGGTTTAGGCTAACATTCAGTTGTAATGAATCTTCTGAGAATTGTGAAATTTCATTGTTAATAGGTTCCGATTTTTATTGGTCTTTAACACATCGAATAAAAATATTAGATTCATCATTGGTTGCAGTCGAGACTAGCCTAGGATGGTCTCTTCAGGGAAAGTGTGATGAGCGGAGTGATTGTACTTCGGTACATTTGGTTCACAGTGAAGAGGAATCGATTTCGACTGAGCTAAGTTGATTTTGGGAGATAGAAAGTTTAGGAATAATTGACAAGTGTTCGATGACTTTAGGTAATGGGGATGAAGAGATGCTTAGTGAGTTTGATAAATCAGTTAATTTCGTAGATGGTCGATATCGTGTAAATTTGCCATGGAAACCAGGTATGAGAGAGGCTTTACAAAATAATAAAACTGTCACACGTAAGCGTTTTGAGGGGTTGGTTCGTAGGTTTAAATGTGATCACGAGTTGTTCTGCGAGTATAAGGATGTAACTGATGACTATGTTAGGGAAGGTATTGTTGAGCGTACGTCTTGTGATTCTTTATCGGATAGTCAGGGATTTTACCTACCCCATCATGCAGTGATACGTAGCGACAAAACCACAAGTCGTATTCGAATAGTATTTGACGAAGCACACGAAGATGGACAGTCATCGTTAAACCTAAGTTTATATACGGGACCAAATTTGCATCCCAACATTTTAGAACTGCTTTTATGTTTTCGAAAAAGTCCTGTAGCATTTATAGCTGATGTAAAATCGGCTTTTCTTCAAATTGAATTAGATTTCCGTGATCGAGATTTTACACGTTTCTCTTCTGGACTGAAAATTTGAATAACGAGCCATAAGTTTTGAATTTCACAAGAGTTCTTTTTGGACTTCGACCTAGCCCATACCTTCTCGTAGCAACTTCAAAACATCATTTTAAGTAGTACAGAGAGCAATATCCTCATACATTTGAGTTGCTAAATAGTTCCATTTATGTTGATGACCTCATTTGTGGTCAGAATGATGTTCCGGACGCTCTACGTACTACCTTGGACTGCTTGCAAATATTCAGTGACGCAGGCATGTTATTGCGCAAATGGCGAAGTAATTCGAAATAACTTAATTTGTTATGGCAGCAAGAAGGTGTCAAAACGGAATCCTCTGAAACTAGTGCTATTGATCTTAGACCACCAACTAAGGTTTTAGGACTTGCTTGGAATCCAGAAAATGATTTAATTTATTTCGATCCGAAGGATCTATTGAAGTTTATGTCACGTAGAGGAGAATCAAAAATATTTATTCTGAGTGTGGTTGGTCGCATCTTCGACCCCATTGGAATTCTTGGCCCATTCGTTATCAAATTGAAATGTCTACTTCAGGAACTTTGGACTCTAGGAGTAGAATGGGACACTGAACTTCCCCAAAAGCTACGACACAAGTGGCAGCAGTGGAGTAGAGAAGCTGAGGGCTTGACTGAGATAAAGATACCACGGTTCTATTTAGGTAACATAGATCAAGAAATATCAAAGCGTGAAATACATTGTTTTTCAGACGCGAGTAAATCAGCTTATGGAACAATATTATACTTGCGATTTGTTACTTGTAATAACGAAATCGAAACTAGTTTCATTTGTTCAAAAAGTCGTATTGCACCTTTGAAATCATTGACGCTTCCTCGTCTTGAACTGACAGCAGCCTTATTGTCAGCTAGGTTGGCCAAACAGGTGTCATCTTGTCTCAAATTTGATGCTAATATATATTATTGGACCGATTCTCTCATTTCGTACTACTGGATACGCGGCGATTTTTCAGCGTTCAAACCACTGACATACGTGAAGAATGATCCAGGAGAGCCGGAACAACTAACACCGGCCCACTTCCTCGAGTTAGGTTATGGTGACTCTAAATATCCTATACATTTCATCGAACTGATCGACGCCACTACGGCAAAGGAGTCGTACAAGAAAAGAAAGGCTTACCGAACTCTTCTTTTAAAACAACTTTGGAGACGCTGGAAAGAACAGTATTTGCTCCAGTTAAAAACAGCTAATCATTTTAAAACACCATCTGTTCATAAGAATTTAAAATTAAACGACGTAGTTCTTGTTGAAAAAAATGTAAAATCAAAATTGTTGTGGGAACTTGGAATAATCAAAGAAATATTTATTGGAAGAGACAATAACGTTAGATCTTGTCTTGTAAAAACTTTTAAAGGTCTCTTCAAAAAACCCATTCAATTGCTGTACCCTTTAGAAATTGTATAATATACTTGTACTAATTTGTTTATATTTTTCAGATTAATGGTAGGAGATTACACATTATTAATTAATCTCTGTTTAATTTATTTTTTGTGAAATCTTGAGGTATGTATCCTAGTATTTGTTCGTTTGTAAATTGAAGCTTTGTTATCTTTAAGTTTCATTATATTGTGTACTGTAATGTATATTTACTTTTTTCTTTGTAATATGTATACTTTAGATTTGATTAGTAGTATTGTATCAGTATTTTCTTTGTAAGAATTGTATTTGAATAATTGTTTGTATTAATTGTGGTTCGATATTTACTGGGTGAACATTCTGTTCACCGGTGGGGTGTGTGCCGAAATATTGACCACGCGAGGGCGCTGGTTTGCGCACATCTGTATTAAAATTGTAAAGATCGTGAGTGTGTGTGTGTGTGTAACTTGTATCGTAGAATGTAAGTCGCATCGCAACAATTCGTATCTAATTAAACATTACTATACCTAAATTATCTCATGAAACTGCTTATATTGTGGAATGTCTAACTAATTCGCCCGGATACACACTCCTTTCGTTTCGAAATAATTATGGAGATTGCTTCGTTTATAATTCGCTACAACCTTTTTCTCTTTCCCTTTTTATAGTTTTTTTTTTTTGAATAGCTGTGAGCAGCAATGACGACCCACTTCCAGAAAAACTACACCTGTGTGAAGTACTGGAAAGCATCGCACTTGTTATTTTTCTTTTCACTGTTTTGAATTTTTGTTTTATAGGTTTGCTTACAACATTTTGGAATTTCTTTCTCTGTGGTCAGCTCATTTTCAGGAAGGCCGATTCGATTGTGAAGTAGAAGGTGCTATTGCATCCCCCCAGCAGATAGTTTCGAAAGGAAACGAGAGGGCAATGTCCCCGACGGGAAAAGGAGCAGCGAGAGAAGGAACATGAGAACCGGACAGAATACGTTGAGACCGCAAGGGAAACAGACGCATATTGACAGAGCCGTTATATTTCTTTAAAAATAATGAAAGCCAATTTGGCAACGACGTTTAAATTTGCATTTAATTAATTAATTGTTATTCTACATTTTTATTTATTCTTAAGCCCACATTCTTTTTCCTACATATTTTTATATAAATCATTGATGCCATAAAATAGATTGTTACCAAGTGAATTCTGGAGCTCACGCACAAGCTGGTGAAAGTTAAAGTGAACATCTTGCAAAAACTGAAATACTAATAGATCGATCTAATTTAAAATGTCTCCAAAAGTTCATATGTACTCTCTATTAGTAATTTCCACCATAATGTATCTTAATGGTTTCTTTTTTCTAATTACTACATGCGCACATCTATATATATATAAGACGCATTTGTTGTCTGTTTGTCTGTTCCCTCATAACTCAAGATCCAGACAACCAAATAACGAGAAATTTGGAACACGTGCACAAAATTACACGAGGAAGGTTCTTAAATAGGTTTGGCGTTCATAATTCTTTCCGAATTTTTTAAAATTTAATTTTTAAATGATTTTCCAGTATTATGACGTCATATCATGTCACGTTTCTCACTGAGTGGACAATTTATACTTTACATGCAGTTTTTCAAGATTATTACATATTTTTACTGTAGCTATGTTAATCGGTTGGAATATTTAATCAATTTGTCTATTCTTTGATATTTAATTAGGATTATTTTTCGAATACATCATTTTTTTAAGGATTTTTCTTTTAACAACTAAAATTTTGTTTTGTTGTTTTGGCAACATTTAGGTATTATCGCGGGATGTTTATGTGTATGATTTTGTT
>BMAU01016074.1:0-28105 GCA_019973935.1 Trichonephila clavipes
GCAACGAGAGGTAATCACTGAATCCCAATCTCCACACTGCGCTCTCTGGCGGAGCACACAATATCGACCACTCTCGTCGAGAGGTAACCACTAACTGACGCTAGCGAGGCATTCGCGCATGCGCAGTGCTTCGGATCAGTCCACGTTGCTGCAACTTAGAGTGTTAGAAGGAGGTGTCTAGAGTTCATTACAAGAGTATAAAAAAGGTATTGCATTTATTAAATTTCGTAGCAATTATGTAGTTCATATACACGATTGTTTTAGTTAAAATTATACCGGATAATAATGAAGAGTTAAAACATTGATAACACTGGGACTAGAGAGGGGGGATAAATAAAAGATATTTTTAAATAAGTTATATATTAGGTTTTTATTTTTTATATGCTTCAAAAGAAGTACATATATTTTTTTATAAGTATACCTAATGCTAATTTGAATTTTAGTTTCACAGCTATTTACACACCCATTTATTTATCGAAAAATTATATTTATAAATTTTAGATCCAAAATGAAAGTATGTACTGGAATTTTTCTAATTTTGTTTTGAAAATTACGTGCAATAAAATAACATTCTTAAAATATAAACAAGACAAAAATTGTAAATACTACAAGATTTTCTATAGTATATAATGTGACTTGTATATATGTAGTACTTAAGGTATAAATACATAATATGTATAACTAGCTGGTACACTCATTCTTTGCACTGGTGAATTGAAAAATTAAACAATACAGATTGAAGGATAAAGACGTTTTTAATGAGTAAATTTTATGTGAATTGCAAATTAAACAAAAAAAAAAAGCTTTTTGCATATCTCGCCTGAACAACAAAAAAAAAAAACCGCACGTTTGTTAAATTTTTAGTCTGTAGATCGAATAGCTGAGAAAAAGGATTTTTTTTATTTATAACTCCTCGTAACTCTCTTGTGGGTCGATTTTGGAAAACACCTTTCTGAACTGATCTCTGCTCAGCAAAAGTAACCCATTGTTACAAATTTTGGGTAATGAACGTTGCTTGTATTAAAAAATTGTAATATTCGCAAGCAACGCCGTTCCTTACATTATAATGGTGATTCAATGGAAACATAGTGAAATGTTGACGATAGAGTCAGGTTGGTAACTGTCTAAAGCTACTTTCATAGCTCGAGCTTTATTAGAGCTTTGGGAAAGATTAGACTTACGCTTTCGCAGCAATTCTTAGTAGGTACTTTTTCTACACTTCCAAAAAATACAGTACAGTAGTTATTATTATTTTTATACTTAGAAAATGCAATACCTGCCTATTCAATTAAAATTATAGTGTTATAATTAACTACTAGCCACAAACAAATTATGCAAATTTGTCCAAATGATGTAGCGTGAAGACAAAGTTTATCTACTTTAAATACCAGAAGCGATAAAAGATTTATTTTGATATAGGATCAATTTGTTACTACCAAATGTGCATAGTAAAATCATAAGAAAAACGCGCATAGAAATAAAATATAAATTTTTATCGTATATAGGGTTCACTGCTTTGGTGATAATGGCTTACAAATGAAAAAAAATCAATAGTAGCTATTAAAATAAAGAGAGACTTAACACAATCTCTCCCTTCAAAAATCTAGTTTTATTCTGAAATAAAAAAAATAGTGATTACACTGATCAAAGCAATAAATTAGAAGTGCGCGCCTGACTTAGACAAAACAAAAGGGAAAGTTTTGCTTCACACATAAAAGATAGATATATGCTGTCGCGGGCTTTTTTTTTGCCTCACACGCCAGAATAGCTTGCAGATGGCAGAATCTTTTCCTACTTACTAGAGACAATCATCGTTATATTTTAGACACTTCCAACAATATCTTTATAAATTATAGCCTATGTGTTATTCTGATGTATAAGATATATTATCGTAAAGTTTCACTAAAATCCATTCAGTTGTTTTTGCGTGAAAGAGTAACAAAAATCCATACATACAAACTTTCACATTTATAATATTAGTAAGGATTTTCACTCACTCACTAAAAGAAAAGAAAGTTAGAATGTGATTATCCGTAATGTATTCTAAATCCGTTCATAATAAAAATAGCCTTCTTAACAGACAATACTTCATTCTCCATTGTTTAATAATTCATTTTTTACCTTTCTGCTGTCAACGGTATTTAATTATGACGAGAAGCAAAACCCTTTGTAATTTTACGGCTGGCTTTATTTTTTTATATTTTCTGTCCATATTTTTCTACTGTGTAACAGGTTTCACCTGTGGTATTTTTTAAAATTCACCGCAGCCTCACCCCATGACTGTTAATGTTTTCGAGCAATCTAAATTTTCAACTCATTAATGAAATGTTGAAGTATAATTCTTCAATAAGTTTCATGAAGATGAGCTGTGTTTTCTTTTTACTTAGGAGTAAATTTAATTTTTCAAATGAAGCGAATTAATTAATTTTTAAGGAGGTCATTAAGGTATCCGACTACGTTCGGAACCGTGATTTTCAAAAGCTCATAAATGGATAAATTTCATGATATTTAGTGTCACTTACTTTAGAATATATACATAAAATTGTTTTAAGGACATTTTGACAAAAATTTTTTTATTTAAATACAATATTTTGGTAAAAAATTAACTTAGAATAATCTTTTTTTCGAAATGTGCCTTTTGTGAAAAATGCTTCTATTATAATAATATTTTGCCTGTATATAGCTCAGATCTCTGCTCAGAGGCTCAACTAGAATTTTTGAAACATATAACTTATTAATTTATATTTTATGACAACAGAGGGGAGCAATTTTAAGAAAAAAACACCAATAATTATTTCAATGGGTGGTAACTCTGAAAATAATGTGAATTTTCAAAAATTCTAGTTGAGCTTCTGTAGAGAACTCTGAGCTATAAAGAGGCAAAATATTATTATAATAGAACCATTTTTCACAAAAGGAGAACATTTGGAAAAAGATTATTATAAATTAATTTTTTGCCGAAATATTATATTTAAATATTTCTTTTGTCAAAATGCCCTTAAAAACAGTTTTATGCATGCATTCTAATCTGAGTGACACTAAATATCATGAAAATTATCCATTTATGCTCCTTTTTTTAAAATCACGGTTCCGAACGTAGTCGGATACCTTACGAAAAAGAAAACCAAACAAATACATTTAAAAATAATCGGACATTTAAAAATAATCGGATCCAAATTTTTATGATCTCCTTGTGTTGTTTTTCCAATCCCGTTCCATGATCTCAATGAAAGTAAGCAAACCGATTCGAACCCGATCTTTTTGAGTTTCGTGATTTGAGGTTGGCAGCAACTGCCATGCAAATCGAGCTAGTATTTAAACTCCGGCTCATGTTAGTTTTTGAAAAGGAAGGAGAAACGGAAATATAAGAAGTATGTGAGTGGTTTAACTCCTAGAGGGAGAGAACAACTGGTTGGCAATGCAACTGCAGGTTGCATCACCATTTTAGATTAGAGATTAGTTTTACAATATTAGAAGACGGTTCGAATCGGATGTCTCTGGTAATGTTGCTTTTTTGAACTTATTGTTTTTATCGCTCCAGTAACGAGCAGAGTGACTTTATGATTGATTATTAAAGGCCAATTTTAAGAAACTGTTTTTCGTCTTCATGCCTCCTCGACACATAAATTTCACTGCTAGCTTTGCAAAATTTAAATTAGTTTACCAATAAGGGTAACAGTATTGCAAAAGTTGGTTCAGAAATGACATAGAGATATTATTGAAAATTATGAAGAGGCTATAATTAAAATATTCCTGTGTAAGGCAATGAAAGTACAGGAGAACATAAGTCTAAAATAAATTGTGGTACACATATTTCAACTGTGCGACTAGTGTTGTAAAAAAGAGGTAACAGTTGAGGATGTTTTATAATTTCTCAGAGACACAGCGTTTCAGTGCGCTACAACCAATAACATCGTTCAGTGTTGTTGAAAAACTGGCAGCCAATTGTATGGCTTTGAACAGGGTCGCATAGTCGGGATCCGTGAAGCTGTCTGGTAATACCCAGTGTAATGTTGCGAGCCCTTATAATTACTTCATTGTTTTGTAACGAGAGGGATCACATAGCTATTTGCTCAAATGCCTTTTATTTATATATTAATAAAAAAACATTAAATTCATTTTTAAGTTCTACTCTTCATAGCCTTTTGCTGGAGAAAAGTTCAAGTCCGGTTTAATGTTCGGTGATCGTTTCCCGGATGCGGCTGTCCTCGCAACCCCTTTCGTGGGTATGGACCAAGATCACTCACTCGAGCGGTTGCACCGCAGACTCCGTCTCTCCATCTTTAAGAGGTCATCACCGTTCCTTTTCCTTGATCCTTGGGATGCGGCTTCCCCCGCAATTTCTGTCGAGTGTGTTCGAAGAAGAAGCAAAAAAAAGAACGTGTTGCGGAACCTCTTCGTCAACTTTCGAGCAGACCCTTTAACCCCCTCCCCCTGGGTGAGCCTCTTTCACGCATCCAATAATCTCTGATACCAGAGATTATTGGATTCGCAATTCTGAGCGCAGCAGATTTGCACACGGCACTTCTTATCTTCGACCCAACTCCATTGGTTCTTTGAGAAAATAGGCTGTCACGACTGAAGTTAACTCCATTGCTGTACCTCGTACATCACATGGAGAGTCTAGCAATAGACCTGTCACTTTAACATTGAGGATGCCCTCCAGGATATGTATTTTTTTCACAACAGACCGACATTCTTTTTCATTCGAATAATCCATGGTCCACATGTGCGAAGGAACGAGACAATAGAAACTTTTCACAGGAGTGTCCTTTCTATAGATCGTAGAGACTAAAATCGTCTGGTTATCGAAGAAGGAAAAGATGCGGCAGTATCAAAGTCGTTTTCAGAATCGGCTCACATCTGTTTTGTCACATGCATGAAGGAAGAATATACGGTTTCTTTTGGTAGATTACAATGTTCCATCTGGGCATTCTGCTCGCCCACGTACATCAAACTTGACAAGTATTGTCGTGAAGTGTTCGTCTAATGAACCGGCGCTCTCTACACCAGCAATACAGATTATTATTCTTCGTACAATTTTAACAAATCAGCGATATGTGGATGATACCCTGCGAGTTATTGCGTTACAATTTATGACACATCATTCTAGGGTCGGTTTCCAACCCTAGAGGAAAGGGCCTATTTGACTGGTATACCTCTGCTCTACCTCCATTCTGATGATACTCTTCCTTGCCCAGCAAAGTCACAGTATTTCACCAATTGAAAATGCATGGAGTAAGGTATGCCGTAAAATTTGGACACTCTTGAAATGAAGTATATCTGAAGTTGATTAGTGCCTGGTAGAAGAATCTTAAAATGAATCCTTGTATCAATGTATATGTTACCGTTAAAGTGTGAAATCCGTTACTTCATAGAATAACTAAGTATTTCAAGAAATAACTAAACAAATCAGTAAAAGTATATAAGATTATTGAGTTCTATGAGTATTCTACATAGAATAACGATTACTTTATCGTTAAAGTATGAAATATGGAACTCGGAAATTTTTTTGAACCGGTTGGGGACAAGATATGTCAAAATAAAAGATGTTAGATTCTAGTATTCTCTAGATTTAATTTCGATACATGTGATCCAGAATTAATTTCCTTTTAAGAAGTTCGAAATATTGACACAACACTTCGATCTGTTGTAACAGCTTAAAGTTGCAGCACTGGACAAGGACTTAAAAAAAATGCTCGAATAAAAAAATGTGTAATAGCAAATGTGTGCTTTTTTTAAACATAATAAGCAATGCAATTCAAAATGTCATCGCAGCAATCTTTTCTCTAATAAGTAATGAAAAGTAAAATAAAGGTATTTCATAAAACTTAAATTAGTATTCTCTTATATTTTTGTGTGAAAAAGTTTACACAATGTTTTTATAAAGCAACTGTTTTTCTTTCCAGCAAGTGTTTTCTTATAATATTTAAATATAACTATTTATACAACATATATGCGGTTGAACCTGTTTTTGTGAGGTAGATAAGGACCGCATAAAAATAAATGCACAAAAAATTTTCCAAAATTTCGTAAATTCTAACATATAACAGACTATATATATATAATTCGTGGAAATACTACAGAATTTTTTTTATGCGGCGGATAGGGCTCACATAAAAAAAAGTCGCATTTATAAAATACGTTAATTATTTACGAAATTTATGTAAAAGTACTTCCATAACAAAATAAATAATTAAATATTACACAAGGAAACATTTTAAAAACATATAGTTTCTCATTGTATATACGGATAAGTCTTTAAAATCACATACATAATTCATCGCCATTCATCGTAGTCCAAAGTCCTGTAATGAATAAGTTCAAAATCGCTTTCATTACTTGAAGGTGCAATTTCAATTTATTTATTTTTTGGCAATATAAAGTAGGAGATAAGTTTTTGTGATGAAGAACGGGTGGTCATTTGCTTGTAAATGTCACAATAACCAGCTATATATGATTGAAGCCCTTTTTGGAATTTTATATTCCTTTCTTAACTGATATCTATTTTAAGAAAATATTTTTCCAATTTGTTGAAAAGCTGGAACTCTGCATATTTTTATCCACTCTCAAAGAATCGGGCTTCTTGTCCGTCTTCATAATTTATCAAATTATTGATAAAAAAAATGTCACTGTCATTGAAAGTTTCGTCTTCAATTAAGCGCGGGCTGCTGGAGTGTTGAGAGAAAGCAACTGAATGCACATTGTCGGGAGACTTAGAAAGACCTTAAGAAAGTCGGGAGACTTTAAAAAGTGTCTACATTTCAGTGGAGTAATGTACATCCCCGCATCACGGGGAGGGGGGAGGGAGGGGAGAAGCAGGACTCTAGGGACCAAAGTCCTGACATACGCTAAATACGTATTTACCCAATTTATAAAATATTAAAGGCAAAACCTGACTTTCAGGGAGGGGTCCTAACATTCTCCGTTACGCCACTAGTAAATAGATAGAAAACATTACAATGGCGCCAAAGCCATTGAAATTCATACACCGCATAAAAAAAGAACGCAACAAAGTAAAATCGCATAAAAAAGACCGCACAAAAACAGGTTCTACTGTATTTTCTTTTTTTCATTTTGTTTTACTAGTGTTAGCAATATGAGCAATCATATATTATATCATCTGCTTTTCCTTATTACTTATTAATTAATCATCCGCAATAGGGATAAATGTATTTTTCGAGATTTTATGCTAAATGAATTTACCATAACATCCGGCGTATAACGCGCACCCATACTTTCAAGCTTTATTTTTTAATTTTATGGTATATTCGACGTATAACGCGCACCCCCTTTTTACGAAGGAACCTGAAATGTAGGAGTGCAATTTTAGTATGTTTTGAAGTCATTTATTGGAGGTATTATACCATGATTTAAAAAAAATAGTATTCTTCTAGAATTAGAAACCCCGTAACTTCACCAGGTATACCGTTTCTTTTAAATAAAGTATTCCAATCTATGTAGAAGTTTAGTTTTTTTAAGCTCATCTCTTTTTTTTTATTTTTGAAGCTTTCATTTTTATACCCGGCGTATAACACGCACCCGTAAATTTCGATCTTATTTTTTGCGTTAAAAGTGCGCGTTATAGGCCGGATTTTACAGTAATAACTTTGATATTGTTTATTTTACACTTTAATGGTCTATTATTGGTTATTTCATAGAATAGCTAGGTAAAGTATGAATTTTTTCATCCCTTATATACTTAAGTGACTTGTCTAGTTATTTCATGAAATACGTACAGAGTGTTTTTTTCCAGGTATAGAAGTTTAAGTTGGCATTACTTTCCAAGATGGCGACCGATTTAACAGCTGTCAAGTGATTTATTCTCAGTTTGGTTTGGCAATTCATCATGAATAGACTCACGCCTGAACAACGCTTTCAAATTGTGCAATTTTATTTCGAAAATAATGGTCGATTTTCATAAGCGAATTTTGTTTAGCGATGAAGCGCACTTCTGGTTGAATGGCTACGTCAACAAACAAAACTGCCGCGTTTGGAGTGAAGCTAATCCACAAGTGTATGTCGAAACACCGTTACATCCAGAAAAACTGACTGTTTGGTGCGCTTTATGGGCTGGTGGAATGCTTCTTCAAAAACGATGAAGGCCACAACGTTACAGTCAATGGTGATCGGTATAGAGCCATGATTACTAACTTTTCATTCCTGAATTGAACAATCATGATGTCCAGGAGCTGTGGTTCCAACAAGACGGCGCAACATGTCACACAGCTCGTGCCACAATCGATTTATTGAAAGACACGTTTGGTGACCGCCTAATTTCACGTTTTGGACCTGTGAATTGGCCTCCAAGATCTTGTGATTCAACACCGCTAGACTATTTTCTGTGGGGCTATGTAAAATCATTGGTCTATGCGGATAAGCCACAAACGCTTGACCATTTGGAAGACAACATTCACCGTGTTATTGCCGATATACGGCCACAAATGTTGGAAAAAGTCATCGAAAATTGGACGTCCAGAGTGGAATACATCCGAGCCAGGCATGGCAGTCATATGCCAGAAATCATATTTAAAATGTAATGCCACAAGATCATCTTTCGAATAAAAAAAATCCATGTCAATCGAATAATACATCGTTGTTTTATTGCAATTTAAAGTTCTATACCTCTCAAAAAAACACCCTTTAGTTATTGTATGACAGTGCTTCTCAAACTTTCAATATTTGCCACCCAATATTCAATCATAATTTTCATCGCGCCCCCCTTCCATATAATAACAATGAATTAAATTAAATAATACTATACTTTGATACTAAAGCTACAATGTGACTTAAAACTCTTAGGTGCTACCGGCGTATATAAACGCCTCGCTTAGCTAAAGCGTCATTTTCCCCGGACATACATACACGTCTGTCCGAAGTACGATCTTTTCTGTGCGCTGCTATGCATAAAATTATTCAGAAGGCTTTGGAATCCAATAAAAGAACCTTGACAGTGTCTGAGAAGGATATACTTATTTCAGAGAATTGGCTTATTTATTCATTTTCTGCCCCCCCCCCATACATCACATACGCGATGAACGGTGGCATGGAGGAGCGAATCGCTTAACTTTTAATCTGCAGTTAAGGGATTAATTATTAACCAACAAATTATCAAGATAATTGTTAATTTTTGTATGCAATTATATATGCGACAAATCCATCGGGTGACTTGTAATTATTTACTTGTCCTTAACTTAGTATTGTTAAGTTAATTATAAAATACATTGTGCAATACTGATGCATTTTATGCATCAGTGTAAATGTGTATTTTATTTTTATTATGTCACAATGCGTTATTTGTTTTCTTACTTTCAGTAAATTAGTAACAATTAAAAATAATCTTTTGTGTTTGATAACTCTACCTAATTCAATCTTTTAAAGATTATATTTTTTATGTTCGTCTTTTATGTTTCTTACTGTCTTAAACGAAATGATTTTAAATGCACCATTGCCCTTTTTTAGGCAAGAATTTTCTTTCCGTCTAGATTTTACAGTTAACAATTTGTTTTTAAACGGCTATTCCACTGGAAGTAAATATGTGGCAGATAATACGTATGTTAACCTTAAGAAGACATTTAAAGAGCAAGCAGAATTTAAAAGTAAATATTAGGATAACATAACATTAACCTTTACAGAGTGGCTGGTTGATCTGGACCCAAAAGGGCTAGTCCCTTTAAGGTATCCGACTACGTTCGGAACCGTGATTTTCAAAAGCGCATAAATGGATAAATTTCATGATATTTAGTATCACTTAGATTAGAATATATGCATAAAATTGTTTTAAGGACATTTTGACAAAAAAAAAAAAAAATAGCAGTCGGGACTGCCGATAGAAGTGAAAACGGAACTATTAAGTTGAGAGTAATTAAAAACTATATGCAAAAAAATTATATGAAATTTTTTATGTTTTATTTATTAGTTACATATGATGGGTTAAACAAATCATGAACAAAATATAAATACAAAGTGGTTGAAAAAAAATAATTAATATACAATTATCTTAATTATACATAGTATTTATATTTACACGAATTTCAATGAATTCAAGTTTGAACATTATTTTCATTATTTACATCATTGTCATCATTAATTTCGACAATACTTAGATTATCTGTTCGTTCAATCATTTCATTGTATTCTAAAAAAGATACAATAGGTTTATGGTAACTGAAATAAGAAATAAAAATGTTTGATTGAAATTTATCTAAATATCGTATAAAAACAGCATCGATAGTCGTTTTATACTTTGTTGTACTGACTTTCGATCATTAGACATAGTCAAACCTAATGTTTCATTCAAAAATTCAATTAATGATAAATTTTTTGTCATCTGCGAAGTTAATATTAAAGTCTCCGCTTAATATCATAGGTATGTCGTCAAATTTTTCGCCAAATCTTTTTTCGAGTAATTCAGAACCTTCTTTTGTGTAAATCATTAAATTTTCGAATAAAAATTGTTCTATCTGTTGACATCTTCAAATTTTTTTCTCGTGGGATTAAGGATCTAAACAAGTATAAAAAATAGAAATTTAGAGATTTTAATTATGTTACAATATTTTTTCTAATAGTGAAATTAAATTATATAAGTTCATAAATAATTATTTGGCAAAAAAATAACAAAGCACGTATTTTATATCTAACAAATTACACAAATAAACAATAACTTCGTAAAATTGAATTTTACAATAAATGAACATATTTCATAAAATCTGAAATTATTATAACATTTTTTTAATTTTCCAATTTTAAAATCCACGAAAAAATATTATCAAATAACTAGAAATCTATTTTACCACGCTAGTAAGATAAATCTTATGCCGTAATAATACTCATTTCATGATGAAGAGGTTAAATATTAAACCATAATTAAAATGAATAATGCTAAATTTTAAATACAAATATTCGTACAAATATTAAAAATGTTTAAAAATATATTCGTTGTTTTCATTATTCATTTATCTGTATAAAAATATTAATATGTTTCATACTCATTTTTTATACTGAAGTCAATGAATTTAAATTCAATAAATAAACAGTCATCCTTCAATTAAATAATTACAATAATAGTCAAATTAAAAATTCACTTAAATAAACAAAATCCAGTACACATGTAAAGTTGAACTTCCCACGTGGTCAATTTAACTTTACTTATGTATATAACTACACTCTAATACTTAATGTACAACGCGTCACATTTACAATTACAGATGTACTGCTACTATAACGTATTGGTGACGTGACTCACAAAATTATACTTATCCAAAAGCGTCCAACGCGCACATAATACAGTCAGAAATAGTCGATGTATTAGTGTATACGTGTACACAGGCTACTGCGCGTGCGCTAGTCTGGAGATCATTAGCATGTCGGTGACGCGAACCGAGGATTTTACCCTACCAAAACGCTCAACGCGCGTAAAGAAGTTTTCACTTCAAAAATTGATTTAAATACAATATTTTGGCAAAAAATTAACTTAGAATAATCTTTTTTTTTCCAAATGTTCTCCTTTTGTGAAAAATGCTTCTATTAGAATAATATTTTGCCTGTATATAGATAAGACCTCTGTTCAGAGGCTCAACTAGAACTTTTGAAATATATAACTTAGAAGTGGGTTTATTCATATTTTACGACAACAGAGGGGAGCAATTGTAAGAAAAAAACACGAATAATTACTTCAATTGGTGGTAACTGTGAAAATAATGTGAATTTTTCAAAACTTCTTGTTGAGTCTCTGTAGAGATGTCTGAGCTATATACAGGAAAAATATTATTATAATAGAACCATTTTTCACAAAAGGAGAACATTTGGAAAAAGATTATTCTAAGTTTTTTTTTTTTTTTTTGCCAAAATATTATATTTAAATAATTTTTTTTTTGTCAAAATGTCCTTAAATCAATTTCATGCATGTATTCTAATCTGAGTGACACTAAATATCATGAAAATTATCCATTTATGCGCTTTTTAAAATCATGGTTCCGAACGTAGTCGGATACCTTAAAAGACGGAGCTGGTCGGTGTAGCGACCTGGGACTTTCGAATTAGCATGGGGTCTATTACAGTTCCGAAACATCAATGACTTGATCGGTCTCTTTTATTCAGAGGGAAGGCTGATAGAGTTCCTTCTTTCACACTTAACTAGGAGTCCCTCGTTTTTTCCTCGTATGCGCGATTCTTTACAAGTGCATTTATTCCTTACATAGCTATTTTTGTCAGTGGATTGTACCCTCTTTCTTTACTCAGTTGTCTCATTTTTAATTTACTTGATTTTTTTAAAATGACAAAACTAAAGGAGGACTCTCCACAAAAGAAATTAGGAAACAGTTAATTGATTTTGAAGTTGAAATTTTCAGCGATTCTAACTGTAAGCTAGAAAATAAAGAATATGATTTAAAGACATCTTTGAATTCTTTGGCATAGTTGTTGAAGATAGATTGTCTCGCAAGAGGAAAATGAAGTTATCTGGATCACCCACAACTAACCCATAAGGCGAAAAACTTTACGTTTTACTGGAAATAATATGATAAAATACCAATTGAACTGTGCGTCACGAAAAGTGACAGATTTTATTACAAAACAAAACAGAAAAAGTATTAATTTTTTTAAATATTACGCCAAACAAAAGAAAAAAAAGATTTAAACTATTAAAAATATGTTTCGAAATGACATCCAAATTATTCTCGCTTGGCAAATTCTTTACGTCCTATCTCTGAAGCATTAAATAATGATTAAATCTGTAGTTAGTATTTTCTTTATTGAAACATCAGAAAAAAGACCTTTTAATCGTTCATAATAAACAAAAAATGCATGAATTTGCCATAGATATACATTATATATGTTTTAGTACTTCAGATTCATTTATAAAATGCAAGATATATGTTAAAATTTCTTTAATAAAACAATAGGTTTATAGAAGTTGAAACTTCAAAACTGAAACCAAGAGTGAAGTTACAATTCCCGAATTCTTTCTTTAAAATTTAATTGAAATGAATGTGTAAAAACACTCATTTTCTTTATACACGTTCATTTAAATTCAAATGTGGTAATTTATTCAATGCCTTAAAAAAGAATGAAATCCTTACTTTTGTTACATATTTTTACTTATACGCTGTTGCATTCCCATTTTTCTTCAAATTGAGTTTTTTTTTTACAATTAAAAAGCTAGTTTTTTTTAAATAGAGGAATTACGAAAAGTAAATACACAACGAGGAATTTTGCAGAGTGATTTAAACTGTGTCTGAAAAGTAGTGAACATATTTAAAACGTATTGTCTTATGGAATACAGTAGAACGTCGTTTATCTGAATCAATTGGGACCGGACACCATTCATTCGAATACGCGATTGTTCGGATAACCGAAAACCGAATGCGATCCATGCAGTATATGAAACCGGACACTATACGAATATTAAAAATCATCACATGCGGGAAACATGCTTGAAAAAAAAAGCAAAACCGGTGCAAAATGTCGCAATTTTACCTTTATTGAGGAAAATTATCAGTTTTCTTTCGCTGTACCGTTGTACACCTTCTGTTTTTCGCCGCAAGATCTCTGATTCTCTTGAGCAGCAACAGTAGTTGAGTAGGATAGCACTCTGATTGTTGTTCGTACCATTCCATAGCTGTCTCTAACACAGAAAACGCGTCAGCATTTGATGTGGATCCTTGCTAACCTTGTTGTAGTTGTTTCCTTCGTCTTCATCCGTTTCCTTGTCGACAGGATCGGATTCTTCAGGCACGGAAGTCACAATCTCGTCATCATTTAGCATTTGAAATCCATAGCCTTCTGCATCGCATGTCATTTAGATTTCTACATGTTTCTTCTACAGGCAAATGTTTACCAAAGCACACAACTGAAATTCCCCAAATATCGCTGATCTTGGGTTTTCCGTCACGTTTGGCCTCACGCGAAACAACTGTTGAGCATTGCACTGTTCGAAAACGAATTCATATACAGTACATGTAGTTGACCAAAAAGAAAAAACTGGTCCGGATATTTCACGCCCGGATAATAAACGTTCAGATAAACGACGTTCTACTGTAATTAAAGTATCAAAACAAAAAAAAGAAAAATATGCTCGTTTCCTTCTTTTACCATAATTAATAGTGAGTCTCCCTTTTTTATGTAAGATAATACATCCCCTTTCCAAAATAATAATGATGATATAAATAATATTCTAATATTCAGAAGTGTTATTTTGCCTAGCAAAAGGTGGGAACTCTAAAAAAATATACTGACAGCGCAGACGCTTTCCCCCTTCTCATGGAGTATAATCTACGTTTTATTGATACAATTGATTGACTAATTAAGAGTAATCACTGCTTATATGTCGATAATCCGAGCAATGAAATAATACAGTATTTCAGAATCGCGCTAGATTCGAACGTAATGCTAACAATTATGTGAGGTGAGTAATTTTTAAATTATTCTTGTTCCTTCGTTAGGTTGGAATATTGCCTGGTTTAAAAGTATTATTTTTTACATTAGTTGTCTTAAAATAAGATTTTTAAAAAGTCTAAATAATAAAGTTGAAAATATATGCTTCCATTGCAGTTTTGGCGTCGTTATGAAGTTGATGAATATTCTTTATATTAAATACCTTTTTATTAATTGATTCGGCTTTTGTTTATAAGTTAACTCATTTGAAGAATGAAAAACTGGTAATAATAAGAAATTTGAAATATTATACATAATAATTTTAGTGATTTTTAAATTTTGTGTTTGATTTAAAAAATTGGATTTAAAATTCTATAACTGAATGCCGAGTATTCTAATAAACAAGAAAATATTTACAGTAAAATTCCATTTCTAAGAATACCTCACGTTTATTTGTATATTGGAATTATAGAAAATTAAGTTTGTTTTATGCCGTATCCTGATGGATATTTGTTGCATTTTTTTAAATTTTGCCATCGGAAATCTGTTGATAGTTGGAAATTTGAGTATCAAAAATTTGATATCAGTAATGCTAACATTACTGATATCAAATTAACGCGCCACGTTGTTGTTGGCTTTCGCGAACTTAGGCGATAACATTTTGATATGGTTACCTTGATTTTTTTAACTTTGGTTCAGTGGTTGCCATACTTATTGCATTTATTAAAATATTTATCATTTTATTTATTTATTGTAATTATTAATTTTTTTGTAAATTTCTTTTTTTCTTCTGATTTTATATTTTTCTATTATTTGTTATTTATTATTTATTGCCTTGTGTACTACTTTATTATTTATAATTATTATCATAGTATATTACAATTAATATTTTGTTGGTTTATACTTCTGGCAATATCGTTATTTATTTCACAATCACACGATTAAGTTCGATTTTATCACAAACTTGAACAGTTTCATACTTTGCGTTGTCTGGATAACCGCTGTCGTCTTTAGTCGTTTTTTCGAACATGAATATTTCGATCATTATTGGTGAGAACTAGGATTTTTTTGAAAATAGTATTAAGTTAACTGCTTAAAAGTTTTATGTATGAAAAGGATTGTCGAATACGTTCCTTCCATCTACTTCGTTTTCCCAAAATTCTAATTTTATGAAAATTCTTATTCTTGATTAAAATTTTTCTTATTTTGTTTACTGATAGGATATATAAGAAATTTGTCGGCCGTATGTTTTATTGCGGATCTTAAGGTACAATTTTGCGCGGTCACAATGGTAAATCTATCAGGAATAATTCTTTTTCCTAGCAGCAAATTGCGATTTTCCATTTTTTATTTTAATTCAATTTTATTTTTAATTAATGAATTTTTTAAACATTTCTTGTTCGTTGATATTCCTCAATGGAAATCGAAATTTCTGAATAAATTGAAAATAACACGAATAATGAATTGAAAATTATTCATGTTACATCCGATATATTCGAGGACTTTGATTCATAACTTTCGTAGCATTTACCATGAAATTTTTCATCCTGATAGCAATTTTTTTCGGTTTTCTTAATTTTTTAAAAGCTATTATTATTTTTTCTTTTTCATATTTCCCGCATTCAATTTTCAATATTTTTCTGCTTCTTTTCCGGCATTTCGAAAAATTCGTATTCTATTTTGTTGAAATCTTGGTACTCGTAATTTTTCAATTCGTTTTCCAAAAAAAAAAAAAAAGTAGTTACGTGTTTGTTTATTTGATCTTTTTTGCTTCTTTCAAAATTAGTGCAATTTCTCTCATTTTTCAAAACGTATGAATTCTTTAATAAATTTTCAGTTGTTGCTCTCTTATTGAGTCTAAAAATTTCAAAAAGATTTATTTTTGACATTATACATTTTTCTGGTATGTTTATTAATTTTTATATGTATTAACATGTCTTAATCCATCTTCAGTGAAGCGAAATAATGTAAATTAGATTGAAAAAAAAGTTTCATTTATCAGTTAAATCAATTCAATTATAAAGAAAAATTTTTTGAATTTTTTGATTTTTTGTTGGTTTTGTCTTTGAGAGCATGAAAGTATTTGCTTGTAATGTTATGTATGAACAAATTTCGTTATTTTAACTCTTAATTATTTTTCAGCTTTTATCATCACCATATCTATATACAGTGGGCCACAAAATTGTTCGTACACTTGCAATTTCGAATAAAATTTAATGTTTTCGACTAATAAAAATTAATATATTGTAATTGTAATTTTCTTATGATACCTGCAACTTGTTCTTAATGGAATGACATAATTAACTTTTTAAAAATAGTGTAACTGTTTTTAAAAAAAAAATTAATAATTAAAAAGCTACTAAAAAATTACGCCACAAAAGTCTTCGTACACTTAACAAAAATCTCACTAACTTAACTTTAAACATTGTATTTCTTTCTTAATTTGGTACTTAGTAGGATATCTTTTAGTATTCACAACAACTTTTAAGGGTCTTGGTATAGATTGTGATGTTCCTCCCCTTGGAAGAACATCTCTCGAAGTATCAGCGTGAGAGCTAGAGGTGTAGGATTAGCCAAAGAACTAGAATCAAACATTATCTTAATATGACTTTATTAAGATATTCAACTTAAACCTTTAACAAATTAAATTATAATAATTAATATGAGAGAATCTACGATGGTAAAATACGCAACACACACAATATGTATAAATTTATAATAAGACTTAATCTAATTCAGAGCATTATCAATAAACGAACCGCCTAATCTCCGATTCTATAATATTAAATAATCAATCCTATCTTATGACAGCTTGGAGTAACGATCAATCTTGTCTTTGTTTGCAATAGTATGCAACTTGGCTGATTCCTTCTATTCGATCACTAATAATATGTATTCACGTCACACAAAAACTCAATCAGACTTGAACCACGAACTGTAATAACCGTCAACTGCCACAACTAACATCAATTGTCAAACATTATCTTACATTGCCATCACGCTTACTCTAAGTACCGATATTTAAACATTTGTTCATTTGAATCTTTTCATTCACACTTCACTTCTTGGATTTGGTTGCAAAAGAGTTGTCATTAATTCTGGCCCAAAGAACCCAAAGGACATGTTAAAGAAAAGACGCGTGAGACGTCACAAGATTTAATCAGTTTTTTGTAATTTCTGCATCGATTTTCCTCCGTTCTTTGTGATTATTGTTTTTACTTCACATTTTGTGTTTATTTGTCATGTTTTCTTTTTTTACGTCAAAATCTCACCAAATATGTTTTACTGGCTAAATAAAGTGATTGAGGAGGTATTTTCATAACTTGGGGACAGTTATAGGGACACCAGTGGCGTACATTGAGAGCAGTGCGCTTGGCGTTATTACCCTGTTAAAAACTTAAGTCGTCTCCATTAGCCAAATTTTGGGTGGATAATTCAAAATTTCTCTTTAAAATATTTAAATAGAGCTCATGATTCACAATACCATCAAAAATACCAAATTACCTTATTCTGAGGCCAATTTACGCCCCCACGCCAGAACACCTTCACTTCAATGCAGAAGCATGGATGTGGCGGAGTTTTTGTTCCACATAAATTCCTGGGATTTAACTACTTATTTTTTCATTCACAAGCTATTATAGGCCCATCGGAACAAAAATTTTGAATTATTTGCCATACCAATCAATTTGTTATTAATTTTGAATTTTCTGAAACTTAATCCCAAGAATCTAGTTGGATCAATGAAATATGGAGGTGGAAGTGCTCGTGTGGGGGTGTAAATCGGCCACAGAATGAGGTAGTCTGGTAATTTTTGTTGATATTGTGAATCATGAACTATATTTAAATATTTTAAAAATAAATTTTAAATTATACGCTCAAAATTTGGATATTGGAAACGACTTTATTTTTTAACAGGATAATGACGCCAAGCGCACTGCTCTCAATGTACGCCACTGGTGTTTCTCTAACTGTCCCCATATTATGAAAATACCTCCTCAATCACTTTATTTATCCCAGTAGAACATATTTGGTGAGATGTTTACGAGAAAAAAAAGAAAATATGACAAATAAACACAAAATGTGAAGTAAAAACAATAATCAAAGAATGGAGGAAAATCGATGCAGAAATTACAAAAAACTGATTAAATCTATACCAAGACCCTTAAAAGTTGTTGTGGACACTAAAAGATATCCTACTAAGTACTAAATTAAGAAAGAAATACAATATTTAAAGCCAAGTTGAGATTTTTGTTAATTGTACGAAGACTTTTGTGGCGCAATTTTTTAGTAGCTTTTTGATTATTAATTTTTTAAAAAAATAGTTATACTATTTTTAAAAAGTTAATTATGTCATTCCATTAAGAACAAGTTGCAGATGTTCTAAAAAATTACAATTTCAATATTTTAATTTTTATTAGTCAAAAACACTAAATTTTATAAGAAATTGCAAGCGTACGAACACTTTTGTGGCCCACTGCATATCAAGGTGGTAAAACCCTCGTGTAGCTAAACATTGCGACGTTAATAATCAATCAATCAAGCAGATCAAGGTGGCAAATTAACCTTTATATTTCCTAACTCTCATCTCAGCTTAGTAAACTATGACTGCACGGTTAATAATTCTGTTAGACATTTAAAAAAATCGGATCCAAATTTTTATGATCTCCTTGTATTTTTCCAATCCCGTTCCATGATCTCAATGAAAGTAAGCACACCGATTCGAACCCGATCTTTTTGAGTTTCGTGATTTGAGGTTGGCAGCAACTGCCATGCAAATCGAGCTAGTATTTAAACTCGGCTCATGTTAGTTTTTAGAAAAAGGAAGGAGAAACGGAAATATAAGAAGTATGTGAGTGGTTTAACTCTTAGAGGGAGAGAACAACTGGTTGGCAATGCAACTGCAGGTTGCATCACCATTTTAGATTAGAAATTAATTTTATAATATTAGAAGACGGTTCGAATCGGATGTCTCTGGTAATGTTGCTTTTTGAACTTATTGTTTTTATCGCTCCAGTAACGAGCAGAGTGACTTTATGATTGATTATTAAAGGCCAATTTTAAGAAACTGTTTTTCGTCTGCATGCCTCCTCGACACATAAATTTCACTGCTAAGCTTTGCAAAATTTAAATTAGCTTACCAATAAGTGTAACAAATTTGGTTATGGGCCCAGTCCATGTACTGTGTCGAGGCAGGCTAAGCAGTTGAACCAGGCCATGAACTTTGTCTATTTAAATACTGTTCCAGTCTAGAACTTTTTTTTTATGAACTCTGTTGCTAGTACGCTAAATCGAGTAACAGGTATGGAGTTTAACAACCAGATATCAGTGTTGACTCCAAATAACTGGAACACGTGGAAGCATGATATGCAAGTACTCTTAATGCATTATGGTTGCTGGCAGTTTATAATACAGACCAAGCCAGAGCAACCAGATGAAGAGGCAACATACCAGGAAAAATTAGATCTACAACTTCGTAAGGATAGATGTTATACGTTGATCTATACTAACATCAGTTCAGATTTGAGAAATCTGATAACGGAAACAACTGACGGAGTAGCGACATGGAAGATATTAAAAGATCACTTCGAACCAGTCACAAGAGCAAGGGTAATTCAACTATTAGATCAATTTTTTGGAACAAAATACCAACCAGGGGAAGATGTTGGAATCTTCATATCTCGTGTAAAGACAGCGGCAACCAGACTACAAGAAGCGGGTCATAAATTGGACGACCTGTACATAGATTTTCATTAATAAGGTGGCTTCCTCAGAATTCCAGTCTACCGTGCAACAAATCTACAGATGGAAAGAAGAGGACTTCGAGTTGTCAAAATTGAAGCAGAGCTGATATTAGAAGCCAATCGTCTTCAGTTGATGAAACAAGATTTGGAGAAAGCGGAGAATGCTTACTTGAGCAGTTTCACTTCGAAGAAGTCGAAGACGTTACCTGGTGCTACGGCTGCAGCTCATGGAGATCCAAATGGCAAGAATGATTACCAAAAGAGAAGTGGTAAGGTATTTAACTGTAAAACTATTAAAAAATGTTAAACAATCTATTAAGACTATAGGCCCGTGTTATGTATGTAATAAATACGGACATCTTAAAGTAAACTGTAAAGAGAAAAAGTCTCTACAAAATCTCCTTCAACTGTAAATGAAACTTTTAACACAGAGTTTGATAAAGGTCTTTGGGTAATAGATACTGCTGCCACGAGTCATTTTTGTAATGACAAGAGTTTATTTTTAGATCTTAAACCGATAACTAACATGAAAATGTCGTTAGCAACGGAGGATAAAAGTTGTCCCGTAGAAGGAATCGGTACACTTAGATTTCGGGTAAAAATATAAGGGGAGTTTTCATGAAATAACTTTGACTGATGTATTATTTAATCCTAAGTTGAGGAGAAATTCTATTATCCGGTTCCAGATTAGAAAGTAAAGGTGCGCATTTTGTGGGTACTAAAGGTAAATTAATGTTTTTAATAAAGACTGGATAAAATTGTTCTCGGCGACACGCCATGAATACTTGTATTTTTTTTTAAGCCAGATCATTATATTATACCAAAAGAGTAAAGAAATTAGTTTTTTTAGTGATAACCATAAAAACAAAAAACGGATCAATAGAAATATGGCATCAACGCTTTTGTCATGTTGTCAACGATTTTCCGATTACTTGGTAAAAATGATAGCGTAAAAGGCCTCCCACGCTTAACTGATAATGGTAAGACTCATTGTATACCGTGTAAATTAGCAAAGTCCAAGAGAGTTTCATTTAAAAGACGGGGGCCGTAGGATCAAAAACGTCCATTGAATTGTTGCATATGGACCTCTGTGGTCCAATGCCAACTGAAAGCCAAGGCGGTAATAAATATTTCTTGAGTATAATTGACGATTATTCAAGAAAGGTGACTGTATTTCCCATCCGAAATAAATCTGACGCATTTCATACGTTTATAAGATTTCAGAAACGAGCAGAACGTTTTCAAGTAAAAAGCGTAATAGCAGTTAGAACTGATGGCGGCCTAGAATTTTGTAATAAGAATATGGATAATTTTTTGACAGAACTGGGTATAAAGCATGAGGTAACAAATTCATATACGCCAGAAATGAATGGGGTCGCGGAGAGATTCAATTTAACCGCTCGATGGCATCAAAAACATTGCTTAAATCTAGTGAAGTTCCCCATAAGCTTTGGGAGAAGCATTACTTTGTTTCACTTATGCGTGGAATCGAATTTGTCACAAAGACAGTAACAAAACGCCTTTCGAAAAATATTCAGGTAGAAAACCATCGGTATTGCATCTAAAACCTTTTGGATGTTTGGCATACGCTGGTGTGCCAAAAACAAATTAGAAAAAAAAAAATTGATAAGGTGCGAAAATAGGAATTATGATGGGATACGCACAACGTACTAAGGGTTATAGAATATGGGTTGATAGATGAAAATAAATTAGTCGAGAGACTATTAATGTAAGATTCGATGAAAATAAGAGGGAATTAATTTTTGACAAAAGTTAATAGTAACCTTTGGATATAATTTTAAACCTTCCTGATTATTATGATGATGAGGATGACGTGATAGAGTAAAAGTGATTCATTAACGAGTCGTTTAGTTTCAAAGACAAGTACGGAAACGCCCTCAACATCTGAAAAACCAGATGTATCTTCCGATAATCATAGCTTGATCCCATGTACAGAGGTTATGGATTCGAAATATAGTAGAAAACTGGATCTAACGTATATTATAGTATAGAAGGGGAAGCAACCCGATTGAAATCTACTGTAAGAGGAGAGATACTGTAAGAGGCATAATATTGAGTATGATCCTAGTTTATTTAATTTTAAAAAAGATAATACCGAATCCCCCAGGATTAGATTTGTCAGAGCAACAAGAAGCTTTAGTGGTTGAAGTAACTATTCCTAACTGTTACAAACAGGCGATAAGATCCAGAGACGCATCTAAATGGCATGATGCAAATGGATAAAGAAATTAACGTAATGAAGGAACGTAAAGTTTGGGATTTAGTTGATCATCCGGATAATATAAAAATTTTAGAAACCGTTGGGTTTATACCATTAAATATGATGAAAATAATAAAATTGTTAGATACAAGGCCCGCTTAGTTGCGCGAGGTCACACACACAATTACGAGGCGAGTCATTTGACGAGGTATTTCAAGAATACAAATTAGAACTTTCAAAAGTTAAATCATTAAAACTAAGATGTTATTCAGACACAGATTTGCTACAAATAGGGATGATCGAGTGTCAATGGGAGTGGTTCATAACTTTATAGACGAAAACTCCAATTTCATCGCGAACTTTCAAGCAAAAATCCGTTAGTCTGTCGACCATGGAAGCTGAGTATGTTAGTTTAACAGAAGCAGCTAAGGAATTCATTTGGCTAAAGAATGTAATTGATAATAAAAGTTTAAATTTGGAATTAAGTGAAAATGTAATGTTTTGTGATAATCAAGCTGCTATAAGTTTTTCAAAGTCACCGGTAGAAAATTATAGAACAAAACATACCGATGTTCGTTATCATTTTCTAAGGAATTTGATATACGACAAGGTTTTCCAAATTAAAATATATAGGTACCAAAAATACTTTGGCGGACATTTTTACCAAACCCATGGTAAAGGAAAATTGTTAGAATTTTGTAGAAAATTATTTTTTTTTAGAGAATAAGACTTTGTTTCATTAAGATTAAAATATTAGTTTGTTCATTACAATAAAGATTGTGAATAAAATGTATTTTTTTGTGTTAAATTGTATAACATGTGATTATAGATTAAAATTAATTTACTGATTTGTAAGAGATAATGGTACGAGAGATTGGAAAAAGGGGGCCGATTGTTGACATTTAAAAAATCGGATCCAAATTTTTATGATCTCCTTGTGTTGTTTTTCCAATCCCGTTCCATGATCTCAATGAAAGTAAGCACACCGATTCGAACCCGATCTTTTTGAGTTTCGTGATTTGAGGTTGGCAGCAACTGCCATGCAAATCGAGCTAGTATTTAAACTCGGCTCATGTTAGTTTTTAGAAAAAGGAAGGAGAAACGGAAATATAAGAAGTATGTGAGTGGTTTAACTCTTAGAGGGAGAGAACAACTGGTTGGCAATGCAACTGCAGGTTGCATCACCATTTTAGATTAGAAATTAATTTTATAATATTAGAAGACGGTTCGAATCGGATGTCTCTGGTAATGTTGCTTTTTGAACTTATTGTTTTTATCGCTCCAGTAACGAGCAGAGTGACTTTATGATTGATTATTAAAGGCCAATTTTAAGAAACTGTTTTTCGTCTTCATGCCTCCTCGACATAAATTTTCACTGCTAGCTTTGCAAAATTTAAATTAGCTTACCAATAAGTGTAAAACAAATTCAAAAGAAAATTAACTGTTATACTTATGCAGATTAATTAATTTATGTATAAATTACAAACAATGTATTTGTTTGAATTTTTTTTCAATCTACAATCTCTACTTTTAGGTATTCTAAGAAAAACTATTTAGAAACTATACATGTAAATGTATTCTATAATTCATTTGCAAAACATTTCGCTTCATTCTGTAACCACAACACGCCAGATGTCATGTATCTGCCCGTCTACACGGCTGTCTTCAGTGCGAATAAGACTCAAACCCCGCGACTAGAGATCGACAGCTTGAGTTAGTAACAATGAGCACTTGGTTACTGTGGCTTAATCCTTTCATTAATTTGATTTTAGAAGAGATAATCCCCTTGTAAGTTCCTCATGATATATTCTTATAATATGAATTCTCTGTAACATAAAATGTTATTTATATATATATGAGTTATCATGATAAAGATGTTTTATGAAATTTAATGTAGCATGATAAGTTTTGATCCTAAATATAGACTTTTAGGGAAATGGTTCTTAAAAAAGTGGTATTAAACCGATTTCATTTAGATAAATTAGCTGCACTTGTGTCAAGAAATGTTAATTTAAATGAAATTCCTTTAAACAAGTTTCAAATGTTTTTAAGTACGGCACAGGCGGTAGACATGAAATTGATTAAGTCAATCAACAATGTATTAAGAACAGAATTTCAACACAGTTGGACCTCGATTTACCAAACCCTGTTTTAAAGAATTGAGCGATTTGATGAATTTTACTTTTCCCACGACTAAAATGAAAGCAAAAATCCCTATTTAACGAATATTAAACATCGTATTAACGAATGTTTTTATCAGCTGAAAATATTTTATTTATTAATTTATATCAGTAGAAGTCAGATTTCCCCCCAAATAACATCCTTTTGTCAACAGAAAAAGACTTTCTTGTAAAGCAGCAAATTTCGACTGGAAAGTGTTAAGACCATTATTAGATTTTACTGTTGCAGATGAGTCAAGAGTGTAATCTATCAAGTCAATTTTGAATAGGGCAGGTAATTTCTTTTCTTATATATCAGCCCACTCCACACACACATACATGAAGCAGGAGATATTTAACGTTTCAACGGTTATGCTACTCTTTGATAACGGACTGCTTAACTGAGCAACTGCAGTTTAAAAAATGTTGATTCGTCGGAGTCAATGAATAGCGATTCCGATGCAGAAATTTATGTTATATTTTCTAATACTTTACATTGTTTTGAAAACTGAGAACGTACCTTTGCAGCAGGATGTAAATGACGCAGTATTTTCTTTCTTTTTTTTGCATATAGTCGAAAAAGAACCCTTTCGAGTAAGGGAATAAAAAGATTGCAGAACATATATTAGTCAGTATTTTAAAAAATATCCAATTAACTGGTGCATAATAATTCTCTAATGCTATTTTTAGCTGTTGAATAAAAGTATGTTATTTGAAATTCTGAATAATTTCGTGCAGTTGTTTATAGTAGAGTTTCAAAAATAAGTGCAAATAATTTATATTTTTTGCCCTGATATAACAAATAACCCTCGAATTAACAAACAAAATGTTCGGTCCCGATGATCTCTGAATCAGAATTCTACATGAAATGCACCACAGTACATTGGAAAAAGAGTTAACAGAAAACAGCAGCCCCAGTGTTTTGTTTTTTGTATTATAGAGCCACCAGGCGCATTCAACTTCAGGGTATTTTTTATGTAACTTAATTAAAGTGATCAACCGTCCTCCTTTAGGGAGGGACAGTCCTTTATAGATTCTGTCCTTCCTCGAAAGTGTCCTCCTTTTCAATATTTTAAAACTGATCTGTTAATCTCTGTACTAAGAGATGAATCAAACATGTTTCTAAAATGTCCAAGAAAGGTATGAAACAATTATCACAGGAAATAACAGCTTTCATTGGGTATTTTTTTTGATTTTGACACACGTAAATTAGGCAGATACAGAAAATTACGTTGAGTTTTTATCGAAAGAAATGCCTGATACTAAAATCAATTACAATTGTCTGTTTGAAGTAGAAAGAAGACTGAATGTATATTTAAATTCTAATAAATTAGAACAATTGGAAAATCAACATGCTGAGAAGTTGGTAAAAGAGGGGTGAAATTACTAAAAACCATTTCAAAATGGAACACATTTCATATGAAAATGCAATTATTCTTGTTGAATTTACGTTGTGTTGCCTGGAATTAATGCAGCAGTGAAAGAGTTTTTTTTCAGTTGGTAATGATTTTTTGTGGAAGTGACTAGTGAGAAATCAAAATTGAATGCTAATATTTTAGTTACATACCGCAAATTGAGTATAAAGGATGTTTCTTGCCCAAACTTTCTGATATATTAGAAAAAGATATGTTGACAAAAAATTCATTCAATGTAAAAATACTCGTTTAAGATAATAATTAAAAAGAATGTAAGCGTAATTAGCGTATTTTTACTTGAATTAATAAAACGTTTCCCATATATTTGAGTTGTAATTTTCTCTTAAACTTTTTATCCTCCTTTCATAGTAAATACATGGTCACCTTTACATAAAAGTTAAACAGTTACATAAAAAAAAATTTCTTTGCCATTCAGTTTTTGCATTCTAGTATAGTCAGCTTACCTCAGTACATTTTTTGTGATTCTTTGTCTAGTACTTATCATGCAGAAACATGCTCTGAAAATAAAGCAAAAAGCTTTGTCCAAGTATCTTGCATGTTAGCTCCAGAATTTGGCTGTTGCTTTTGCTCCCCCAGGTCAGATTTAAGAGTGCCTAGTAAATTCTCTAAAGCAGTGTTTCTCAAACTGGGGGGAGCGCTCCCCGAGGGGGCGTGAGTGTATCGGAAAGCCAAAAATAAAGGATAATTTAAAAAATTATCAATTTACTAAAAGGAAGCAAAATGTATTCTGACATAATAAAAAAATACACATTTACTCTGATATAGTATACTTATAAATGTATCAGTACGGCACAATATATTTGATAATTAATTTATCAATACTAAGTTAAGAACCAGTTTAATAATTACTAGTGATTTTTCAATGGGCTTATCATACACAAAATTAAATACTTATCTAAATATTTTGTACGGTTTAAAATTGGGTCGTATTTTAGCTTTAGTCTCAAAGTACTTATATACATGATTACTACATTCAACACATTGTTATTGTATAGGGAAGGAGGGCGCGATGAAAATTCTGATTGAAAATTGGGCCACCAATATAGAAAGTTTGAGAAGCACTGCTCTATAGTATGTTTTTTAAAACTTTGAAGAAGGGGTGAGTTGTGTCTTGTGGCTCAATTGTTCATCATTTAACACTGTCGGGCTTTTTTTGGTATTTATAAAGAAATTACAAGGCTGGTGTTATTTCTGAGATAATCTCTGTGTTTGTGCCATATTTTTTAACTACAGCCTGGATGACTGCTTTAGAATGGACTTGAATAGACTTTACAAAAACTTACAGATTTTTTATCTTCCTAAATTTATCGTTATCTTGAGAATTTATGTCGTGTTGTTTATTTTGTGTCGTGTATTTTGTATTTGTTCATATTGTGTTGTTTTGTCTATTCTGTGTTGTCTTTTTTGTGTGCTGTATTATCTTTTTGTGTATTTAATGTTATCTTTTTTGTGTGTTGTGTTGTCATTATATGTCGTGTTGTCTATACGCGTCGTGTTGTCTATAATATGTTGTATTGTGTTTGTCCATTATATGTTGTGTTGTCCATTATTGTTATTGCTTTCTCTATTATATGTTTGTGCTATCTATTATATGTTTGTGCTGTCTATTATATGTTGTGCTGTCTATTATATGTTGTGCTGTCCATTAAGTATGCAGTTGTCTATTATCTGTTGTGCGGTCAATTTATATGTTGTGCAGCCTTACGGTATGTTGCGTTGTCCAGTCTATTACATGTTGTGTGTTGTGCAGTCTATTATATATTTGTGTTGTCTTATATATTATTGTATTATTGTGTGTGGTGTGTTGTCTATTCTGTGTTCAGTGGTCCCTATTGGTGAAAACTGTAAAAATCGATCATTAATCATCTTTCTCTTGATGCAAAATTTTGTCTGAGAAAGTTTTGGAATGCAAGAAAACTTGGCAATCGCTTGGTCTTTTAGGTCTGAACTATATGGTGGATAGATGAAAACTTCCTAATTAAGCTCATGGAGTTTCTTGTGAGTTACTATAGACGTGTGTGGTCTGTCATTGTCCTATGTGAAACACAGTCCTCTCCTATTTGAAATTTTGTCAGTTTCTGGTGAATTATTAGCTTCAACACGGTTCAATTGTTAATAGTAGCAATCTGAATTTAGTGTTTGACCATATGGAAACATCTCTTAATGAATTATTTC